>WARS01000060.1:7054259-7446759 GCA_008933995.1 Datnioides undecimradiatus
TTTTTTTTACTATATCATTTCATTTATGATATTTATTCTGTATCACATCTGACACTTTGGATGTTTTTGAGGGGAGGAATTAAGAAAAATAGGTTTTAGAGGGCAGAATACATGTGTCAGGTCATATACAACAGGTTTTTAAGGAAAGTATTGATCATGTTGATAAGATAGAGGGCTCAGGAACTCGATGATACAAATGGTTTTATAGGGTTAAGTCACTGTCCAGAGGATTTCACAGTTTCACTCCATATACTGGAATACACCTCTGCTTTAATGTAGTGTGCACCAATGGACTTTTCCTAATCATCATATGCATTTTCAGGTTATGGTCTAAGTTGTACACACGACCAGTGATGTTTCTTAAATGTACCTTATTAATCCTTTGCAGGAAATTCTGGTTTAGTAGTCTTTTCATTATTTTCTGCAACTCATTCAAGTCGTTCAAATACACGCTGCCCTACACTTTTGTGCATCAACAAATTGATGTAGAAGAATAAATCAATGGAACAGAAAATGAAGTTTGTTCAATGAAGTTTCCGAGTAAGCTTGCTGTCCGTTATGACCCTCAGAAAGTTGGTTTCAAGTGCTCTTTTAATCAGAACTCTGTGTCTTATTACTGCTTTGATCAGCCTTCCTTCAATTACAAAGGAGTTAAGTTTTATTCCAGTTCAAGGATAACTTGTTTCCTCTTACAATGACAGCACAGTTCAGCAATTTCAGTGAAATAACATACTTAGCAGCCTGTACAAACATTTTGATATATCCATTCATGTGTTACACGGGTTTTTTCTGCATTTACCAAATTCATAATGCGCCTTCTTGGCAGTTCTTACGCTGTTTTCAAGACCGCGTCCACATGAGGACTGTGTCTTCTAACCTTGTGATAGCTAAATAGTACAGAGTATACAGCTGATGGCGCCTTGGTTCGTGATCTTTTGGTTTTTAGTGTAGTCTTTGCGAGTGGATGTGTAGTTTAAAATGAATTAAAGCACCCATCCATGGTTCTAATGTGAACTTGTTGATGTTATAAATGAAAAAGGAATAAAAAAGATCCAGATTACTTTATCTCACGCCTTAGCTGGAGATCTCTGCTGCGTGTGTCATTATTGTTTTTATGAGTGAGCTGAGGACAGATTATATTTATACCATGTTTATGCGTAGATCAGGATAGATATTCAGTGTATAAGAGCGGTGACTGGACATGCTTGTGACAACAACCGTGAATGCAATAGCTTTGTGCACAGAAAACCACTGTGACACTGTTTGACAAGGGGCCAATGGCATCACCTCTGCATTATGTTTGATTGATCATTCAAGCAAACAGTCCTATATCACAAAAGACACAAACAACACAGGGAAGATGGATGGCTTACACATACAGATATATAGGAATATGATAAAGTAGGACTCTTCTATTATTAAACTCCCACTCAGCCCCGCGTCCGTGTTTATTTTCATCTGCACACACTTCAGCAACATTAAAGTCAATGGAAACCAATGATCAGAAGCGTTTGTAAATGGATAAAATGAATGGAAGCTCAACTGATATGAGACATCAGAACTAACAATGATGCATAAAACATGACGCCTATCAAAGTCGGAGCCACCGGGGGAACGAATGGGAAAGATGTGAACTGCACGTTTGTGAGCACAGCCCACACCCAACGAACTGAGATCCAATCAGTCCAGGACATTGAACATGAAGTGACCCTCTTTTGGTTCAATGAGGGCGTGTGTGTGTGTGTGTCTGTGTTTTAGCGTGGGTATGCACGCGTGCCTGTTGGTATGTCTGTGCGTGCATGTGTACGTAAACTCGGTTAACTCGGTTCTGCTTGACCAGCGTCGCTCTCACCAACCAAGGACGACGCGTTCAAATGCAAGATCGCTGACACACACCCTGCTGCACCACAACACTGGGGTACATATTTACTCACCATTACAGTCTCCTGTACCATGTTTTGTGAAACTGCTCAACCCAGAGATTATAGTTTCTTTCTGCCTCATCACCGTTTGGCCCCCTTTTTCAGGAACTCATGCAGAAAAACATCTCGATTTCTTAGACCTGAGCTGCCCACTGTACTGTAATACATTCTCACACCAAGTGCACTCTCCACATCAGCATTCTGTTGTTATATATGTGTTAATTGGCATTTAAAAACTAGATTATTATCTATGCATGTGTAAACAGGGAAGAGCTGCTAATGTGAGGCAGTGCATTGAAGTGTTGGACTGCACAGCACTTCCTAGACTTGGTTTGTTATGATCCTTTTGCAAATGTACATACTTGGTCAACAAAGTGGTAGCAGCACTGGATTAATTTGCATTTTGTGAACCATTATCTCCATCAGTTATTTATACATTAAGTTTCATTCACAGTGATTATAGAAGAAGACGTGTAAAAGGCAAACAGTAATGTGCACACAGGAGCCGCAGCGCACCTGAAGAAAAAATATGGAAATGTACGCAAGAAGATCAAAAAGACTTTCGTGTTACAGCTGGAGTTGCTCAGTTTCCTTTAGTGAGTCTGATGATTTCCGGCCAAGTGTGGCATTTGAGATAAGCTTAGGATCTCTCATATGTTCCACATGTTGGGCCTGTCAGCTGTTGGGACTTGCTATTTACTAAAATGACCCCATGAAGGAGAACAACTGCTGCACGGATCCAGATTAAATGCAACAAATGTTACTTGATTTTGAATCAAAGTGTGTTAACGCATCAAAAGTCTCTTTCCCATCAGGTGTTGACATGTCTGTTCCATCTAGATTGGACGGACATCCAAAAAGCACAACTTTGATAAATGTGCGTGCCTGTATTGCTATGCTATGCTTCTGGTCTACACGGCAGTGAACTGTTCCCCCACTCTTTTTTCTTAAATTGTCGGAGACGTAACAGAAGGTTTATGGAATTAACCTTTTTTAATTAGACAAAAGCCGAAAATCCAACATTTCGTCTGCGGCTGCCTCGGTTTAAAAGCTGCACAGCAATGCCACCACCTTGCAATTTGAAATCAGTGGAGATGAGTGTCTAGAGAGGGCATACCTAGTAACAAGTGGTGTTTTGTTATGTTGGTTTGTCAGGTAACCATTGTCATAATGGTTATAATGGTTTTACCACACTTGCCTGAAACTGCAGAGACCCAGTTGCATGACCAATGACCAATGTTTCCATCATCTGATTGTACACAGCTCTGTCTGACCCATATCATGTCAGATCTCCAGCTAATGCCTGTTTCCTTCTGCCCGCCTTTCTTCATCCAGCTCCAGTCTTTCCTGCAGATCAGCGTGTTCCAAATCCGGGTAGACGAGTGTCCTTCGTCAGAGTGTGGCGGCGCCAGCGGCTGCACCAACGTTTTGAACGTGCGGGACACACCCACGGTGGTGGACTGTGGGACTATGAGTCTTGTATCGGTGACAGTGGAATCCACGGCTGTGTGCTCCTGCCCAGGTCGAGAGCAGTCCCACCAGCCCTGCAGCGCATATCCCAGAAACCCTTGCTTCAATGGTGGTGTGTGTGTGGACACGCAGCATGGCTACAGGTAAGTCGAAAATGCAAACGCAACAAAACCTTTTTATTTAGTAGGACACCATGGTATTATTCTAGTAAGTGTTGCAACCATTATATGATGATGGTTGTTCACTGTTGATGTGCCAATGCTGGTATAGGGGAGTTTGTAAGAATTAACAGGCTAAACAAGGTAGTCAGGACATCCCCCTCTCAAACAACCATGTCCAACTCCTTCCGGGCATACCATGGCATTCCCAGACCTGATTAGATATACAATAACTCCAGCGTGTTGTAGGTCTAGCATGGGGGTTTTTACTAGTAGGACAGGGCATGTGCTCAGAGAGGAGCCTGCAAACTACCCCAGTGCACGCTGAAGATCGTGGTGTGATGAAGTCAGTAGAACCACGTCATCTACAAGAGGCAAATGCATTTCTGAGGTCCCCAAACTGCACACTTCCTTAGCCATGCCTTGAGATGTATCAGTGACAAGGGACAACCGACGTGGGGGCCCACACTGACTGGAGATGGTGTTTGACTTTGTGCCAAAATACGGCTCTCACTTTGGTTACTAAGGCACCGAATGGCATGTGGCAGCAGCCTCCATATGACATTGAAGAGGCATGTGAGCCAGACAGCCCTACAGTGTCCAGAGACTACAGCACATCGAGGTGAAGCTCATCCACACCGGGAAGCTTGCCACCAGAGTCCCGTGGTGGCGGCAGATGGAAACAGTTACATGTTTCATTTGTCCCTCTTCCTCTCATTTTGACTTCAATCACCAAGGACATCCATACAGGGTTTGACATGACTACGGCAGACGCTGCTGAAAAGCAAACACAAAAATAAATAAATACAATGATGCAAGGTTTCGAAACTGCGCACATGTAAATGTGGCATCGCCTCGCTGTGATTATTATTATTTGTTTCTTTAAAATGATCTGAACACCAGCAAACGTGGATATATTCCCTCACTTAGCGTGCATTAAGCTTGATTCACACCTAAGAGTTCCTCACTTTGCCTGCATCCATGAGCAAAACATGACATACAGTGTTCAGTCGAAGTAACGCGCTGTTGAGGGAAAAGCTAAAACGGTGTAAAGGCTATTTTTGGACTCGACATGTACACGAGAAGATGTTTCTTCGTCGGTGTGTTTAGACATTAAAGTTAATTCCATGTAGCGAAGTCATTTCAAACTATTCTTTTCTTTACTTTGCGCCTTGAGTGTTTCTCTCTGTTTGTTTCCCTCTCCTCACCTCGTCTCGCTGGGTCTTTGCTCCTCACTGTTGCCTGGCTTTGGAGGTCAAACTCTGAGATCATTATTTCAAACTCACTCTGTCTCCTGCTCTTGTGTCGGATGGCGTCCGTCTGAGCGACACCGCTGCTAGCCTTAAAGTCGAAGCCTCGTTATGAGGTTATGAATTCTCACTTCTGAACAGCTGTGCCCGCTGCTGGTTTGTTACACAGCTTGTAACAGTCATTAATTATACATTTACATTCGTCAGTAAATCACCATGCATTGTCGTCGGCTGTATTTAGTTAAAGAAGACAGTTTGAAAGTTCAGCCGTGTTGCCTTAATTATCCTCATTAGCATATCACAGCGGTAACAGGAAAAGAATTAGATCACAAAATCAATTTATCATCAGTGATTGTGCAGCATTGCTTAAGACTTTATTACAATTACTACTTTAAATGTCCAGGTCTTTTTCTTTGACACGGGGCAGTAAACAATCTTCATATTACTCTGAAGTTGTCAAAATACAAATAATCACTCACCAGGAAAAAAGAAGAGTTTGTTGTTTTGTTGCTGCGAGGTCTCCGAGCAGACTCACATGATCTCACAATTTGTGTGGGTGTATGTGGTGTTAGCATTGTGATTACCATTGTTGTCACTGTTGTCAGTGGCTATTTAGCGAATCCATGTAGTAGTTTAGCCCTTTGAATGCTTGAGAACTGTACGAATGAAGGCTTCCATACACAATACTCTCACTGTGTTTGAATGGCTGAGTCACAGGTGCGGCTGTAAACCTAGTTTTGGTTTTAAGCTTCTGCGCTGCTTAGCTAATCGGGTAGCTTTAGCTAATCGGGTAGCTTTAGCAGACGTAGCAGATGTAGAGAAATCCCACGCAAGTCCGTTTTCATTGAGATAGCTGGTCCGTCCTGAGGTTTGAATGATTCCTGTTGGTGCATCAAAACCAGGAAACGTCTTGTTGGGCCAGATCTTTGGTTCTGCCAGGTATGAAGAAATCCCAACGCAGCTGCGTAGCTTCTACCTGGACTCCAGACTTTAGAGCTCTGCAGTGTGGGATGAGCTGTGTTGTTATGTAGGATAGAAGCTTGACACAGTAAATCAGGTTCCAGTTTGGCTGTTGCTGTCAATGTCCCTGCTGAAGATAAACTCAAAGGAAGTATCAGAGGGAAATCAAGACAAAGACAACCAGCATTTATCATATTTAGCGTTTTTCAAGCTTGTTTCCAGCTCACAGTGATGTGGAGCCACGGTGAATGAGGACTGGTATGATGTTTTATGAGAAGGAGAGCCGGGGAGGAGATGGATGTGAGGGGAGGAATTAAAAGAAAATTAAAGGAGTGAGCGTAACCTCAGAGCGTATGCTTTTGAGACCGCGCCGGAGAGCTGAAGGCAACGTGCCTTGCTGTTTTTGTGTAGCCATGTGCAGGTGAAATGATGCCGCTGATTAAAAAACGTGATGGAGATGAACCCGTCAAGACTGCGCCACAAAAGGCAGCTCTTATTTAACGCTGTGGCAGCAAACGTTCTAATAATCCCATAACCGCTGAGCTCTCAACTCCCCGGTAGTTTCACACTTTGCTCCGAAACAGCGAAGCGTGTTGTTTCTGTCGCAGCCGCAGATGAATGTATTAAAGCGAAGTTACAGTTGGAATTTTAATTTATTTTCAAGGGAACTCTTGAACCCTATAGTGCTGACACTGACATGGTTAGACACCTCCGGTTTGATTTGTATGGTCAAGTCACCTTGCTTTTCACTTTACGCTAATATTCAGCTACCGCTAGTTCAGCTATTGGATTCCACGATGTTTAATGCAGCAAAGCCAGATGTGTCAAGGCTCATTATTATATAATCAAACTTGCCCCTACGCATGTTTTACAAATTATGCCTTAACTTTCTTGGATTCATAGAGTTTGGAGGCTAACAATGACTTTAGGTGGACAGCTAGAGACAGCATGACAAGTCCGTTGGTGCAAAATACACTTATTAGCCTGCAGTGCCTTGTTGCCCAGGTCTGAATGTGTCTCCCTTTCTTCCAGAAACAATACAACACGTGGATGGTGATTGCATTCATCCTCTCTGTCCCAATTTGCATATGGGCACTCACAAGGCCAGAAAAACAGCAAAATGATAATTGTACAGACTCTGCGTCAGTAGCAAGAGGGGCCAGACGGGAAATGATGTGGAAATGGAGCAAGATTTTCCTTTGCAGCTCTGACACGCTGACAGAGAAGCCACTGTTGTTGATGCAGGGATGACACCGCAATGTCAAGCAGACGTACAAGTGAAGCGAGAAGGAGGAGGAGGCTGCTTAAAATTGCATGTTCCTGGGCGGTGAGACAAAATCTTACAAACCTTACAAGTTGTAGTGCTAAAGAAAGAAGATTATTCAAATCAACCTGAAATAAAACCCATAATAATCAAAAATCAGTCATGTGGCTGTTGGATTGACGATGTGAGAAAAGACGATACAGTGGCCTTTTCTGCTTTGCAGCCTCTAAAAGCTTTCCAAATGACCATCAACTCCAAAAACACAAATGTTTCCCAGCTGCAGACTATGGCAATAACACAAAACCTCGATCTATTCCCACACTTCTTTCGAATGCACGGCTTCAAATCGCAGATTAACATTTTTAGCCACGTGTCCTTCTCCGATCTGTCCTGTGTTAAAACCGCGGCACAGCTTCCCCACTTTTCATATAAAAAAGCACTTGGATTTGACATAAAGTGCCACCGTGCTCGGGATTTTTTGCTCGTAACATTTAGTTGACAAGGCCTCGGTGGATGCAGACAATCATCAGTGCTGCAGCTCCTGACAGGGTTTAACAGCCTGGCCTTTCTGCTGTTATGGAGTCTGACTTGCAGATGAAAAATGAGATTTTCAGAGGGTTCCTGGCGGAGTCTTACTCAAAATACAGCTCTTGTTTGCTTCTGTGTTACCTAGCGTTATAAATAGAAACAAACCTTTCACAACCTCCTACTAGATGACAAATCTAGCATGTTAGCTGTCAAATACTGCCAGTTCTTGTTTCAAACTCCCGCTAAACAAGTGAACTGAAGGTGAGCGTCTTCATTAGAATAAATTACTCTGTAAACAAGGCCAAAACAGGGATGAGAGCGTTTCAACAAATTCTTTTAACTACAAACAGGATGACGAAATAAGCTCTTCTGGTGCATCTAGTGGTAGAGGAGACATGACCCTGTTTAACTTTGTGTAATTCAGTCTGATGCTCTGCCTATCCTCGGGCTCGGATCTTTAATGGTGGAAGTGAAGGGCTCTTTGCAACCAATTAAATGAAACACCAGCGTGTGCAGGCCTAAGCTTTTATCAGCGTCTCGTCTAACTCCATGCAGATTCTGAATGTTATGATGAAATTAAGAGTCAATTTTCACGCTCGCACTTGTTCCAGAATAAAGCTTTAAATCATCTGTTTTACTCTGCAGCGGGAAAGTAAACATACCTCATATTTTAATACATTTATATTATATTTCAGCTTCAACACAGATGGCAACACTGTCCAGATGCGACCTTGATGTTGACTCATTAGCTACAGTTTATTATTAATGTACGATTACCAGGCCTCATTCTGTTTTGCGGTGGAAAGCAGTCTAATTAATCCAGAGCACACTCTTCACTGAACAGCGGTCCACGGTAGCCCCTCCCTCAAAGCCCAGATTCACTCTCAGCCAGACTGTGGTACGTTTATTCAGCTGGAGCCCAAGATGTCAGAAAGAGAGCCCGTGGTCAGCACAATGCGCACTTTGCCGGTCCCAAAACCTTGACTGCTGCACGTATCACATGATCACTGATTGCCAAGCATGTTCAATACTGAATTAGACGAAGCTCGGACGTGTCACACAACAGATAACGCACACTTATGCACAAGGCTAGTTCGTTTAGCTGATAGGTATCATTCTTCCCTGAGTATTTCCTGTTTTGGTGAAGCATCATCATCTTTAAATAGGCTCTCTTGAGGTTACTCTTTCCACCATCAAACAGCTTCTGAGCCTTGTCCTTGAGTAATCTGTGTAATCTGGCTCAGCTCTTGTGCAGATGATTGTGTCGCGGCTTCGTGTTGTTGTTTAACCCTGTAATATATGCAGAGTATATGCAGACTGAAGCTCAGGATGATGGGAATACCGATAGTTTTGCAGATGTTTGGTTAACAACTGAAGTACTGGATGCATTCAGGATGATGACTCGGGGTGAAAGGTTAAGTGGACATGTTCAGCATGAATCTCGTGTTGATTGTAAGACAAATAGTGGTGTTTGTCTGGCTTAGCGATTTCACGATGTCAACAACTTTGCGCCGGTGACTGCAACTTGAAGCCGAGGGCAGGCGGCAATTTGTAGACAGTGCTATCAAAGAACAAGGCTCATGCCAGTTAACGAACTGACTGCTCTTGACATTTGCTGGCGATGTTTTTAAGCTGCTCAACGTGCTACAGCCGAGTGGCTAATTAGCAAGCTGGCCTGAAAAGTTCCGCACGACACGAGACGTGTTCATGCTTGTGGGGAGAAGGAGACATCAATTAGGAAGCTAATGGAAAGTTGTGGTTTAAAGTCCGTATTTTCATCGTTCTCAGCTGGCGTCACTGTTTGCCACTGATTGAACGGTGACCATTAGTGCTTTGTTCAGATTCACACTCTCACTGATGTGTCCACGGACATGGGGTGATGACACGAAGCCAAATATAGCAAAAAGCACAAATTCAAACACCCGAGCAGGCAGATGCTGTATGATTATGATTATGATGGAAATAAATGGGAGATTTTAGCTTTGATATGATAATATGGCAGGCACAGGATCAGTAAAACACACACATATACATCAGACTTTGACAGAATTTAGACATCACAGAAAGGAAAATTGCAGTAGCAGCTGCCGCTACAGGTGTTCAACGCTTAAGATGTTCAAGCACCTAATCCTGGAGCACCAGCGCAGACATACGTGTTCGGCTCCACACGTACCTACTCCCTTTGAACATATGTGAGAGCAGATGTACATAAAGCCTCATCGCACACGTGTCCACTAAGCTTTCTTGCTGCTTCTTACAGAACTTAATTTTACTCTTCGGCTTCATTTAATTAGAGGCGGTGAGCGAAAAGGGCAGGGTTTCATTCTGGCTGGCTGGAGCCGGCGTGTAATGCGGCTCACCACCGGACCGGAGCAGGACGACTGGCTGGATCCACGTTAAGACATAATTCCTGGATTACACGCATGCACAGAAAGAAAACACACAAATACACAATTATTATTAGAGACGTGCACCCATTTTCCCACCGGTTCTCTGGCTCTATGGAGCACATATCCCACTAGCTATACACACTCTTTAAAAACAAATTGCATTTTCTCTTAGGCCAAAGAACTAATCACAAAACAAAGGTCTTAACCCTTTGATGCACCTAAGCACATTTTTGTGTATTTGGCTTTTAATTTCTTGCATATTTTATCCTTTTCTTCATGCATATTATTGATGATTTATGCAGGGTTGTGCATTTTTGAGTGTTCTCAATTTCTGGGTCATGGTATTTTTAGTTTTAGCATAAACAACGTGGCCTGAAATGCTCACTTTAAAAAATGTGCACATTGAAACCCATTCAAATCACTATTTCTGCTCCTGCTCAAATATAAAGTATAAAACATGCATCTTCTCATTTCTCCGCTTCATTTGAGGCCTGTGGCTCTAAGTGTGTGCTCTGAGGGACTCCCCTCCCTATAACGTGAGTATTTGACATTGAGTAAAAAATAATAATACATATAAATAAATGTTGCTGCTAATCTTTCACATATATCAGGTCGGATTAATTAAATCATAAATAATCCAGTTTGCATGAAGTATATTGAAATCAAATCATTTATCCATTTATTGTGGATTTTAGACCCTAAAATGAAGTTGCATCATGACAAAAACGTGACTATTAAAGGTTTAAAAATAAAAAAAACCCATTAATATTGTATGATATAATATGTATGATTAGGACAGATGCTGAAAATAATAATTTATATATTGCAACTAACCTGATTTGCATTAAGTGGCTTTCAATGAGACACTAAATGCATTTTTAAGCATTTTTAAGAAACATTTTTATAGCTTGATTACTTTTCACGAGCACATTTTTGTGAGAAGGGACATTAACGTAACAATTATGCTCTACAGATTGAATCTGAGTAGTGAGAGTTTCGGCCCACGTTATCATTAAAGATTATTTTATTATTCCAGGTTTATTCTTGGTTTATCCATGCTTGTGTCCTGTCGTCATCGCTTGGGTCTAAATTGCACATGTTATTTTATAATTGACATTTCGCTTCATTTCGAATCCATTGAAACGCAGCGCTTTGAAAAAAACTTTACTCCAGACTTTACTCCCTGAGACTAAATGAGTGGAATGAACCCGGATGATTTAATACAGGGCGCATTGGGGTCACTGAATGGATTGAGTATTAAAATGATGTGAATTACTGGCAACGGCCTTCAGTCGTCACGTCTCAAGCCAAACGAATACCTATGGGAGGTGGAGTCTGCAGAGTTTGTGACAGCGTTCTCCTCGTCTGACTGCATTTCAAACGTAGTCGATAGGGATTCGGTTTGCCGAGCTGACACCAACACAACCAGTTATGATAGACACCAGCGTTTGCTTGCTGCTGAGGCTATGTTATAACAGAACCTTGGCTCTTCTGTGATGTTTCAGTCCATTAACATGACAAAAGTTAATACAAAGATGAGGATGCTCTTAATCCAAACATGATAAAACTGGTTCTTACCTTCTCATGAAGTTTAAAAGCCAGGTCAAACAGCACTTTGAGAGTATGTAGCTTCCATATTGTATATCAAAGACAAACTTAAACAACTTCACAGGCTGAAATTAGAAGATAAGCCCATTTATGTCTTCTCCATCATCACCCTCATGAGGCAGCAACCTCCGGGACTTGGAGAATCAATGACGAACAAAACTGGGGCAGTTCTGGAAGCGTGGTCGCGGTCAAGCACTTTTACAAATCACCGATTGATTTCGCCTTAAAGTTGTCACCGATGTGCACGTTTAAGCGCGGCAGTGCGGCGCCTACGCTGTTGGCTTTACGGGCCGCGCGGAAACAGCAAGACCTGCTTTTGCTCGGGCTGTTACACCCGTCGTCACCCTTCCTCCTCTTTGTGCCAGCGCGTTTTCAGTGGATTTACAGCTTCTTCCTCACCATTTAATTAATGTTCCGTTTCACAGTAATGCTCCATGCAAACTGCTTTTAATCATGATTATTTGAAGCGTTTAATTCAGGTGTTACAACACCTGGATACAGACTTCATATCTACTCATTAAAGACAGGGATTTTAATAGCTATTGCATAATAATAATAATAATAATAATGAGTTTCTTATTGTACTTGTTTTCTACTGGCCCAAAGCTTACCCACACTGTAATAAATGCCTCCCCGAAGCTGGAGACTGGTGTTTTTGAGTGTGAATGTAAAATTGCAGCTCTTGTGTTGCACGTCTTTTTTTTACGAAAACGCGAACGTGGGCCTGAATGAAAGTGCAGAAAGTGTTTCTTTGAAAAGTATCAGCCCAGCAGATGACAGGGAGAGAACAAGGCGAAGCCGGCGAAGTTGTCAAACCCCCGAGACGCAGATGCCGTGTGATTGTCACATTTTCGATCACGCGCTGTAGTACCTGAGTTCTCTAACATCTGCTGTGAATCTCCAGGTTCAGAGGAGGAGAAGAGGTGGGAAATGAGATGTCAGGGATGGAAAGAAAGGAAAATTAGAGGAAGAATACAGCAATGAGAGAGTTTGGGTAAAGTGATGGGGAATTAAGGAGAAACAGGAAAGCAGAAGACAGGAAACGCAGGCAAAAGAAGGGAAACAGATACCAGAGGGGCAGGAGAGAGGAGAGACGTGAAGGGAGAGGAAACAATACATGCAGATAAGAGATAATACACGATAGATGTGCTGCTGGATAGTTTTCTGTTCCAGCGGCTTTCAGATATGACCCCACCCCAACACAGACAAACACGCACAAACAGATTATGGCCCAAGATTGAAGGAAGAACATGCAGATAATGGAGGCGCTGGGATTAATAATGGGATTAAGGGAGTGAGGGGGTTACGGGTTTGGGGGGGGGTGGGATTACAGCTGCCAGTCCGATGTTAACAAACACAGCTCCCAACAGACAGCGAGTGAGCAAAACAAAGCTGCCTTAAGAGGATTGGAGGGCTTGGCCATTGTGACTAAAACTATGTCTCAGATTGTCTTGCGCACTGAGAATTAGGATGAGATTGCCAAAATGGAAACACAGGCATGGATGTCTTCCTGATGCCTCAGACGCACTCATACGAATCATGGATCTGTGCGAACTAAGCAAAGGTTTTAAGCCCCACATTTAAAGTGTTTTCAGTAAACATAAAGTCAGATAATCTGCACCATCAGCACAGTTTGGGTGTGGTTTGATTCAAGTTGATGTAGCAGTGACCTGGCAACGAAACAAACAACCCAACAACCCATCACCAGACTCTGATACTGACTGGTTTTGTCGGTCTTGCAGTTTGATTGGCCCAAAATCTTTGATGTCAGACTTCGAATCCTGTGCTAACACAAGGACAGTGATGGATAAGCTATTTCCAGATCAGTTAACTTTTAGTCAGTGACTAACTCTACAACTTACCGGGGCTGTGCATCCCTCCCTTATAAGACGATCCAATACGTGTCTAGATACCTGGGCTACGATACGATCTCAGTACGATGCAATCCTTCAGTCAGTCACAGACAGTCAGGACAGACTTCTGTCCAACTCTCCGTCCTTCTTGTAGGATCCAAATCCCTTCCAGAGGCTTGATCTGAGGTTTGGCGGCGCTGCTGTAAATGTCGCCGGCGTTGTCGGACATGTTGCTTTTGTGTTGTGTGTACGCCAACGTCACCGTGACGAGTCTCGCCAGAGTCCGGCGCTGACCTTTGAACTTTTAGTTTGAAGCAGCTTTGTGGAAGCAGCAGCGTCGCAGCTTCACTCAACAGATTCATCACTTTAAGATCGGGCCATCGAGCGGTTCACAGCACGTTCACATCGATCCAGAGGTCCAAGTATCGAAGTGTCGCATCTTTAACTTTAAAACCGACTCCTGATTCATATCGGTTCATCTTCACACCGGGGTAGATTACCATAATCAGTCTCTGAAGCAGCGCATCATATCTCAGATATTTGTATTGTTTTAAGAAGTCCCAAAATACAGAGTGAGACAATGTTGTGTGAAGGTGTTTCCTGTCCGACAGCTAGGTTAGCCCCCATACTGCCAGCAGCGCTAACATTAAAACTAAGGGATTTCTTATGGAAGTTAGTGTTGTGAAGGCTAAACAAGCTAACAAGACAGCTGAGACAGAAAAGCAATGAAACATCACTTGGATCTCATTAACTGCCTGATATTAATTTGAAATGACACCAGTATAGCAGGTTACTAATTAGTGTGTCTGTGCCCGTCATTGTCTGTTCTAAATAAATTACAATAATAGCAGCTGTTTTAGCTACCAAAAACAACTGGTTAAGCATCAGAGCTCCTTGAATATCTCTGAGCAGTCATGCCTGAACATCGTCGCAAACTGGGTGACAAAGTTCAGCTAACAGCTAACGGCTTTCATAGGAAACAGCCGCCACAAGGTTTGGAGCGTGCACGACTTTTACCACAAGTGTGTCTCTGAAGTTTCAAGTTTACAAAGTGAAAGTTTTTGCATTAATAGTCCAAAGGCACTGAAGTGACATCCGTCCGTTTTCTATGACCCCCTTATCCCTTTTGGCGTCGCGGGGGATGCTGGAGTCTATCCCCGCAGGCACTGGACGTCCAGGACAGGTCGCCAGTCTGTCGCTGGGCTGACACCTATAGACAGACAACGCGTATTCGCTCTTACAATCAATTCAGAGTTCCTGATTCACCTGTCATGCATGTTTTTGGGTGGCGGGAGGAAGTCGGAGTACCTGGAGTGAACCCACACAGACGCAGAGAGAACATGCAAACTCAACAAAGAAAGGTCAGGATTCACTGAAGTGACATGTACCTTTTATATCTGCACAAGTGTCAGGTATTGTGTGTGTGAGTGTGTGTGTGTGTCTGCACGTGTGCGTCCGTCTGCCCTCTTTCCATCCTTGAATAGAGCAGAGGCAGAAAAATGATCAAGACAACGGAGGAACCCTCGGATGAGGAATGAGCTGTCTGCAGAGCACCAGTGAGGACGCGTGTGTCGGTGCACGCGCACGGTTTTGCAAACACACACGTCTTTGTGTGGTTTTGCCAGATCCACGGAGCTCAGAGTACCTCGAGAAGCAGTTGAAGTGTGAACAACACAGACCCATGAAAAACTCACATATTAGAAGCAAAAGGATTTGCCCTGGAGAAATACCCTGTTTCTCCGAGCTGCGTGTTTGTGTGCAGAGTCAGGGGAAGAGCCCGTGTGTGCAATTTGTATATTTCATAATTGCTAACAATAGGTTGGATTGAGCGAGGGGAGATTTTATTTGGCTGGGAGAAAGCGAGGCTTTCTCAGATTCATATACAGCCTTATAAATGGGACAGCATGAAAGGAGGCGATACTGAGAATTGGATAAATACGAAAAAAAAGGTTGTGCGGGGTTGTGTGGAGCTTTGACAATGAAATCCACCTCCACACGCGTCCAAAAGGTTGAAAACAGCTGTTGTGGATGAACTGTGTTTAACATTTTGCATCTTGGTGTATACATACATATATTTTTGTCTTAACCACCTGGATGTTTGCAGATCGGAGGCAGCATATGTCCCGTGTTGCACGGAAAATAATTCAGGGATCTAAAAAACAAATGACGAACCATCAGACTTCTGATGAGCTCCCACAACAAGAACTTGTTTATTGATTCTTCTCACTGTGCTCCATTCTGCCCTCTTCAATGCTGAGATGTCAGCTGGATTGTATCGTGCGGTAATATACAGATGCAGCCACATTGAGCTCTTTCAAGATCTTTTTCTTGCATATGTCCAAATAACTGAATCAAACACGTTTAAAACTTCATTTAAACAAACTTCACTCAACACGTCTTTGTTGCTTTATGCGCCATACGTGTTCTCCAGGCCCCTGGGGGCGTCAGAGAGGAGGGATAAAAGCTAATTCTTTTGGCTTTCGCTCAACGCGCAATATTGTTTTTGGCATGAGACGCCTTCTTTCAGGCTTTGTCTTTCATTTTCACTTAACCCAAGCAAAGTGGCAAATCGCTTGCCACAGAAGAGGAAGCCACAGAGCTTCAACTTAATGAAAAATATACAGTAGCCTTCTCGGTGAACGGGGTGGCATCTACATATTCCGGCTTAGAGGCTGAAGCGTGAACATTACAAAGAGCTTTAAAACGCCGCAGTTTGAATGGTTTTCCACGGACACACACACACACACACACCTCTCCAAAAATCACAAAACCCCTTTCATGTGTGTTCGTCCCTTTTGACTTTGCTCGGCAATTTCACAGAATTTATAACCTGTGAGATTAATAAACCTTACCGGAAAAGTCATCGCTGCTGTTCCGTTTGTTTCCCAGAACTGTGACGTGGCATTAAGTGTTTATTTAATACCTGTAGCCGTCGTGCAGCAGCAGGGAATATTAACGTGTCTCATCTAAATTCATGCGCGATTGTTTATGCATGTGGCGCCGCAGCGGTAACTTCATTACTTACTCGTAATCATTAATTGCCCAATCGCCGCGGCGGGATCTGTCAGGATCTAACTGGAAATGACATTCTGTAGGTCAGACACATAAGCTGCTCCCATGTTTATCCAGTCGAATCATTTGGAACGAGCTAGCTGTCCTCGGGATGAGCTCCATCCAATCTGTCTGTCCGCAGCTTGATATGTTTTTGCATGTTGCTGCGTGCTTTTATCCGGTTATTGTGAAGGTAATATCTCTGGATAGTCTTGAGGGAGTTTCCTTCAAACATTCCTTTGTGGTGAAACTCATCTTGAAGCTGCGCTGATTGTTGAAATCCTGCATCCCGTTTGGTTCGACGTGGTTGTGCAGGAGTTAGTCACGTCTTTAGTTTGTTAGTTTGTTCCTGCAGCGACGACCGTGTTTGGGTCGTTGTAGTCCAGCAGCAGCTCGCTGGTTTCGCTGAAGCTGAACTTCAGGTTGCACCGTGGGATGAAGCTGTCTGTCAGCCTTCTGTGCTCCTTTGTAACAGGAGTAATCATACATGTTACAATGATAACTTTCCTTTAAGTCACTATAGCATGCATTACGAGAGATAGAAACCACCAGTGGATGCAAACAACCCCAAAGGTTTTCTACTGTCCTAATTTTACTGTATGAAGAGCCCAAACTCTGTGCATCCTCTGGACTTAAATATGGAGTAGCTTGTGCATTGATGCATTTCCATATGATGGACATAACCTCTGTACTCATTATAATAAATAGCAAAATGTGAACACAGATGGTTAAACGCACATTTAAATGTATTGGAGTTCAGTTCTCATCCTGAGCATTTTCCTGCATTTTGGCACAAACTGCTTTTGCACAACCCTGTTGCTGGAACAGAGGCGTGGTCCCCCGAGAAGGTCGGCGATCCCGGACCAAACAATAGCCAACAAAATAATTACATTTTGGCACTAATGACATCTTTCACATCATCAAACTGCTGCTGAAAATCAGGCGTTCTCACAGGCCAAATGGGAATATCCCTAATGTTTGTTTAGTTTGCTTAAAAGTTATGTTTTATAGTCGATGGAGTATCTGGAAATGCGGTGAATATTATGAGTACTACGAATGGGTAACATGCACAAGACATATGAAATGTGCTAGAACAAGTGGAATGGCTTGGTTGAAAGAATACAAATAGGGAATTTGTATTTAGAAACAGCAGGACGAGGAGGTGAGAGGTTACATTTTGACAGGAAGCAGTAGGACAAATGAGCACTTGGATGTGTGGAAATACAGAGAGTGGAGTTTCCCTGTGATGTAGTGATTCTCCCTGTGGTTTTGCCACTAATGAGAACATCTGCATCAGTGAAACAGACGGAGTGAGAGGAAAATCGCCGAAGGGCAAGGCTGTCTGAGAGGAGAAAACAACTAGACTTAGCGAGGGAGAGGGGGAGAGAGAGAGAGAGAGCAGGGGGAAAAAAAGAGTTGAAAGACCAAAAAATACAGTAAGTGGTTTAAAAAAGCCGGGGAGGGGGATTAGGATTAGAATAGTGTTTGCAGTTTCCAGAGGGCTCTCACATTTTTGGTAAGCAAACCGTCGAGAAAACCGAAATACCGAGGCATGGCACCAAAATACACGCAGCTATCTACTTATTACATCCATGAATTCATGTAATTTTGGCTGTCTATTTCCTCTTCTCCCCAAGGTGCCAATGTCCAGCTCAGTTCGAGGGGCCTGAGTGTCAGCAGAACAAGCACAGTTTCCACGGCAACGGCTATGCTTGGTTTCCTCCCATAATGCCCTGTTTCGAGAGCCACGTGTCGCTGGAGTTCATCACCGACGTGGCCGATGGACTGCTGCTGTACAGCGGCCCCTTGGCCCAGCTGCAGGCCTGGGACCACGAGGACTTCATGGCTCTAGGTAGGAACGACTCGAGCTCCAAAACACGTCAGCTCCTGTGTCTCCTGCAACTGCAACATAATGCATGACGCTGCAATGATGTGACTTCACATAATAATTAAAGCTGTCTTTAATTAGGAGGGTATTGACTTATAATACTTCAGTCCAGAAGGAGTAATGTGCAAATTAAGCTGTAACATCACATGTGAGACGTGGAAGGGACAGCTGTGATAGGTATTAGCTTATTAGCTTGTTAGCATGTAATGCATACCAGAGGGGGAACCATCCAACATGCTTTAAATACACCCCAACATGTGTGTGTTCCTCCACCCCTCATATTGCATGTGTGATATGAACTAAAGCCTTGATTGAAGTCTGACTCGATTGCACTGCTGGTCTCAGATCTGATTCATCATCGCCTTTAAAACCCCACTGAACAGCTCCCGATTGAGTTTCGACATCCAAAGAATTTGCGTACGAGTTAGGGGAATGGACTTTAAAAGTAAGTCCAGTAAAAGGCAAGAAACGTGAATATGAAATGCAGAAAATAACAGTGAAATATGGAAGAATACCATAAAAAACAATTTATATGTTTGGAAATGAAAGAGCTGTGCAGAAAAAAAAACATGTTTAATGTATAGACATAACAGCGTTTCTCATAAATTGATTTATTTGTGGTGGCCAGCCACAATATCAACACTGACCGCTACATATTGATTTCATGTTTTGTTTTACTATTCAAAATGGCGAAAACCTTATTACACTGTAGAGCTGCGTGCAGTGCATTGATTTGCTGAGCCGCTCCCTCTCTCTCTCTCTCTCTCTCTCTCTCTCTCTCCATCTTTATCACTCTCTCGCTCGTCTCTGTGCACAATCAAAACATGAAATCTGGAGTTAATGAATGCTCAGCATCCTGCACACCTCTGCACACGTGTGGCCAAAACAATGCTGTCAATCTCGGAGACCTAACTCCTCAAAAGGTGTAATTACAAGCATGTCGGGAGCCTAGCTAGTTCAGAAAAGCTGTGAGTTAATGTAACAACGCAGCCGGGTTGCAGAGGGTAGCATGCCGCACAAAGCTGCACGCCAATATCGACCGCTCCTGCAAGTGGATGACGTTACAGTTGCACCTTTTGAATAAACCAAGCTGTCAGGTTTGCTAACTGTCGTGCTTTTTAACCCCTGAGCTTTTTCTTCTCTTCAGTAAAAAAACCTTTAGCGGATGAAATCGTCTAGCGAAATGCCAGCGGGGGAGTCGATGGATCCCTTAGGGGAGCTCTGGGATTTATTGTGACTCCCCAAAATCTGCATGGCTTTCAGGCAATTTATGAAACAGGTGATCGATGGTATGAAAACAGTATATCACAATAAAACCGGGTTATTGCATCGCAGACAGAACGATATCCTCATGTTCGTGATTAGACAGCAAGTGCGGTTGCTGTTAGCGGCTGCTTTCCCTCTTCAGTAGCACTTTATTCAATGAAATTACGTATAATCCAAAGAACAAATGCTAAGGTGGGTGAGCACCGCAGTACATGGAAAATAGAAAGAAGCTAACGGGTTAGCATTAGCTCACCGACTGCAGCACTGAAAACAAGAACACTGAAGAGAGCCATGGCAACTTAAAGCGACTTGCAGAAGCAGAGATGCATGGTAGAAATGCACAAACCGGAGAAATACATTGTGCGTCACCTCCCAAATTCCCTCTTTCATTTAGCCTGAAGACTATGGATTGTTGGTAGACAAGAACGGAAATCCATTTCAGGTTTAATTCCCTGTGTGTATTAACTTGCCACGACCTGAGGATTAGGCAGTGACAGTCACTCTTGCACAGCTGCACACACACACACACACACACACACACACACACACTCACAATGATTTTGATCTTATTAAAGCTGACACCCCATGCATTTTGATGCGTTCTACCTTGATTCCCACTTAAACAAATGCCAAATTAAGAAGAAAAAAAAAAAAGGAAAAGACGCACGCAGTGGACGGCCGCTCAAGCGGAGTCCTGCTGCTCTTCTGTGATGCACGCTATGAATTTCGGTTTGAAAGATCTGAAAGCGCATGTGAAGCGAGCTTTGGACAGGTTTACGTCTCTGGCTCTTGAGGGAAAATGTAGCTCTTTCTTTTAGTCGCTGCGGTAATACTGTTGAAGTTGGAGTTTGAAGACAATAAAGCTTGTTGAACTGAGGGCGGCAGGCAGGAATTATAGACAGATGGAAACAGAGAACAAAATGTCTTATACGTCTCGGTATATTTAGTGTTTTAATCTGAGAGACTAACGCCTCCTTGTCTCTCTCGCTACTTCTTCCCTTGCATTGGTCCTCTCTCTTGGGAAAGATTCTGTTGTTCCATCACTGCCAAAGTAATATGTGTGGGAGGTGAGGTCTGCCTAGAGAGCCGGATGTGTTGTGTGTTAATGTGTGTGTGTGTGTGTGTGTGTTTGTGTTGTGAGTTTACAGTGTAAATCCTGAGTTATTTCTCTAGCTTTGGTTGTTGTCGGGGGGGGGGGTCTGTGTACATGTGAAAGCCAGCCAGCGTGCGTTATTAGATCCTAAAGAGTTAATGGGTTTGTGGAGTTAGGGCTGATTTGTCACCGTGCACCGAGTGTAATTAGAGTCAGGCTGTACATATTTAGAGCTCTAATTAACTTGTTTCAAGGTTCAACTACTGCATGTTACAAATCCATCGGCGAGCCGGGGCTGTGCTGGACCTTAATATAACTGCATTAAATTATAAATGTGTATGCACGCATGCATGTAAGTCTATCAGTGCATCAGGTAGTGTAATGATTTGCCGAGGGCCTTTGCCATTGTTTGCAGATGGAAGGCGCTGGTGCGTGATCGTGTGTCAGTCATCTCTGTACTTATTTTGATTGCCATTATTCAAGCTAATGACTATTATTCATCATTAGCATTAGCAACAGCATCAAAGGGTCATCCTGATGCATTGAAACTTGTGTCTCTTTTACCTTATTTGTCACGCTAACTTGCAGAGATCTGCAGTATCACTGCCAAGTCCAGAGGGCATGACAAATTATCTGTTGGTGCCCTATTGATCCTTCAGCCACAGCTAGCTCTGCATGATGTACAGATATCGGATGCCACTTCCAGATTCTCATTAGGTGCAGTGCTTACACCAGAAAACCTAGAGCAGAAGACCAAGAGACTAACCAGTGTTTGTTTGAATGGTATTAGTTCATCTCTGTGTTTGAATAAGTTTGGGTTTTCTTCCCAGATACTGGTTAAAACTGGATCCTCAACCATCAAGAATCACCTTTCAACACCGCAAAGAAGCAAAATGTCGCTTTCCTAACAACTAATGTTCATTCTTTTGACAGTTAGCGGTACCTTTAGGCGAGGCGAAGCCGCTTTTGTGGTGGTTTTCCAGGACTTTAATCCACCCACACAGCACGGCAGCGGACACCTGATGCAGAAAGCCATCTGATATACAAATATTATTAAAAAACACATTCACCAGCCGCAGTCTGGGATGAACCTCTGTCAAATCTGATATGAACAACACTGAATGGCCAATATCTGATTTTTTTTAATAAAAAGGATAATATTGGAACCATATATTGCAGCTTGCACACCTCTACTACAAACCATATGCCTTACTAATCATACAAAGCACAGCTATGGTTGTTTTTTTTAACATATTAGACATGTGAGAGGCAGATGGGAGTAAAGTATCGACCACAATGATCACTGTTCAATTGAGAAGCGTATGAAAATTAAAGAAAATGCTGTGAAACAATATGAAATGATTCCCCCGGTCGCCCCCCGGTATCCTTGTACGGCTGATTAAACTGTGTCCGGCTGCAGACTCCACACAAGCCAGAAGCTCCAACTGGAACAAAACTAATAAAGTTTGCGCGGGTGTTTCGTCGGCAGACACAATCATCAGCGAAACGGCGAGCGAATAAAGAGCGGGAAGGAAAAAGCACAACGCTGATGAGGTGCCGCCGTTTATTTTAAGGTGACTTAGAGTCGGCTTCCCTGACCAGAATCTGAACCTTCCCTTCCTTTAAACAACAAACACAACAACTGCTTTTTCTTCTCCTTGATTAAATAGAACCACCGGGGCACAGGGGAACAGGAGATGATGTTTCAGCGTCAACCCAAGGAAGAAACGCCGCTGCAAGCATCCACCGCTTGCACTGACGCTCAGGCGGCCATATTGGATTGAAGCGTAATTGCGAGTGGAATCGGACAAAACGGGGCGACTCGGTCCCGAATCAAACACGCCGTGAACCGAACGCAGAGGGTCTCACGCCGACGTGGGTGGGACTGCGAGTGCGGCACGACGAAGCGGCGTTTGAAAGGCGCCTTGCAATAATAGTTTCAGAACATGCGGGGAGCTGGAGAGAGGGGTGAAGTGTGAGAGAGATGAAATATGGATTAGAGGGAACAGAGGCAAGAGAAGCGGACACAAAAGAAATGTCAGGTGGCTGCAGAGGAGGCAACCTGAGCTGCTTTTTGGTTTATGAATGTCAAGTGGCTCATGAAAGGCCGCTAATATAACTCCACATTTTGCAATTCGACCAATATGGCTGCCGTGCGCGTGTGGATTTGTCTGCGCGTCCGTGTGAGACATGCTTCACCTTGTCATTAAGCCTCGTTAAGCGATTCTGCCCATTGAGCCCGATCATATTCCCCACTGCTTCACACGCACGCTCACGCTTCCACACATGCCGAGCGGCAGCTTCTTATTGAGATGCTGGTTTCGCGTTTCCAAAGCCGCCCACTCATCCGCCCTTTTATCCTGCCGCAGGGCAGCTGTACCAAGCCAGCCCCGCTGTGTAGGCCAGAGAAGGTGTAAGGCACTTCTCACACGCACACACAAGCGCACACTGGGAACATAGCTGTGTACTGCACCCAATCTTTGGCTTTCGCTCAGGGAGAAGAGATTACATGGTTATAACACGCAGCTGGTGGAGTTTGTGCGTGTGTATGCGTATAGGGAATAATAATAACCATACCTTAGCTGACCCCTTGTGCTCGAGGTAAGATCAGAACATTGGATGTTCCCTTAAATCCGTTTACTTGCGGCAGCATGTAAATGTTGTTTATTAATTTGTGAAGCTTCAAATTTCCATAAAGGCATTTTCAGCTTAGGACAGCCGTCTTGGTTAACCGGTTCAGGGTCACTTTGTTTCAAGCTAAGCCCTCGTTACACATTTGCAGGCGTGGAGCTCATCCAAATTCCCCGGCATAGAGGCGCAGCGGTTCAAAGAACAATATTTAGTGTCATTGAACAATACTGGGTAGACGTGTTATTCATGAGTATAGAGGAACCTTTTGGAATAAGAGATCGTGCTAAGGTGCACCACAAACCTAACTCAGCTACATTATTGATAATCAGCAGACCTGTGACTCTGCAACCAAATAAACGTGTGGCTCGTGTCCAGTTTGTGCCGAGCAGGGTTTAGCCGAGGGGAAATCTACCGTGCGTCACTTTCTCTGAGTGTATTCATGGACCCAGAAGTCGCCAGAGAAGACCTCCGCTCGCCTCCATTTTCACATTACGTGTTTGACAAGTACGGCGCTGTCCTAGCTGCTCCGCCACCCGCCTGACTGGCGTTCGCACTTTGACGTTGTCACAACCACCTGTCACCACCTCTGGGGATGTTTTCCAGTGATCAGTAATATACTCACAATACGTATTTATACCTCTATTACAGTCAGCTAGAGTTACTGTGTGGAAGAAGGATTACACCAGCTTCCAGTCAAGTCCAATTCATCTTACATGTAATTTGTTGCATGTGTTTCTGCTCATTTATATTTAAATAATGTCAAATTTTAATTTTAATTTAGCTCGACTGTAATTGTAATGTCTACAAGCTGCAGAAACTGGAACTTCTAACAACTCTTATATTGTGGGAAATCATTTTTTTAAGATGAAAGTAGTAAAGTAAAGAGGAAGTTCAGATTTTGGGCAATGCACAAGACCCAAAACTGAGAAACAACTGGTCTGACTTTGTCCATTTGTACACTGGACTGTTTCCCGGTGGGCTCATTAACTTCCTACAGTCTTGTTTTTGCTGTAAGGCAACCAGCCAACTGCCAGGAGACTTAAAACTACACGTTGTCGATTTCACTTTTTGCTTTTTGTACAAATCAAACAAGCAAGACGGAGCATTTTAGTGACTGAGTCTTTGAGTTTTTGGTTTTTGGTGTAGTTTGTTACCTTTAGACCAAGGCCGCCCACCAACAAATCAATGATTCCAGTCATCAATCAAGACGACCCGGAGTCGGCTCAGTTTCAGTCAAAGTTTGTTTTTCAGCCGCGTCGCTGCACAGAGCGCAGCTGTAAACAGACCGAGCCTCGCGACGACCACGAACCACGAAAATAACACTGAAAGAAATTGAGGGCAGCGCGACGCCGGACCGCGCCGGCAACTCCAATCTGTCTGCAGCCCCGACACGCTCCGCTCCGGCGATGACTGTCAGTGAAGTCGACTTCTGAACCAGACGCTGGTACAACCTCTTCCACCGCCGTCCGCTGTGATTGAGTCTTCGGCTGACAGCGCTGTCAGCAGCGCAGCGGGACAGGCGCTTTGTGCTGCACTGGGATTTTAAAACTGAATTAGGAGCAGGGCGCACACTCCTCCACCGTCTGAATGTGTGGAAACCTGATGTTTTCATATCCAGACGGATCAAAACATGACTCAGACTGAAACATGAAGCTCGTACGGACTGATACAGGAGTTACTGAGACGCTGAACTTAAGTTCGCTGCTTTAGACAGCTAGCTTTTTATCTTAACGCCAAGCTAAGCTAATCAACAGAAGCTCAACTTATCAATACGTGAATTTACAAAGCTATTTCATCATTTTGCATCTCAAGTTGTCTTCATAAATTATAAATATTTACAACTGTAATTCATATTTGTAGTAGAAGTATATGTATTGCTTTGAGGGTCACCT
The DNA here is from genome assembly GCA_008933995.1 of Datnioides undecimradiatus. Lineage (NCBI taxonomy): Eukaryota > Metazoa > Chordata > Actinopteri > Lobotiformes > Datnioididae > Datnioides > Datnioides undecimradiatus. The sequence continues at coordinate 7,079,484 of WARS01000060.1, forward strand.
TGGCAGGTTGTCAGATATAGACGGTTTGCGCCTCTCCGAGCTGAGCCTGATCAGTGAATGCAACACTTTGACCTCGGCTGGATTAGTGAGATTAATTGTCATGGTAATGATTTGTGTCCGGCGAGATCAACAATAAATGTCAAACATGGCTGCAAGCGTTAGACCTGCTCGCACACTCGCACAGATGCACGCACACACACACACACACGCAGACACTACCAGCCAGAGGCCAGTGCTTGTCCAATCAATAGACAAATTAACAAGACAAATTAAATTTGTGTAATTACAACACCCTTGCAGAATGGAAAAAGTTTGCCAGCAGGGGGTCAGATAAGGATTGACGGGAGCGTGTGTTTGCTTTACTTAACTCTTAGCTCGGACCAAGAGGGGCACGTTCTCAGTGCACTTTGGAAATTGTTCATATGCCGCCGCTGTCAGAGAGAAGGGCGCAGTAATGAAGAGAGAAAAGAAGAAGAAGAAAAGGCGATCCAGCAAGAAACAGCACACACGCAGAGACTCGCTCTCGCACCGCGTTCAGCTTCCACAGCAGTGTTTTGCAGCAGCACCCCCCCCCAGCCTCGCACTGCAACGGCTTTCAAATAGGAACTGCTGCTGGATGCGGAGATGTAATATGCGTCGGCTGCGGGGCTGGCTAGCTAGCTGACAGATCGTTTATACAAGAAGCTCTCCGCTCCGCGCTCGCTGCATCGCCTGCTGATTCGTACACAGGCTGACTTCTGTGGGCATTAGTGTATATGTGCCTGCTTGTGTGTGTGTGTGGGTGATGAGTGGGTGTATGTGTGCAGCAGTGTGATTTGCAATGCTGTTTATGCAGTCCATATGCTCTCGGTTTGACTCCTGCGTATCCTCGGGCCGTCAGCAGAGGAGGACATTTTTCATATTTAAGAGCCCCCAACTCTGTGGGAGTTCAAGCTCTCCGTGCACACAAAGCACACACATTTACTCTCTCGTACGCTCGCTCTCTCTCCCGCTCCCTCTTGTCTGTCTCGGAGTAGGAGGTAATGAATTACGTATGAGCAGCAGAAAAGAAGCCCGGTTGTGTGGATGAGCCCTTTAAGAGCAAAGTCTTGTCCTGACCCTGGCACACCCATTTAAAAGGCGTGCCGGCCCCTGAAGCCGCTCCCACTTGGCCCGCCGGCCGGCCGCACTCCCAGCTAGCCTCTCCGGCTAACCTCTCGCATGCCTCTCTTCAGCTGTGTCCCCGTGTCGCTCTTTCACTCAGTTCGGTTCCATTCAACTTCGCCAAAGCAATAAAAGAGAAATTCAGTTATTATTCCAGCCATAGGGACGGTAATCTGCATGTTTTTTATGTGGCTGTAGGGCTTTTAATACCAGAGTCTTTGTCCATGCACGAGGGATTAGTGTTTGCTTCTAAATGCATGCAGCAGGCTGCAAATATCCACCATCATATACTGATTCTTGTGCAGGAACGGCACACATGTATTTTATTTATTTATTTCCTTCCCATGTTTTTTGAACATGGTTGGGTCGAACAAAACGGCAAAGACGAGTAAAACTCTGGTAGCTGTCAACACCGGGTTCCACCACTGCCCTCGCATTAAAATGGATAAACTGCACGAACCACGGCGAGGGAGCGTTAACTCCTGCTCCTTGAGACGTCGGGATGATCTCACAGCTGCAGAAACACGGAGCAGAGCAGGAAGTGCTGGAATACTTCGTGGTGATCGGTCAAAAACTCCGATATCTGTCTAATCAGCGTCAGGCCTACAACAAATGTTTGAACTCCAGATCCCTCCCGTTTCCATTCCTTATTCTCTCCCGGCTTGCTCGTGAGAAAATGGATTTCCGCAGCACTGAGGCTTAAAGCCTTGGTCTCCTCTGGGTTTTCTGTCGCGGGTTTGTTGAGCCTAAAACGTTAGAGTTGAAGGGTTTAACGACAATGATGATATTTAATCGTTCTTGCAGTTTCCGGGTGACGTTGAGGCAGCACTCGGCAAAGCTCTCCGCCGGTTTGGTTGCAGATTTCCGGGTGCATTCGTTCAAGTTCATCGTATCCATCGCTGGGACGAAGAACATTTCATTTACACGGGCTTAACTGCTGTAAAACTGCTCATGAGCAGAAATAATACAAAACCCACCCAAAAAACTCGACTGTCGCTCCTTTGATGAAGTTTGAGAGCTGCGGCTCATCCTCCACTTCCATCTGTTTTCTATTTGTTCTCTCTTTGATCCACCATCATGTTCTTCTCTACTCATCACCTTCTGTTTCTCCCTTTTGTTTTGTCTGCATTGTTCATTTCTCATTTATTTCCCTCACTGTCCGTCAAGCCGCCCGTCATCTGCCATCCCGCCGCCTGGCCTTCTTCCCAGCTTTGTGCTCAATCACACTCGTTCCTAATCTTTCCTCTGTAAATCGCCTCGTTTCTCCTCCTCTAACCGCACCTTTTTCATTTCTCTTGTCCACATCTCCTTTATTTTTTCTCCTGCACTACTTTTGGTTTGGAGCTCTCCGTTGCTCTCTCTCTCTCTCTCTCTCTCTTTCTCGTCTTGCTGCTTCACTTCACCCCTGCGCTCCTCCCTTGAGACCTCTGAAGTCTGTCTTCATCTCTCGGGAAAATGTCACGTCAATCTTGACAAGAAGGCTCCTTAGCCGTGCCAGACGATCGCGTGGTCGGTGTACCTTTTAACTGTTTCGGGTTGTTTGTCGGTGCGGGTGTGCGTTTGCGGAAATGCAGCTCCGAGCGTACCGCGAGCTCGGATATATATCTCCCCGGCTGACCCTGTGCAGGTGTGAAAGGAGGCGATTCCCCTGACGGCGAGGACGGGGGCAGCCTGAAGAATGGAAATTGAAAGACGGAGGCGTGCGAGATGAAGAGGAGGGGGTAAGGTGAGGGGGTCCCAGGCGACTGTAAATGAGAGAAAGGAATGAATGAGGTTACAGAGATGCTGCAGTGAGGGAGGCTAAAGTCGACAATGTTTAAGTTAAACAAAGGAGAGAGGCTTTGGGTTGAATTGATATATTGAATTTACTCCCTTCTCTTCGGTCAATTGTCTGGCCTCGGCCAATATATTAAAATTAATTGGATCATTCCTGAAGTGCAGTGCAACTCATTTTGCAGCTGGAGTGGGTTAAATCAACTTGCAGGTAATTGAGGGAAAGTTGAGAGGAACAGAGTGGCTAACAACAAACTTGCGCTCGCTGTCGCCTGAAAAATGACATCGCCTTTTTTTTTTTTTTTTTCTAACCTGTATGAGAGGCGGCGTAATGAAGTACGGGGCCCCTCATCACAAAGGCACATCTCAGTCTTGACAAGGCAATTAGAGGAGAGCAGCATCTCAGGTGCTCAACAACACCTAATTGCATCTAGCTGGAGGTGAAGATGCAGTGGGTTTCATGTCACGGTAAAAGTTTCTGTGCACAAACACTGGGGATCAACACGTCTCAACGCATGTCATGAGCTTTATAGGGCCAATAAAAGGGGGTCTCACAAAGGATCGGCAGAGAGCAAAACGTCAGTGGAAAGCTTTTGTGAGCCATTTGAAAGCGGCGCGATGTAAAAATGTCAGTTACGGTGAAAAAGTTAATGAAAGAGTGAAGCAAGGCGCGAGGTAAAAGAGAGATGGGAGATGAAAGAGCGCTGATAGGCAGACTGACGTTGCGAGAGATGCGGCAAGAGGGATGACGAAAGCTCAGCTGAAGTCAGACACAGAGGGAGAGAGCAGTGAGAAAGGAGCTCGCTTCTCGTCGGCCTCGTTTCAAATCCAACTTCTACCGACTCCAGCGCACAGGCAGGATGTCGTGGCGCGGAAGTCACCGAAATTCACGCCGGAGTTTTGTCTCCGTGTTAATTATAATTCCAGCGTGCGTGGTTGTTCAGTTAGCGAGGGAAGAACAAAACACCGAATCCCTAATTCAGGCAGAGGGTGTAGCGGGGAGCAGCTTTAGAGCTGCAGCGGGATAAATCAGGAACGATGAGCTATTGGACATCAACTGTGACGCCCTTTTCACCGTTTCTTAATTGAATACAGCCAACAGAGACATTCTGCAGCCTTGGCATGAGCCATACGTTCATTTTATGGAGTCCACAGTGGACCGATGAAGAGGCGGTCCTGGGTGCAGTCGCTAGCTGCTAGATGTTCGGTCCACTAATATCGTGGAGCTGCAGCTTCTGTCTGTGGCAGAGTTTTCATGGGCAATGGACAAAATAACTCTGTTTTCCTTTTGATTTAGTAAAAATAGACCCAGGAGAATTTTATTTTTATTTTTTTACTTTGCGTGGAAACCATTAGAGAACTAAAAATACTTCAGCAAATGGTCGCAGAGCACAGAAAGTGACATTTACAAAGTTCTGAGTCTGAGTCTCTTAAGTACAAGACGCCGTAGCGTGAAGCGGGAAGTGGCTGCGGCCACCACAGCGCACGAGCAGGAACACAAAGACGCTTAGCGTTCACTGTTACGCGTCTGCGTGAACGTCTGAGGTTTGGCTGGCGTGATGATGGATTGCCAACGCAGGCTGGTAGACATGCGTTCCCATAATTCCTTACATATGGCGCCGAGCACACAGCCAGTCTTACCCACTTCATTAACTTTTAATTTCCCATTTGAGTAAGTCAGAAAATAGAATGTAATAACTTTTGTCTGTTTGTTGACTGCCACGAGATGTGAAGGAAAAGCCGCATCAGGACAGGCTCTGTGCAATAATCCTCATCAGAGCCAATATTCAGACACAATATTAGCAATTTGGCAAGTTATGCACCGCGCTGTCGATATGCGCTATAAGATTTTGTCATGCATTAAACAGATGCACTGGTTTTACATGGTATTTCAAAGACTTGAGAACCAGGACCAAGAACTGGTTTTCAGCTGCTTAAACTCAACCAAAAGTCTTGATTTCAGCTCTCGACACAATGATTTCACAATGATCTCACCCTTCACCAACCCTCCCCGTCTCCCCCCTCCCTCTCTCTCTCTCTCTCTCTTCATCTAGAGCTAATAGATGGGACCCCCACCTTGAAAATCAACCATGGCTCCGGCACAGTGGTGCTACAGTTGCCAGGCAACGTGAATGTAGCAGACAGGCGGTGGCACAGGCTGGATGTCCGCAGCAACAGCAAGGTGGGACGCTTCGCCTCTTTACCAGCCACCATTTATTTAGCAAATAAGCTCCGAGCATATTCACACTGAGCGAGAGCAGCGGATGAAAAACATGTTGTTGTTGTTGTTGTTGTTGTTGTTTTTTCTTTATTTCAATTTCACAGTTTCGTCTCCAACCTCAAGATGTTTTCCCTCATTGAGTTTTTAAATAGAAGCTAAAGGGCTAACGATTTAAACATTATTTATATGAACAAATGAGTTCGGGTGCAGTTCAACAAAGCTGCAGCTTCACTCATGTAAACGCCTGCATACTTGTTGCACACGGGGACAAATGTCACCTACAAAGTAAGGACACTGCTGCACAAATGTGTTTGTGCATGAGGCATCTAAGCCAATAAGCCTCTAACACAACACGTTTGCGGCGCTGAGCTGCACCTGCATTGGCTTGATGAGGCGGCGTACGCCTCGGTTTGACACGGCGTCGTGCAGCCTGCAGGCAGCCGTACAGGAACAGGACTTTGGCGGGATTCCCACTAAGCTTGAATGTTTCTCGATGCAGTTTAGATGCATTAAGATGTTGTTGGGACGTGAGTGAAGATTTCCAGCCCAAGAAAAGACAATTTGAGTCCTCCAGATGTTGGAAAACAAAAGAAAAATGACAACGTAACATAAAAATGTGACTTTTTCCGCTTTATATGGAATAAAAAGTGGACGGTGCGTCTGTGATTCAGAGTCAGACTTTCCCTCGGGAGAAAATGAAGTGCAGTGTTTAGCTACTATTTCCAGTTTTCACCTCATCTTAAGATATCCCCAAAAGAATAGCGCGCAGATGGTGAGGTTGTCTTTAAACTTACCATCTGTTAAATACCTCGTGCAGACCTGACTGAAGGTTTACCGCTTCAGTGAATCGGACGCAGGAAGTTCGGCTTCGCTTCGCGGCCTGAAGTTGTACTTCATGCTGCTGGACGGCGATGCTAATTTCAAGCTTTTAGCAATATTTGCAGTAACTAGTTTTGGCCATTTTTGATAGAGGTAATGATATGTAGATTAAAATAAACCCTGCCTGTTGAATTAATAAGCCAGGAAATGCACTGCACATGGGCCAGGACATTGTCCACAGCCTTGGATTAATAACTGCCTGATGAAGCTAAATGTTCTTATTCGGTGCAGTCAGTTAGTGATTTCTCTGTTATTGTTTCTTATTTCTGTGATTCTCAGATACAATTTCTATTCATTATGAACTTTACAGATTGGGTTCCACGCCCCGGACTCCATAAATACTCCACAAATACTGTATCACCCACTTGGCCCCTGTGCAAGTCCATCTGATGCGATTATCAAGGACCCAGATGGGGAAGATGTTAGCCGGTGATTTAGCATTGTAGAACTGCCTGCGCTGTACAGTGCAAAGGGAGATAATAGTGCTGAGAGTGAGACGGATCATTGCAATAGCCCTCCTTTGACATCCTCTACCCAGGATCATTTCAAGTGAATTTAATTAGAGTGAAATTAAGCTAATCTTCATTTCACCGAGGACCGCCTGGAGCTCTTCACCTCCAAGGACTCGCACATAACCACCGCCTTATAGTCCGTGCCCCTCTTGAATATCAAGAAGACACTGATCCTATTTTTAGAGTCTTTGATATAACCAGGCCTGAAAACCTCAAGCCTGGCTGTCTCGCTGTGAGTTTGGGACACCTTTGAGCCGCCGGATTGGCTGCTTCTGAACGCTGCTTTGTGAAACACATCCCGACGAAGACGGGGACTGTTCAAGTAACGACTGTCCGACTTTTAGTAGACGGCACCGGGGCTGTTAATAAAGGTTTGAAAATGTATTTTTTGTTGTTCATTATGTCGACTTGGACTCAAACCGCGAGGATTGTACTTATTTGACTTAATATATTAATTATAAAGATCAATCTGTGTCGTTTCTGATCCACCTAGCTCGACTGGGACATTTAGCATTTCAGTTTAGCCTGTAAGATGTTAATTACTTTAGTGCGGCGCGTGGTTGCCCAATCAGTTGACGCCAGAGATGATGTACGGTTTAGAGACAGTGGCTTTGAGGAGAAGACAGGAGGAGGAGCTGGAGGTAGCAGAGCTGAAGATGTTGAGGTGTTCTTTGGGCGTGACCAGGATGGAGATGTTTCAGAGAGGCCAGGCTGAGATGGTTTGGACATGTTCAGAGGAGGGACAGTGAATATATTGGTCGAAGGATGCTGAGGTTAGAGCTGCCAGGCAGGAGGCCTAGAGGAAGACCAAAGAGGTTCATGGATGTGGTGAAGGAGGACATGAAGGTAGCTGCTGTGAGGGAAGAGGACACAGAGGACAGGGTGAGATGGAGGCAGATGATTCCCTGTGGTGACCCCTGAAGGGAGCAGCTGAAAGGAAAAGAAGAAGCAGTGATGCTGTGTGACTCCGGTCGTGCTGCACAGTCAGTGCAGGGGTCCATGATGCTTGGCAGCTGTGGAAACACTTCCTCCGAATCAAATTTCAGTTTTTTTGTTTTGTTTTGTTTTTAAATCAAATTTCAAATATTAATCGGCATCATTTTTTATTTTTTCACTTTATTTTTTATATTTATCACTCAACAACCCTAATGTAGAATAACAATAACACTGCGTACGCCACTTTAAGTGCAGGCTTAGCATTTTGAAAACGGCCACGCCGTCAGGAAACCTGGTTTGCGGCTGAATTGTGTGTTCGGTGCGTTTCTTCTGCTGCACTGTTCAATTTAATATCACGCAGTCTTTTTGACAGAAACCAGTTTTTTTCTTTTGAATCAAAGGAAATAAAAAACAGCTCTCCGGCTCAGCTTCGCACTGACACGCGTGTCACAGAACGAGCACACGAATGCGCCCGGGCTTTGAGCAACACCGCGGCTTTGCTCCGAAATGACACGAACGACAACGCGTCGAGACTTTTGTTGTTACAACGGGGGATTATTCGGCATCACAACGGTATTATTCTAAATCACATCTATTCACTCGTCCCGAACAGTCAGCAGCAGCTTACCCAACCTGGTTGTGTGACCCGGTTGGATAAGCCGCCGTTGTGTGACGGCGTCAGATCAGCAGCATCAAGGACAGAGCTGCTGAATCTCACCACGAGCAGTGTTCTTTAAACAAAGTGTAGCCTTGAATCATATTTTATGCAACTAAAAGTTTTAATAATGGATTTAAACAAATGTTGGATCAGTGAATTGCCAAAGGAAGCATTGCCATCGATAGGTTGGTGGTCAGGAAACCTGTGAAGAGCTGAAGTTTGTTTGCAAAACGTGGTTACTGTGGAAACGCTGCATGTTGCTAAACGCTGTTTAGGACACCGTCAATGTGGCCGACGTGCCGCGCGATCACACGCAGCAGCTGATGTGTGTTGAACTTTCGAGTCAGCTTTATGATTTTGTGGCGTGTTTTGGCAGCGCAAACGACAGCTGTTTGAAGGTCTTTATGCGAGCCGCCGTCCGGGGGACATCCTTAGTTGTACCCGACGGTGTAACACCACCTTCCTGTGTAATGTTCCCTCATCCAGGTCCCCTTGACTGCCTCCCATCGGAAGCCATCCAAATTAATGTTAAAGCCCTCGTTCATTATTTCTGTCACACTGCTGCTCTGCAACTGATCCTGAATTAGAATTCAACAGGGTTGAACTTGCACGTAACCCGACATGTTTATTAATTACAGACCAGGGACTGAAATGAGCTTTTTAGAAAACCAGCCACTTATTTATTTATTTATTTATTTATTTATTTTCACATGCAGCCCCTCTCCTGTTTGCACCGCACATGGAAAACACTAGAACTGAATCTGCAAGTGTGATCCTTTAGGAAAATTAATTCATAAAGTAAACATATAATACCTCCAGCACAGTCTGTGAAACAGGCACATGAAAACAAAACACGTGCATTAAAGTGTGAGCTTTTTATTTTTTGCAATATGGGACAATGCAGAGTATACACACACACACACACACACACACACACACACAGCTCCAGGCCTGATTCCTTTACTATCGTTCATACCTGGATGTGGCATTTGGACAACTCTTGGTCTTTTATGGCTTCCAATTTCAGGTTTTCTAGCCGCAGTAATGAAACTTAGTTCTGTTGGCGGCGTCCAAAGAACAGAACATTGTCTGGCTCGTCTCCTCGTAAACTAACCAATCACGGGGCTCTCCGTTGCCGCGTTCTCTCCACTTCTCATTAAGGAAAAGAAAAAGTTTCGTGACCTTTGGCCTGTCTCTTTGTTTTCCCGTGTCTACATTGTTCTACTTTTAGGTTTTTCAGCCACCTTCAAACACTTCGAGCAGGTCTCAGATGCTAATTTCCAACCCTGATTGTAGCTTTAATCAAAGTTTGTAGACAAACTACTGATCCAAAGCTGGTTTAGGTTTTAAATCCAGCGTCCCACGCTATAATATCTGATATAATAAATACTCCAATAAAAGTTTCTGCTCTTTGAACTCGTAAATACATTTTTCTGGGTTGTATTCTGGCATGCGAGAGCTTTTATCGCAGATGTGTAAGAAATAAACTGAAAGGTGACGTATTTATACGCGGCACTAATGGCTGGAACTGTATGCTGAAGCGCTGGCGCGCATCCTGACTGGGTGCTGCTCCACACCACCAGTAATTTGTGATGATTTTGGCGCCAGCTCTTAGGGAAGGACCAGAAAAGGTCAGCAGCGGAACGAATTAAAAACAAAAATCGATTGCGGTATTTCAAAAAAAAAAAACATTTCCCGTCATAATTTCCTCTCGCAAGACGTCTCCATTTGATCCCGTCTTTAACTTTAAGAGCCTTCATGAGAGTTAATCAGCCGATGGAATAAAGCGTTTTGGAGCCGGGGTCGTCACAGGTCCTGATTTGCCACTCCATTTGCAAATCCACCGATTGCGCGATTATATTGGAACACGATGGTTTCCGAAGTCCTGTGTTTTTGTTTGTGCATTAACAGGAAACATAACAGGCAGAATTATATGCACTAATGAAAGAAAAGCGTGTCAGGGAGGCAGCTCCCACTACGGTAATAATGGTAAAAGAGCACTTGACAGCAACAGGAGGTGCACTTATTACAGCGATGAGAAAAAAGGAGGCTCTATTAATGCATTGGGGTTTTATTTCTGATGGCGTTGGATCTATACAGCATGTCCTTGTTTATTTGTCCTCTCCAGGAAGTGCGCTTCACCCTGGATCGCTGCTCAGGGGCTGCGGTGATGGAAATGGAGGGGCTGGGCAGCTGGCTGACCACCGAGGATCACTCCTCCTGTGAAGTGACTGGCGTGACGCCCAACACTGACAGGTACGCACGGGAAACCTGAACGCACACCTCTGTGCGATGCTGTGCATGGCGATTATACGTGAAAGCGTGTGTAGCTTTTAATTGGGATCCACGTATTTATATATATATTTTTTTATTTTAATTATTGCACACGAATAAAACGTAAAAATGCAAAGTCTGACAGTTTGGTGCATCGCAATACAAGTTCCCTGTATTTAAAGAAAGAACCATGCATGCAAAATTGAAACCATGCCCACAGTTCTTAGTTTGAAATGCATGCTGCCATAGAGAGAGTGTGTGTGTGTGTGTGTGCGCGTGTGTTAAAAGGTTAAAAAAAGAGTAAAATCCTACTAATTAATAATATAATGTGCATATGCAGCAGTCGCCCCCGTCACAGTTGTCAAAACAAACTGCGCGATGATGAGAATTTAATTTAACACCGACCCGCAGTATTTACATTTGTCGGCTGAGCTCAAGCGACGCGGTGACAGTCTTGGGGACAAATATGCACGTCATGATAACAACACTTTAGTCTTGATAATACAAAAGTGCACTGACCCGCACTCTTGTGCAGGGCTGCACATTTGCATCGCACCAGTCGAGGTGTAGTACGTAAAGGGTGGTTCATGTGATGCAGCACTTCCCTCCTCGGCGCTTTGGAGATTTACAGCCAGGTTTGTCTCTGACCGGGGAAAGCGACTCCAGACGATTACTGATATCCACGTCCGTCGCGCGCATCAATACGCGACTGTTTGCTTCCATATCGGTCCCAAAAACCAGCACGTCGGTGTTGTGCTTGCAGCTCGCCACGCTTTCTGAGTTAATCAAGTCATTTTGTCACCGATTGCTTGGAATGACAGCAGAATTAAACCAGCAGCTTCGTCTGTGGATGAGACAGTATGTCCCTGATGGTGGGATCAAATCTTATTCAGTCCCGCTGTGCAAACACTTCCACCTTGTTGCATTGGATTTTCAAGTGATTCTGCCATGTGTAGCCAAAGGACATGGATGCTGCAGGCGTGCGCTGTGAGGCCTGGTTGTCGGTAGCGCCGTTCTTCATGTGTGTTCTTTGCCTGTGCGTCTTTCAGGCACCTGAACATGAGCCACGTGCTGCAGCTCGGCGGTGTAAACGAGGACATCCCCTACATCTACCCGCAGCTCCAGCACAAACACTTCACCGGCTGCATCCGCAACCTCATCGTGGACAGCAAGGTAACGCACACACACACACGCGCAGCCGAGCGCGCCAGCACGCGAGCGCAGGCAAACACACCTGCACTCCAGCTGATAAATGGATTAATGGCAGGCTTCAGCTGCCGCCGTACCCTTGTGCTACGTAAGAGATGTTTTTTACGCTTTTAACTGTAACCTCAAAGCTCTTTCAAACATTACACACGTGTACTCAAAGGGTGAAATGGAATATGAACCTTTCCACTCCCGCCCGATCGGACTTCGAGTCTTAGACTTTCAAGTAACCTTCTAGTGCTCTGTTGGAGTTAAAAAGTCAAGGACTCCATATTCGACCGTGACGATCCGAGCCCAGCCCCAACAAAACCCAAATCATTTCTCTATGAACACAGGCCTCAGGTGCGCCAGCCTTTTGTGAACCCGCTGCCTTCTAAAGCCCGGAATTTTGGTTAAAATTGTATTTTCTGCTGTGATTTTTAGCTCGGCGTGAAATAAACCTCCGCCTAAGTGAGAAATTTTGCCCCGGACCGTCCAAAACTATCGAGCCTCGCCTGACACAGCTGACATTTACGCATGAACGTCAGGCGCCTTTGCGCTGCCCTCCCACTGATGCACACGGGGTTAGATGTCAGGAGGAAGACAAAACAAAACAAAACTTAGAAATTAAATGTTTTGAAAGATTTAACTCACTGCTCTGTAACTAATCCCGCTTTTAGCAGTAGTCTTTGGCGCTTACTGCTCAGTATAACGTGCATCTGTTCAGTAGCTGGGGCTACATTGTGATTTACACCCGCTCCTCACATGTGCTCTCCATCCAGATATGTTTTTAGTCTGATCATGACATTTTTTGCATCCTCGGTACATGGAAGAGGCGTGGGAGGGGAGCAGGGACTCTCATCTTGGATGGCACTTTCGTGGGAGGCAACAGAAACTTTGACAGGTTGTTATTCCGACGGTAGCGCTTGCAGCCGCGTTGAACAGCCAAAGAGACTACTTCAGATCGGATCAGAGATATGAGCGACTGCTGGGACTTCAGCAGTGGATCACGCCGGAGTCGTTCTTTGAAACCGCTTCTTCGAAAGTTCAAGTGGAGGGTCTTGGTTGAATTCGTGCTCTTATTTTGAAAAGAAGGAAACATATGGTCGGCGCTGATGTGTGTTTAACTGCACGAATTCATCTGAAGACCCATATTTTAAAAGTGAGATAGAATTAATTGCATAAAGCGACATACAGCATCTGGAGAGAGAGAGATGTCCGACATGTTCTGCCTTTATTAAACATATCTTTATTTACTGATACTCAAAATTTTAAACGTCCAAAGGGTAAATTGGTGTTACGAGGGTTGCTAACTCTAAGGCCCGATGTGCACTTTCCCTTAAATGCATGTTCGCCTTGCGGTTTCCTTTGCACGACCTGCTTCCTGCTTGAATCTGCAGTTGTGCACGTTCTCAAAAAGCATGGTGGGGGCAACGTGGGGACGGTAGCGGACGCATGTGGCTAGAAAGCAGTGAGTTCCAGTTATTTGAGACTTACCTTGAATAATTATCGGTGGCAGTATCGAGCAACAAAGTATGATTTGTTGTTTTGCGGTTTACCGAACGGAAACAAATCTGGAAATGCATGTCCTTGTTTATTTGTCCTCTCCAGGAAGTGCGCTTCACCCTGGATTCAACAGTTCAAGCAACACGTGACAACTATGCATGAGTGTTTAATGCACCTGCGCCACAGAGTTTACTCATAAGCCCTGCAAGAATAGAAACAAGGAAATCAATAATAGAGGCCTAATGGCATGAGAAGTCACTGACAGCTGATATATCAATCATTTCCTGAAATAAAAGACATTTACACTAATGTTGCATGTGAAAAATATAGTTTTGTGAATGGTAAACCTCCATCAAAACGACTGTCAGCTAATGGATTAGCAGTAGCAGTTATTGCTATCTAGTTAAATGCAGCTTTTGTTTCAGTGCTTTGCCCGGTAGTCTGGTTCTCAGGACCGCTGTAAGAGCTGTAGTCTTGTTCCTACATGAGCACAATTTATCTGCATCCATTCAGTCGTAGTTTAAAGCTCTATTAAGATGTTGAATCTCAAGTGTGGGGATATAAAAAGATATGTTTCTCCTGCTGCCGCGCCGCTAAAGGCTTGCAGCTGACGCGGTGCACCTTCGCTGGAGACGTGGCGGGAGGCAGCACAAACGTTGTGTCCTAATGAGAGAAATCTGCGTGAGGCGCGTGGGTGGACATGAGGATAATACATTTCCAAAGAGCATGCAACAGTAGGCGTACTGATGATTAATGATGTTGATGGACATGTTCCGGCATTGTATGATTTAAAATTTTTTTATTTTCATTTTTTTATTTATTTCGTCCTTCATCATCGCAGAATGTGTTGCATCTGTTGCCATAGTAACCTCATCTGTTTCGCCTGAGGTGCGAGCGCCCGGGATGCGGTAAAGGTAGCCGACGCTGACAGACGGACTCGCTGTAACTGGGAAAACTCCGGCGATGCTCCACGTTTGCCCCTTTTTTTTCGTTGTTTGTTTTGTACATAATGCATCATTTGATCCCGCGACTAGGTGTCTGGCTCTGTCTGCTGAGAGTCTATTTGTATGCCTGTGTGTGTTCTCAGTGCGAATACGTGTTAAGTATTTATGTTCTGGAGCCGGGCAGAGACTCAGAGCGAGGGGAGCACGCCTCCTCTTTTAAACCTACGCAGGTGTGATGGAGGCAGCGGCGAACGTGAGGCTGTGTCCAGGAAAAGGGACGAGAAGATGTTTTTCTATTTTATAATTATGTTTCTATTCTGGAGCTGGGTCTCTCCCCTCTGGCTGTCACTCACCATCGTCTGTTTCTAACTCTGCGTCCTGGTCCTGTCATTACTCTGCTCGTCTGTCTCCCTTCAGCCCTCAGTCTCATGTTACAGACTTTACGTTTTTCTGTGGTTTTGACACGACTGTCACACCATTTTTTTATTTTTTTTTTAATACGGAGGTCTGCAATGCGCCTCGGCTCAAAGCTGGACGTGCGCCGTCTCAACGCCAGAACGAACTCCCGGGGCAGGATCTGCCGCTTGTACGTTTCAAGAACATCGGGGTCTCGATGCTCAGCGGCTTCTCAGTACATTCATTTGGCAGGCACACGACTGGAAGCAGTTTCGGAACAACACTTTGTGAGGGCATGTGATGATAGTTCAGATACTTGTGTTTGTCCAACTTTGCGGCAACCTTTTAGGGCCTTTCCTCGTCTCGATGTGACAAAGCGGGAAGCCAAACGCCTTAAAATAATCTTTTTAAGATCATCCCAGCACCTTCGGGGTGAACTGGAGCACCGACTGAGAGCCAAGGATCTGCGTCCAGTGTCACCAAAGCTGGTGTAGAAACAAACTCCTGAAGATTAGCTCGATAGCTTGAAAGAAGAGGTTCCGTAATCACATATGGGCGAAAAGGAGGGTGTCCACAAACATTTGGCCAGGAACTGAATGCCATGAAGCACTGAGGCCTTTCTGGCAGCTCCTGTTGGCCCACCTCTGTGCTCCAGCGCCTCACTGAATGCTAGATTCCCTCATAATCCGCCATTAATTTGTGTTTTTTAAACTGTTTTAATCTGAAATTCATCTCCTGTGCTCTTTCAGCGTGACATTAAAACTTGATTTTCCGACTTGTTCGTCACCCTCCATCCCAGTCGCCGCCTCTTGAGACGGTCTGGGCGAAACTTTGCCGTCACTTTGTTCTTCACTTCGTCTGTGCTGAGACACTTTTTTATGCCCAATGCCCGGAATTAATCTTGGCAAACGGGGCGGCCTACGGTGTCGCCGCGCGGGGCCGTGACGCTCCACTCAGCTGCAGACACAACCTGTGATTGAAGCAGATGGGGTTTTTTTTTTTTTTTTTTTGCATTCAACTCATATTTCAGTCAGAGTGTTTGCACAAACACGCAGATGCACACACACACACACAGACACACACACACCACAGTGACGCAGGTGCATTGTCAAATCAATGGCAGACGCCCCGGTGTGTCTTTCAGCCATTGATTACTGATGTCTGTCTTGCGGTCAAACCAGGCCAACGCAAGAGCCGTAGCTTTTTAAAGGTCAGCGACCAATAAGACGCCTCTTTGCTTGAGGTCGGAGCCAATCGGCAGCTCCCAAGCGGCGTGACTCGCTGTCAGGTTTTATGATCTTTTGCATTCCCATGTCCTCACAGCCGCACCGAACACACCCCATAAAGCCTGGGTGAGGCAGAGAGGAGATCGGACGTGTTAACGCTTTTGTGAGGGACACATATTTCAGGCCGCGCCGCGTGTCCGCCCCTGTCTGGTCCCACCGCTGTGGGAAGACAGAGCTGGAGACGCTGCAGAGAAAGAGAGAGGCGAAGGCCGCAGCGTACCCTGAGCTCATGTCCTTCAAACACTTGAAAGTTTCCTTCCTGATTTCTTTCATTTTCACTCTGTTTGACTTTATTTTCTTCTGTTCAAACCCTGACTTCCCCTCTGGCTACTCACCCCCTGCCTGTCTGTCCCGCGTCTCCCCCAATCCCTTTTCTCTGCCGTCACTTTGTCAACTTTATTCACCCCTTTCCCACTTTCTATCTCCTGCGCCCTCTCTTCTCTCTGCGCTCGTTCCCTCCCCGTATCCCCACCTCCCCCCCGCCTCCACCTCTCATCTTCTCTACATTTACCACCCACCCACCTCCCCTCCTCTATCTCACCACTCAGCTGTATGATTTGGGCTCCCCGGCCGACTCGCAGTCCAGCTCCCCGGGCTGCCTGACCACCGATAGCAGCTGTGTCAACATGGGCTACCCGTCCTGCGGCCACCGGGGTCGCTGTCACGGCGAGTGGGGCTCCTTCAGCTGCCAGTGTGTGCCGGGATACACGGGACACCAGTGTGAGGAGGGTAAGCCAAACCCATTTGTGCGCCGTCACCAGCAAATGAAGCCATGCACGCGTCCCAGATAAGATCATATGCTCCTCTGAAAACAGATGATGAGTTTGTGGGCTACTTATCCTGAACACATTTACCTCAATAACTGCTTTTCTGATCATACTTGTTTGATTTGATCGATTGGTCGCTCTTTGCTTGTGTTTGTCACGGGCTCTTGTGCGTCGCCTCGCCCTCCTCTCCCCCCACAAGCGTCTTCTCACTTACAAACATCTCGCCTGGTAAAATACAGATTAGATAATAAATAAAGTTTCTCACCTGAACCGGCTCTTTAAGTCGCAAGGTCAATATTAATAGAGCATGTGAGTTTACAGGCCGTATAATTATCACACTTACTTACAATCGGCACGGTGTCACAGATGCAAATGGTCTCCGTAGCCTCTGGCTCCGGCTGTGTCGCGCAGCTAAACTACATGGTCAGTTGCATGCGGGGATTAAAAGGCATAAAGTGAGACACTAACAGGTTGCAGGCTGTTTTCCCTTCGCAGCAGCCTCGGGCGCGCGGAGCGGGTAGGCCCAGTTGTTTTATTTGCAGCAGTTTCAAGGACTGCGTTAAATCCAGATGACGTGAATTTGTTTGCGAACGTCCTCGTAACAACCCAGAGCGGGAACCTCCCGTTTTACAAACGAGGACTACGCTTGAGTGGACTGCAGCCTCGCCAACCACGGTTAATGATGTGCCTTATCACCAACCGCTGTTAATGATGTGCAATAGAATCTGCAACATGGCATCCTGTATTCAGGTGGGATGTAATCTGTTTGTAAATTCATGCATACAGTATATAGGTCAAGCACTCGCCTTCTTCCCTGGAGGATTCTTCATTGCTGCTGTGTAATTCTTGTTATACTCGCAGCGCAGCATGCAGGCCCTCGGCTGCGTCCGCATTAGGATGCTTCTGGCCAGAAGAAAGCGGCTCCTTTGCGAGCGTCGCTGTGTTGGCCTCATGGCTGCGGAGGCGTTTGCCTGACCGCAGCAGTTGGGGGAGACTGCTGTTGGACCGAGATGGGGTCGTTAATGACCCTCATCGCTCTGGTCCTGCACCGCCTGTTGTTCAAGTTCTCCAGATTGAGAGGAGCACCTCCAGAGATGCTCTCCGCTGACTGCAGCACTCTCTGCCGGGCTTCACGCTGCTGTTTGGATCTTGTCTTTTAACAATTTATTAAGCATTGCATATGCAAATGTGTCAATACTAGCTTGAAGTCACCTCTAAAAGAAAGTTTAACTGTACTCACTGTAAGAACGGTTCCTTCGTGTCTTCGATCTGTTAAACTGTTGCGCCTGCATTGATTCCTAGCCTATTTAGCATGCCACCAAACAACCAGCATGGGAAAATGAGACAATCTTTCACCAAACTGAATTAATGAATTAATGAATAAATGAATGACGGGATGTGAATGAATCACTCTCCATATTCATGAGATGATTCAAGCTCCGGAGTCAACGACCAACCAAGGGGCACATGGATGATGTTGACGGGCAATCTGTGAGAGAAGAAAAAGTCGTGTGCACCCGACTCAAGCTGCAGCCCAGCAGAAAAGAGAAGCCCTTTATGTTCCATCACAATAGCCACGGGTCAGCGCAGGGCCGACGGGGCACCGCTGCTGTATCTCTGCCTCATTTCCTGTCCTTTATTTGCTTTAACACTTAAAAAAAAGAAAAATGTGACTGATTTGAACTTCCTCTGCATCCGCGCTCTGCCCGGAGACACTTCAGCCGATGTGTATTAAACGCCTTAATAGTTCACATCGAATTTCGATTTTAAATTCCTTAAAGATACAAAAAGCCAGGAGGTTTTTTTTTTTTAAATATATTTTCATTTTTTTCAGACCAAAACTACAGAGAAGTGAGAGAAGTGCAGGGTTTGTCGTTTCAGGTGCCAGACGATCAGATGTGATTCAGTCAGAGGAGCAAATTCACTGGTTTCAGAGAGCTCAGCGCTGCACGGTGGTTTGTAATATCTTTAGTTCTCTGAGTAATTATCATACTGGTGAATATTTTATCCTTTATTTTGATAATCCCGAGGCAAACAGTCGAAATGCAATATGCCCTCACGTCACAAAGGGGCTGAAATCAGTGGGAATGTGAACGCAGCCTGACTCACCCAAGGCTGTCCTGCAGTCTGTTTTCAAATGAAGTCCTCGCCCACTGCTGAGCCCTCGCCACCTCTGATACCCACTGGATCTGCTCCCATCTATGCATTATTGTCTCCTCGCAGGTGTTTTATCTCATGTCTCGGTTGCTTTGATGACACACGTTTCCACATTTCTGCAGATTTAGCTCTGAGCAGCCCATCTATGGAGATTATTGGTGCAGGTTGATTAATATGACTTTACATTGCAGACAGTAGAAATAGGAACAGTTAGCCGTGACACATGAGATGCATTTTAAAGACACGGCCGATCAGCTGCATGTCGCATGCCTCGAAGGCGCCCAGAAATGTGCGATTTGACTTCGCCTTGGAGCGGGATCCCGTGAACCACTCAGCTTTGTCAAAGTTACACGGAAGACGGGCGAAGAGGGAGAGGTGTGTGTGCGATAGACGGCGAAAGGGAAATTTAACTTGGCTATGCTATGAGATGGAAGAATGGCTTTGAAAACATTTTAGGTGTGCTTGGTTTAGTTTCGCCCGGCATGCACAGAATCCACTTCTGGGAACACGAGTCTAAGAAAGAAGAGGCGAGCACAACCCAAGCTAAACCGCACATACATATTCTATCTTGTGTGTTTTGCATATTCAATCCAGCCACCAGCTCCCTGCATATCGGGAGGGGGGGTCTGATTCAGTTGAAGTTACTCGAGGTCACTTCCCTTTGGAACGAAGCATCTTTTAATTGGATAAAATGTTGTGTGTCGCATTTAAAACTTTAATTGTGTTTATTCTCAGTCGTAGCACTGTCTGACCGACTCGTGTGTCTGTCCTGTGTGTGTGTGTGTGTGTTGACACCAGAGGTCCCAGAGTATTCCTTCGACGGACACAGTCACGTGCATTACCAGCTGGCTTCACCACTGCCGGCCCGGAGGACGTGGTTTCAGGTCCTGGTTCGGACCCGTAAACACAGCAGCACCATCTTAAATTTGATCTCCAAGGAGAGTGAATACATACGGCTTGAGGTAAGGCTGCTGTGTGTGTGTGTGTGTGTGTGATGGAATCGTATCCGCATTCTCCACATTGTTCGTCGCAGAATGTGCTTCTGGTTTATTTTGGATGTGTGCACAAAACAGATCTAGTCAATTTTTCCCATTCTGAAACGTAATGAAGGTCTCCTCTTCTCTCCGCTCTGCAAAGTGACAGCGGTCTTTTTGTTCAATCGCAAACTGCGCTTGCAAAATACAGTGTTTCTGCTGCTGCCGTGTAACCTACCCAGCAGGTTGCGAATAGCTGGTTGTGAGCAGGAAAACAGGAAAAAGCAAAGAATTGGAAACGGTAATGACTGAACGAGCTGCGGATGTTTTCCCCAAATGTTCCCGTTATCAAAGCCGACGCGGTTGACTTTATTATGCTGCATTATGTGCATGCATGCAATAATAAGCAACAGCAAGCAATAAGCAGTTAAAGGTTAACATTTGGGGGGAGTACTTTGTATTTCTGCAGTTTCTTTATTTCTGAGAGTCAGTCAACCTGAAATTTGAATTCTTCTCTCTGTCTTTGTGAGGACGTTCACACCGCAGTGACACTGCAGATGTAGCGTTTGTTCATTTGTCCGATTTTCAACTAATATTTGACAAAATTGTGAAAAAACATCTAATCATGGCGGGTCTGAGTGAACATGACCTGCAGCAGTGGTTGACCGACATCCTGAGGACCCACAATGCTATGAAGCAACCTGTTATCTGATGATGCTACTGACCGAAGAACATCTCACATTCAGCCCAGTCGGCTAGCTAGCTCAGTAGCTTCCTGCAGAAAATCAAAAAGGCTACTGCACATGCACTGTTGTGTTTGTCAGACATTAGCCCGCTTTGTCGTCTCTTCTTCCTCTCTGTTCATTACAAGTCAATTCAAGTTTTGCACAAGCAGCCTGATTTCTTTCTTTTTCTTTCTTTCTTTCTTTCTTTCTTTTTTGGTTTTGAAGCAAGAAATCTTCTTGCGAGTGCTCATGAATGCCGACATGTGACTGCAGCTCCTTGCATACTGATCTCCATAAACAGATGCAGTATCTGCATAAGGATGCAGGATCTTTAGGCAAGAAATGCTGTTTTTTTTGTATTGGAGGTGTCCTGGTTTGTGTTTGCAGTATGAGTAGCATCACTTTTCAGTGGGCTTGGGCTGCATGCAGCAAGAAAGGCAAAATGCATCAGTAGACATGTCATCAGCCATCATCCGATGACGATGTGGAGTTTCTTTTAAACATCTCATCAGAGCGATTAGCCAAAACATTGTCTGAAGTTGAAATGCTAATGCTAATCATATTGTAAGCACCGATTGATGCGTGCAGCCTGCAGCTTTGGTCGTTGTCCCCTGAGGCTAAATCATCGTCAGTGTATTTTATAATTATGTTGTTATTCTTATTGCATGATCCTTTATATTTAACGCTCACTATAATGTACCATAACTCTGCTCCCAGTCTCAAGTTGAATATATTAGACGTATTATGTGGTTATTTGTCTTGAAGGCTTCATTCGTCCCGCTCTTCTTTCCCTGCCGTTCCTCAGCTCACACTCGGATTGCTCTCTTATATTTGTTTGTTTGCCAGCCTCACTCTGTTTCTTCTGCCTCTGACTTACTTTGTGGGATCGTGCAGTACCTTCCCAGGCGTTCCCGCTGTTTTTCTCACCCCACGCTGCGACCTCGGGTATTGATCAAACATCACTGTCTGAAATGATGATGATTATCCGCACCGCAGCTGCCGTTACAGTACAACCTCTCCTCTGATTCCTGCCCGTCATCCCTCTGTCTCTCCTTCCTGTTCACCCATTCCTGCACTTCCTCTCAAATGTCACGCTGCTCCCCTCTGCACAGCCACATGGGGAGTGGGTTCACATCATTTATCCGCCATAAACAGTGCATTTATTCCTGGGTGCAGGCAGCGTGAGAATGCGTGTAATCTTACGAATCCCCACCCCACCCTCGGTGAAACATCGGAAACCCTGCGATGCTCTTTGATGGAAATTTAACCATGTTGCCTTCAAGGATTATGTTTTTCACTGTAATAGTTCTGTTTGCTTTTAATCAGAGGAAGGAATTAGTATGCGTTACTCTTGGCTGGCTGCAAACTCACAATGTGAGGGGCTCTTTGTTTCTGCTGTTTGTGTGTGACTTGCATTCCAACAACATGGTTAGTGAAATATATTGCGTTTTCTTTGTCCTAAGCTACTTCCCCACCCCTTCCCTTTGGATTACTGATTGCAGCACTTTGTGTGAGTTTGCACGTTCTGCTGTTACAGGCCTTATGAGGATGACATCTTTGAATCTTCTTGCAAGAATGGGTTCATGCAAAAACCCTAAATGGGGGCATTTTGCAGCATTTTCAACACCACAAGTAATGAGTTAGTTGTTTAATTAGCTTTGATTAATTGTTGAATTAAAGACAACTGTGATATTCTTCAAAATCAATGTGTAAGTGCTGGGGTTAGCTCGGGAGCTACTTCATATCCAACCAAAACACTGTGTATTAGCTCCACCTACTAGCTTTCAAGGCTCTCAGCTGCATCTTACGTGGAGGTCACACACAGGTGATGTTGTCATATTATAGTAAGTGGTCTTAGATCAGCGATGGATCACTGCTCCGGCCTTTAAAGCAGGATGTGCACAGCTTTAATTCACGTGCAACAGAATCAAAGGTGTGAGCAAATGTCGGGTTTGCAGTTGCAATGACACTCTGAAGCTGCACGTGATGTCAGATCCTCATGAATTTAAGGATCTTGTTCAACAGTTCAGTCGGCAACGCTCACAGAAGGCTCCAGTGGACATTCAACGGGTTATCCCAAATCGTTGGCAGCCAGCACCCAACTAAAAGATCCCTGCTGCAGACAGAGCACATAAATCATTTCTGTTCCAGCCGTCACCCTGCGGGAGGCACTATACATCACCGCAGTACAGGCCCTGAACTCATTGGCACCATAGGCCCCTATCGGCCCCCAAGTCAATCTGTACAGTTTGTGCCTGTTGAGCTGTGCGTAAGGTGACACCTGATGTGTTTATCTGCATGATTGTTAAGATTAACTGAGCTGATGTGACAACGTAACGCCTACAGTTTGCTTCCAACAATACATTCATTTGGTTTTCTCTGATATTGAACTCGCGCTCTGTGTCTTTGTTCAGGGTTATTTTCCAGGACCATGGTGTCTATTTCAAGTGGTTATGAGTCAATACAGCGTATATTTCAACCTTACATTGAAAGCTCGCTGACACGCGTGGACACCAAGGCCGGCGCTCACAGTCAGACGAAGAACATCAGAACCGTCTGTAATCACTTTCATTACGCGAGGAGAAACCCGATGTTCTCTGAGCCTCGCAGGCCAAGGCTGGGACTTCAAACAGTGATTGATTTGACTTTTTAATCACATGGTAACCACTATAAACTCTCCCTGAAAACAGTTCCAGTGCCTTTTCACTTGGAGCTTTTCAAAGTCAGTCTAGGAAATGAATGAATTGTCCTAGAAAGCACTGATTATGTTTGCATCGGAGTTTTTATTTGTTGTTTGTTTCCTGAACTGAAACATGTAAGGCTGAGAACTGGCCGGATACTTTGACTTTTAGTGTAAGGAAGGCCATCGGAGGCCCTGTCGAGCAGAACGATGCTGAGGTTTCACGTCGTGTTTTTGGGAACCGTGTTTGACGAGCCTGAGATTCCATTATTGCTTCTCGGCCCAGCAGAGCTTCACTCCTTTCCCCCTCCCACTGGGTCTCTCACGGGTTCTTCGCCTCTATCTCGCGTGCTCGCTTTCCTCCATCATTGCTTCCTGTCTTATTTAGTCCCTTTTCACACTCGTATGCACAAAACTTAATGTTTGCATACTTAATTAATACATATGTTACATATTTAAAGCTGCAGTGACAGACTTGCATCTCCCCCTTCTGGCAGTGAGAGTAATTGCACAAACACTTGCTTATGACGCCATCATGCTCCGAGTTATTCTGTGACACATTTAGTAAAATTGAACTTATCATAGGCAAGAAAACTATTAATATTATTCTGGTTTCTTCAGGTTTTAACAAACACACGTGTTTAACATAAATTCCATAAATTAAATTACATTAAAATTAGCCTAAATTGCAAAGCAAATTAGCACCATATGGTGTATTTAATGGCAAAATTAAGATTTAGCATTGTTTCTAAGCTGCTAGGCAGCAGGTCACATGTGTAGAGGTGAGAAAGGTTCATTCTCTATAATTAAAGGTGAGTGAGGAATGCATAAGCTGGTCATACATGCACATAACCTGCATTTGCACGCTATTACTCAATCAGGCGATGAGGGTGGATTAACACATCATCGGCACGCCCACGCTTCGGAAAGGCTGCAGCATGGAGAGCGGTCTGTCACGGGAGGCATCTGGGGGAACCGAACTGTCCCTGCAGTGGGACTGTTTACTCAAAAACAGAGTCGCACACCTTCGTACACACCTAGCGCCTCACACTCGCGCGTCGCACACACACACACAGAGTCGAAACACTCAGCCTCACACCACCCGGGGAGGGAAGCGGGAGCCAAATTGCTCTGCTCCGTTCAGCTTTAATTGGGGGTAAAATCAGGTAGCGGTGAGTGCGTCTGGTTAAAAAGCACTGCCCCAGCGGATCCTAAATATAATTAATACTTCATCACAGAGCCCTGAAATGAGCCATGGTTCTCCAGCTAAACAACCCTGGAGCCATCCAGCACTTTACCCGGCTGCCGTGAGACGAGAAGAAGCGGCTGAGTGATTGAATGTGGAAGAGGAGAGGTGCTTGACGTGGCGGAGAGTAATGGAGGGGAAAAAGAGAAGGCGGGGACGGGCAGAGAGGTAGAAACACTCGACAGGAGTTGGTCGCTTTGTCTTTTTGTTTTCTTTTCGGCAAAGTTCTCCTCCCACAAACTATTGTGTCGTGAGGGAGCGGGAGCATAATGGTGGCCACCCACTTCTCCTTTCTCCTCACATCTCTCTCTCGCCTCTGCCCTTCTCATCTCAGCCCTCTGTTTACGTGGCAGCGGTGGCAGAGGAAGATGGAGGGGAGGAAATTATGCTCAGTGGGACACTTGGAGGAAACAGTTTGAAATTGAAATGAGGAAGACCCATCCAGCACTCTATCCCTCTTAAAACGGCCTTCGGACTCATTCCCCGTCCCTCTCTCTCTCCTCTTCACGTCGTGTCTTCCCCTCTCGTTCTTTGTCTCTCTTTGACGCTCGCAGACACAGACGGAGGCACCGGCTCCTGCATTTGTCTCTTCTGAATGCTGTGTGATAGACGTGCGAGTTAGCATTGCAGCCAAGCTGAAATGAAACCGTTGTCGTCTGAAGATCTGAGGGCGAAGGGAAGCGGCTCGTTGTGTAAACACGAGGAGAAGTCTGCGCCACAAGCTCACGTCTCATCCACAAATCCCCTCTTTCTTCCCGTCGCAAGGCTCTTTTCCTCAACGTGATGGAGCCGGACTCGCATCAAAAACGTGTTTGCGCGAGTAAACAAACTCGGACTCATTTAAATCGATGAAATGTCGATGTTGGCTCCGGATGATGTGAAAGACGTTCACCTTATATCGCAGGATCGTCAGATGGCGGGAATGTCGGTTCACCGCGCGGGAATTTTTCATTTTCCCTGTGTTTGCTAACCTCCGGGGAGTTGAGCCTGCTTATTGGCCAACTGGCCAAATTGGCCTATTGATCCAGTCTTTTACCAACCAAGTCTTTTCATTCTCCTGATCCCCATTAGCTTTAAAGCCTGACCCTCGGACTCAGGTCACTTCATCCTATTTTCCCATGTAGCCTCAGCGGGGCTCTTCCCATGTAGACAGTTTTGATTTGATTTGCTGCAGGTTTCAGATCCGCGCTGCCATCGTCCCGCGACAAAGAGGAGGCGGGGTATCGTTCTGTTTGCGCCCCTCGCCCCTCAAGCGTTGACAGAAATCACATTTTGTATATTCGAGGGACCTTTCTGCTCACGGATTCACAAAAGAAATTTGTCCTCGATGAAAACTGTTCGCAGGGAGGTCTGCGGATAATCCCGACAAAGCGAGGTTTCTGCGAAGAGACTTTGCAGTTTTCAAACGTCGTTTTAAATATGTTTAGCTCTAATACCCAAATACTATTCAGCTCCACTCTGCTGAGAGACGGCTGGCAAACAAAGGCCCCGTGCCTCCTTCTGTTGAGGTAAATAAAGGCCAGTGTTGGAGAATTCATGATATTTGCTTCTCTACTCCCACAAGAAACATCGTGGCATCTTGTTCCACTTTTTTGTGTAGCTTTGTGATTATAGCAGTCGGTTTTTATATTTTAGAGCATGCTGATGATTATTAGTGATGCTGCAGATCCGTGTGTTTGCACAAGATTTGTGAGACAGTGGTTTATTATTCATTGCCTCTGCCCAGATGTGCTACAGTAATCAATTTATGACAGCGCACATGGATAGTTAAAGCAGGAGGGGCCAAGCTTTCTGACACGTCCTACCTGCCAGTAGCCATGCTAAGCCAAAGTTAGCCAGCTGCAGAGCATGCATTCGCACTGGGATAGCTGATTGACCTGCACTGTTACGTTAGCCACTAAAGACACGTGGTTTAGGGTACGGACACCTGTTGCTTCCCTTCGCAGCACACATTGTTGCACAGCACAATCAGGTTCGATCGAACTGCGTCGAGCTCGGCTGAGAAAACAAAATGAAACATTCAGATCATCCAGAAACACTGCGTGTGCCTCTTCCCCGTCACTTATTATACGATTGACCATTTGATTTCAGACCTGTCAGAGGTTTTCATGATTTGTCAAACCACTGCACCATTCGTAGCGACTTGTGGACGACACGAAATGTTAATAAAACCCAACAAGGTCATTCCCCGTTTTGAGACTTGAAAGGAATTGAGTCATTCAGCTGACGAATGTGAAATAGCTAAGAATGCATGTGAAAAAAAAGAGTTTTTGTCTTGCTCAGTATTGAAATCATTGTTTTTCACTCGTCCTCGTGCAGTAAAACGGGCGAACATGTGCAGAAGACAATGGAGGATGATGATGCGTGACGCAGCGTCTAGAGAAACATGCTTAACACGAGAAAATGCAATGAGAAGCAAGAGGGAACGCTTCCAAATGTCGCCGCCTCAACAAACTGAATGCGCTGAGCGCTAATTATCTGGCGAAGATCCAAATGAAACATCATGGAAATCTGATGAAAGGCTTCCCGCCACCGCTTTGTCGGTGTTTTACCACCAGTTCATGCTAATGTCAGGCCCTTACATCGCCGTATGTGTGAGCCCAGCGCGTTTTCAATTAAAGCCAGTGGGCCGACGTTGATGGGTCATTTAATTAAATTACGTGATTGTTTGGTGTGTGTTGAGAGTTGTTTTGATGCTACTTGTAATAACCAACAGCACTGCCCCACTGTTAGGGAGTTAAAGTAAAGGTGAGGTGGGATTGAGCCAACAAAAAGATTATTTTAATCTGAAACTCAATCTAAATCTCCTCTTTTCCCACTGAAGATCTTCCAGGGCCTCCTCTGTGTGTTCTTCAACCTCGGTGACGGGGACTACAACCTGACCCTGCCCACCTATCGCCTCGACAACGGCGAATGGCACGAGGTCTTCCTGGATCGCCACGACAATGAGATGATGCTGCAGCTGGACGGCGGCGGCGGGCAGCGCGAGGTCACAGGATCGCAGGGTCGCAGCAGAGAGATCATCATCGACCCAACGGTGGTGATGCTGGGGAACGCCTTCCCGTCCGGGACCAACAAGAGCTTCCAGGGTAGGAGACGATCGCACATTTAGCTCACTTGATTTTTCCGTTAACTAACCTCACACAAGAACCGGGAAATGCACCAGAAGAGATTTTCTGATTTGCCCCGGTGGTCAGTTTGACTGTTTGCATGAAAGGGTCTCCACCATCCAGACCTGCAGGTGTTAACAACAGCACACGTGAAGGTTTTCTCATCTCAGATGTACTCTAGGCTGAACCTCAAGCTCTTTGCAGCCCATCTCTGTGCCAGCGGTAGCCCACTCGGCTTTGCATTCATACCCCGGTGCAGGGCGTTGTCGTCTCTGCCAGGGAGCAGCTGGGGCAGCTAGAGGCTGAAGGACAACTTGTTAAATGGACAATAAGTAAGATTTTTAACATCACAGAGTGCCAAATGATACCAATGCATCAGCGATCACTCCGCCAGGTGCTGACATTTCTAACAAAACCCCTTCAATCTGGGCTTTCAGGGACCCCGCTCAGATTCACCAGATGCGGACAGCTACCTGACTGTTGCATGTTTCTCAAATACTGGTTAAAAAGAGATCAGGAGATTATAAAAAAAGACAAACTAACACAAAAGTCAAAAGATTGGTGTGTGTTTTATCTTGTTGTGCAGAGCGCCACTGTGTAACTCTGCCGCTATTTTACTCACTGTTCAAGAAAGTCTTCCTTTAAAATCCCCGGGCACATAACTGCTGGGCTGAATCGTTAAGAGTTTAAACATCTTCTGCAGAGAATGGGAGAAAGGTTATGACACACGGCGGTATGAATCTTCCTGAATGTCTCTTTCAGACGAACTGACGGCTCGTACACCATCCAGGCTATACCGTGTGTTACCTACTGTTTGTGTGCGTGAGAGAGCGATAATGTGATGCATTTGATGTGGCGCGAGGTAAAGTGAAAGTGTCCGAGGCGCGTGCGGCAGTTTAGCGAGTGTTTCTCCTGGAAAGCGCCACCAGAAATAGATCCTTTTATCTATTCACACGCGCTCTTTTCAGAAGGGGAACTGTGACGTTTAATGTGTTAATGAATGATTGATATGACAGTTTAATGGCTAATTCACCCAAATGCATCTTCATTGTTAGCTGGGATTATGGCCGTTCCCACAGCTGGGTATATGGAGGGGCAAGAGGATGGAAAGAGGTGTGTGTCTGTGTGTGTGTGTGTGTGTGTGTGTGTGTGTGTGTGTGTGTGTGAGAGGGAGATGTTAGTGTGCCAGAAGAAGTTTGCGCCTCTCTGTGCGTCGTTATCCTTGAACCGATACCTGTTTCAATACACCTCTGCAAAGACCTCCTATTAATTTCTGCGCTGAACCCAAAACAAAAGATTCAGCGTGGTGACTCTGAATAACATTTATTTGAAATGCTCAAAAGTTAAGAATCCCTTTCTCGTTTAAAACCCTTTCAGTTGTGCGATGAAACTAAGTTTGAACACACGCAGGAAGCGTATTAAATCATCCAAACACGTGGATCGTCCTTGCTCTCATCAACAGGACGCCGTCTGTTGCGCCTCGTCTTCCAAAAACGTTAAAAATGACAAATAATATCTGTTCAGTGAGGGCACAACGCTGTGTTTAAAGTTAAAGGCTCATCTTTTGTGCGGGTTTACTCATAAGAGAGAAAGCAGGGATCGCAGTTTTAAAGAAATGGTTTTACATTTTAGGAAATGAAGTTTATTTGCTTCCTTGCTGAGAGTTCAGTGAGAAGGTTTCTGTCTGTCACAGCTGAGGTAAGTTTAGCTAATCTGCCCGGTAACAGCCGAGAACTGAGCTCCTCTTTTTTAACTCCAGTCTGCAGACACAAGCGCACTGGACTCGCTATATTCTAGTCTTTATGCTAAGCTAAACTAGGCTAGCTAGCTTGTAGGACAGTATTTTCCAAAATGTCAAACTGTTTTTCTTTAAAGCTGCAGGTTGAAACGATGCCAACAAAAGCACTCAGCGGTTGGTAGTTTGATCTGAGGGTCCGGCTGGAAAAAGACAGCCAGACGCTGATGAATTCGTTTACCTAGCGCGCTGACTTGGCTTATGAAGCTCTGTTAGCGAGTCATCATCTGTAGTATTTGATGCATTGTCAGTTTCGTCACACATCGGAGCGAGACTGATGCAGAACTAATGTGCGCGCGGATGAGCCCAAATGTTTGCGGATGCGGTCGGGAAGACTGAGACGGAAAGCCGGTTGTGGTGGGGATACGAGGAAAGCAGAGAAAGGCAACATAGTGCATGACAATAGAGAGAGGAAGGGGTCAGAGCTATGCAGAGCTGCAGACACGAAGCGAGAGAGAGAGCGCTCCCTGGAGTCAGACAGTGGGAGGTGGAGACAGCCGCGCCTCAGGCAGGAAAAGACTGCGCATGTGTTTATTAAATGGACTTTTCCCTTCGAAAGAGGCGGATGCGATAGGTCATGACAGCGAAAGCGTGCGTGCGTGTTTGGGAACGCGTGAATGTGCCTGCGTGCGCGCGCGCGCCGCGTGTTTAGCTTCGCGAACTTCTCTTTTCCATTAGCGACGGACGGGGAATGAGATGCTAACCGAATACAAGTTAGCAATTAAGTGATGAGAACATAAACGCCAGATACGTGCGAGTTTGCTGCTCCACGGCGGCACCTCAGTGACACTCCCCACGCTGAGTAGGACATAATGCCTTACCTCAACCTCAAGCAAAGTTCAGGAACTCTGCTTTGTGGTAAAAGCTCAGCGCACCTCTGCAAATTAGACTTACATTAATATTATTGTCATTTATTAAAGGTGTTTTAACGTGGCAGCGCAGCGGTGTCGTTAAATGAGGGTGGACGGGCTCAGAAATGAGATTTTTCTGGGAGATCAGGTAGACCAGAGAAGCTAAACTGTTGTCCCGTTGTATTATTCATTCGGTATGAAAAGTGAGCGTGCCCGTGTGGGCATTAATTGCTCATTGGAGGGGAAAACTTTGCACGCGTAAACGAAGCCTTTGAGCTAGTTCGCACAGTGAACTCCAGCCCGCCTCTGCACTCGCACGGCACACTCTCCTCGCTGCTGCACAGTATATCCAGCACATCCTTTTAATCATTGCAGTGTACTTAAGCCATCTGTGCTGCCATGCAGGCTGCCACAGTGCTCACCTGAAAGCTAAGCTGTCCCACTCTGCTACTGATGCTGCCTCTGCGGCTGTGAATATGATATTTAATAAGCACCACCAGGCTCTGTGAGTCTACGCCCCACCTCAGGGGAAGGTTTTAATCAATTGATTGATTGAAACCTGTGAGTGTGACAAGTGTCTGCGATGAGATAAAACACTCACTGCCTGCAAGAGGTGCAAATAAAAAGAACAATAAGCTACAAGAGAGAAGAAAACGATAACCAGGACAAAAGCATCAGTGTTCATGTGTCAGCGACCAACACACTCTGTCCTCAGGCCCTGTTTACACCTGGCGTAACCATGTGTCCAGGCTGAGCCAATCACACGTGGACCGCTCTTAGTATGTCAGTTCACACCTGGCATTAAATGTGCACGTGCAAACAAACACACATCACTTCGGTTTGCATTGCACCGATGGCATGTTTTGTGCACTCGTTCCACGAGAATCGGTGTTTGCCTGCTGTTGGTGCTTCCTCTCCTCCTTCTTCCGTACGCCGCACGTCCTTCGGTGTGGCCCGGGACACGATGATGGACACGCTGAGAGAGTGCAACTGCATGTGGCCCAGACAACCTTGGATCACCCAAGGCACATGCTAATGCCAGGTGTAAACTGGGCCTTGTTACAGTGAGCTTAGGGGAGAGACAAGGTCAGATCTCAGTAATTGCCCGCCATGAGCAGTAAGTATTGTTATAATAAGTGATAAAAACAATGGCAAAATCTATGAAATTGCAAAAAGTTAAATATTATTTAAATACAGACACGATCCAGACCCAAATCATCTTCATCTAGGTTACTCTGCTTGTGTTTTCTGCTAACCCTGTGGAGCATTTTGCCGAGAGCCTTCGAGATATGTTTACCAGGCTTTGATAAGTGTCTCAGGAGTGTACACCCAGTGAAACAGTACATGTGTAAACAGCACAGCCATCAGTGCGCCACGGAGCTTATTATACAAGATCCAACATGTATGCAAATGTTTGCCTTCAGTGTTGTCAGAGATTTCCTCCGACAGTGTGAACGCCATTTTTAGATGCTGCAATGAGCACATTACAAAAGGCAAAGCCAGTGTAACATTGTTTCCCCTAAAATATCTGTTTTGCTAAATCCCCAGTCGGGGCAAATAGCAGGGAACTTCATTCACCAGCCTAACGAGAGAATTTCGTTCATTTGCACAGTAAAACCCTGAATTTTGCATCGTCGCAGGTGAATGTGGTTAACCGCGTATCTCTTGTTCCGCTGAACTCTTTTCCATTTTCTGCCTGCAGGCTGCATGAGGGACGTACGCCTCAATGGTCGCTACATGCCACTGGACAGCCAGCCGCGAGATGGGGTTTCCCAGGTCAGCATACAAGGCCTCTCCCTTGGGTGCTCATCTGACTCCTGCAAGAGGAACCAGTGTAACCCACCGTTCACCTGCGTTGACTTGTGGAGAGTGCACGAATGCAGGTAACCGCACGTTCACACTCGGTTGGTCCAAACACTCGCTCATCATTTTGACACTAAGGCACGAAGACATGCGTTTAAACCAACTCACTCGACCTTCTGAAGCCATTTTTCAGCTTTTGACCTTGGTGTTATTCTAAATGTGCTTCATAATAATCTGCCTCTGACCTACTTGAGAACGTGGGACAACTGCGGACGAGAACGCATCCATCCCCGGGCCTTCGTTTGCCCCAAAGCTAATGAGGCGCAAATTGCATGACAACGGCTTTATTACGGAGCAAGATCCGTTTTCTCACACGTGCACGAGGACGCCGGGCTGTCAGCGGGAAAATGTGGCAGCCAGTGTCCGTCCGCTCGATGCCGCAGACAGCCAGGAAAATGAATCCAGGCTGGCACGAGAAAGCAATCACCAAGCAACAGGTGGAGTGACAGTGACGCAAGGGACTTATTCAGAACAACAGATAAATTGTATAATCAGTTGATGAGACTTAAAACACTGACAGACACCTACTTAGCTAACTAACAAGCAATCGAATCGTTTGCACATAAGTCAGGCCTAGTAGCACGAAACACACCTGACTTAGGTGCAGCTGGAGCATAAGAGGTTAAAAGACAGCCGCAGTAACACTTTGACCAACTCTCTTTACATATTTTCCTTTTTCATTCGTTCACTAAACAAATACATGCAGCATTTGTCCAGTTGAGAGCCCCGAGGTAACTGTCATTCAAGGCTTTTGCGCCCGAGTTCGCTCAATAATGACGTTAAATGATGAAACTGATGTGAGGACGCGTCGGAGAGGCAGACAGCGAGGGTCCCCGGTGCTCGCCACGGTCATTAATCGAGGCTTCCGCGGGAAAATAAGTGAAACTCATCAGCGATGCAGCCTGTGACAGAGCGAGAAACAAGCCTCGTCCTTGCCAACGCGACATTTTAACTGACTCACTCACTGACACTCTCGCTTTCTCCCTCTCAGCCGCCTCTAACGCACCGGAGCACGCAAGCTCTTTCTCCTGTCATGTCAGAATGAAGCTGCAAGGAACATTAAGAAAAGACACCCATGTCTGAATAACAAAAAGCCATCACTAGAACAGAGAGAAAACACCGGCGATGTTACGTACTCCGTGTCTGAAAAGTGCTTCCAAATATAAACCACTGATTTTTTTCTCAAAAGGATCGGTTTACTTGTCACAGGGAGAGCTGCTCAGCCTCTGAAAACAGTTGTATAATAGCTTCTTCGGCTCCGGCGGTGGAGGCGCTCTGATGTCTGGGTGGGGCTTGGTAACAGCAAAGTGATGACAAAAACGCCTGCAGTGGAAATATAGCACGCAAGGTCCAACAGAATGATGCTGTGGGGTTGCATTATGGGAAGATCCCAGCTGTTTGCATCGCCTGCTGCATCGGTTTGGACCAAACCTTCTCAATCTGTCTCTGCAGGTCCTGAAACCTTCAAGATGGTGATGATTTTGAAAGACTTTCAAGTTTGTCGGAAACATTTTGTTCAACATGCAGGCTTTTTGGGAAATTCATGACAAATCATTGAAGTAACATGAGGATTTCAGGTCGTCAGCACAGGTGTGACTGTACAAACTGGCCCAATTTGTCGTTTTAGCGATTTTCTGATCAGACAACTTCACAAGTCTATTCCAAAGCTGGAGCATTGACATCTATGTCTGATGTTCCCACACTATATCTCCTCTGATGCCCAACGCGTAAGTGATTTATGGACCCCTGAAGAAGATCCAGTAGCTCTACAGCGCAGTGTTACAGCTATCATCTTGACGAAAACCCTAAACGCCAGTCAAATATGGCCGAGCACGAGACAAACACGCAGGAGTGCAGCAGTAAATCACTGCAACGCCACTTTAAACATGTTTCAGTGGATCTGAAGAACATTGGCACTGGTTGATCCCCATCGAAACGTGTTGAGATGATCATTTGAAATGAAAGGCTGATAGAGATAACAAACTGACTGTTGCTAATTCGGTCTCAACCCTTCAGCAGCGTTCGTTCTGACCTTAGTCTACCTTTTTTCTGCGGCCTTGGTTGCCTGGTTAAGCGTCTTTTCAGCGACGTGGATGTGCACAAATTAACTTTATTTTAGTGCGTCTGGCTGCTCAGTCTCTTGATTAGAAAGCCAAAAGCTGAAATGACAAAAATGTGAGATGACTGCCAGACAATCTCCGAGCGCCAAACCGGTTGAAGGTCATCGGGAATTATGTGTTCATTTTGTTTTCTTTTGAAAGTGATACCTGCTCTTTGAAAAACAAATGAGCAGGCAAACTCATTTAGCCTCTTAGTCATGGGCAGGATGTCATGTGAACTCAGATCAGCCCCGCGCCGCTGCCCCCTCAGCCTGCCTGACTGCGGTGCCGCTTCAGACTCGGTCCTACAGCGTTTCATATGACATCACACGCGAATGCTGACCAGCTACTCCAAATAAACCCCCAGATATCACCAAACAACTGGTCTGCAACACTTGACAAAGAAAATTAGGAATTACGTTGCCCGGTGTGCGTGTAGCTACAAGTTAATGATGACAGGATGAATTACAAACCAGGAAGTCCAGGTTTAAGGCAACGACTTTGTGCTGGGTCTGGAGGTGTGAGGTAACACAGCAGACCAAACATGGTGGCTTGCTGGTTGACACGTCCCCCTTTGGATGACTTGTAATCCCCTGGAGGATCCACAACCGTTTCCCTCGTGCAACCAACAGGTCGAAACTTTATTTTCTTGCAATGCTTTGTTTTTTTGGACCGATGCGAACAGCTCTGCCGTGTTTCCAGCTGAGGTAAAAAGGTATCCAAGCACTCATAAAGTTGCAGGATTGTTTTTAAATGTATATCCATTTAAAATGATCCTAATTATTAACTTTCTTGAGTGAGAAACGAGTTCTTTTTTCCCTGTAAAGACTTTTTATATCCAGTTTAACAAGTGACACAAACCTATGTGATCGCCTATGTAATGGGAGACATGGCTAGGCCTCTTGCATACATGTGCAGACAGTACTGTTGGTTACCGGGGATTCAGGGCTAACCTGTTTCAGTTTTGCAGGATTGGAAACAACAGACAGGACTCTCTGCAGAGGATGAGCTGCAGCTCGCTGACCAATCAGAGCGCTGTTAAGCTTCCACCTTGTTAGTATCAGCTCAGCTCGGTTGCAACCTTAACAAAAGGGCCAAGGATGGGACTGAACAGCTCTGTTGGCGCCATGGAAACATGAAAATAAAGATTCTCATATGTACCAAACTGAAACAAACTTGGCTGAACAGCTTGGCGGAAACGTGGCTTAAGGCCGTGAACTCCATCTGCTCAGTCACCGAGCTAAACGCCTAAAAAATTGTCGGGAGTTAATTATTTCCCCAGCCCTCCGACCCTGATGGGATTCACATTTTAGCTTCATCAACATTTCCCGTGCACTACTGTGCTGGCTTTCTGCACGAGGGTTAGTTTGTTTGTCAGCAGGAAATGGCAAATGTCGC
The DNA here is from genome assembly GCA_008933995.1 of Datnioides undecimradiatus. Taxonomy (NCBI): domain Eukaryota; kingdom Metazoa; phylum Chordata; class Actinopteri; order Lobotiformes; family Datnioididae; genus Datnioides; species Datnioides undecimradiatus. Next base: position 7,114,862 of record WARS01000060.1, read on the forward strand.
GCGATGAAAACAGACCGAATCAAACACCGAGCGCTCTTAGCCACGCGCACCAGTCTCAGCAATTTTTCTGCCTTTGGAAACATCAGCCCCCATTCAGTCTGTGCAGCCTCCCGGCTTTTAATCTCGCCGTTCCCTTTTTTTTCCGACTCCTCTGATCCACTCACCCACATCATCCATCCACCAGCCATTTTTTTTTCATACAGTTGCTCTCATTCTCGTACTCCGCCCCTCCATTTCTTGGTTTGTGTGGCTCTCATCTTACTCGCTCCTGCTTAGTTACTATTGCCACACTCCTCACACACACACACACACAGTCTCTCCCTCCATCCCCACACTGCTTGTTTTGTTCGCCTTGTTCTTTTCTCACCACTTGACCTGAACCTTGGAAGGTGATTAGAGAGCAGTAAGTGCTGGTAGCAGGTCCTAAAAGTGCTTGATGCCTTTGTGCTCTGGGGTCAAACGCTCTGCTATGGCGTGGACTCAAATAAATACATTAATGTTTCATGGGTGAACAAGAATAGTCTGGTTATAGTTCAGCAATCATAAGTGGGAACGCATGTTATGCACCCAGACCAGAATCACTCTGAAACCCACTTGAACGTGAGCATAAGCTGGATGCTGCGATTTAGGGTGTTCACCGATTGTAGATCTCCTCTTTGCTGCAGGGTTTGAAGAAATGCGAGTGAGAACTGCAGGTTTTAGAAGTTGCATCTTCTTTGCAGTGGCATCCACAGCTGAAGCATCTGCTGCAGTTCGTTGGTTTTGCCCATGCTGAGCTTCAGGTGGCTGTCTTTGCAGCATGTGATGGAGCAGTAATCTGCACTTCTCTGTAAAAATAGTCTCTAAGTGAAGACAGCGTGTTGGAATCACTATAGTGATCTTTAAATAAATCCCCTGAAAGTCTTCACTACATACATTATATGAGTCTGGACAGATGTCATGCAGCAGTAATTCCCCATTTGTCCTTTGAGTTTGTCTTCCTCGTCATGGCAACCGCACAGAATACAGACCCGACTCGCGTCGCCACTGAAACTACAGCTTCGCTCTTGAAAACGTAGGTTGCAAAGTGTCGGGTAATTTCTGAAAATATGGTGAAAATACCCGCCAGTCGGCCAAATAATCCACCCCGCACTCCAGAGATTCATGAATCGAATGGTTCTATCGGCACATGTTCGCCCCACCCCCTTTCACCGCCGCCACGATATTTCCGCATCACTTGAAACAAATGACTGTGAGTGAGCGTGCATGCTCATCTGCGGTATGATAAGACACTCGTCGCAGCGCTGATTCTGGTCGTGTCTAATGACAATGACAAGACAGAGCAGGGAAAAGGGAAGCAGTGCTGTGCGGTTGACTGACAGATATTCAACACCTACACAGACCAACCAGGCATAATGAATACTCAATGCAGAGCTTTTGTTATGGCATAATAATCCCACTCACAGTTCATTACCTTTTAAAATGTTGTGTCTGTCACAGCTAGGTCTGTGTTCTTCCACCCATTATCAAGATAGCTGGCATTCAAAAGTACTACTCTCGAAAAGTAAAGAACTAGGAAAACGGATTTTAAAGTCTCAGTTCTGTCTGCTCTAGTCTTGTCTGAAGGCTCTCATTGAAATTAACACAGTTAATTAGTAGTAGTAGTTTGTGTTGGCATCAAAAAGGGATCAGTAAACCCTTAAAATCAGTTCTGCAGCTCATACAAAGTAGAGAATCAAACAATTTTACAGTGCGTTCCCTTGTTTTGGCAAATCGCTCGACGCCTGCATCCTGTACAAGATGGAGATTAGAGAGAAACGAAGAGCACTGCCACAAACAAGTAGACCCCAGCCAACAAAAATCAATTTCTACGGTGTTAAACGTGACTTTCCCAGCATGGATGTTGACTTAAAGTGGTGCTTTGGATGATGACGAGCACATTAAATGTTGAAATTAGGCCTAAATATAAGTTCTCCAGCTTTGCGTACATACACACACATTAAAAAAGTTGTCTTCAAGGTAAAGCATGTATAACAATATATACTGTATTCATAGAAAAGCCTGGTTATAATTAACTGAAAACACTTAAAGGTTAAAGGTTGTGTGTCTCCCTAACCTTGGTGTAAGAACTGTTGTTGGTCAGTTGACTTTATATCTATATATTATTATTATATTACACAATGAAGCCTAATCATGCAGATTATTATTATCTAGCAGCGCAATGGTGACGTGAACAGGTGAGGTCATTGAGTTCGGCCTCAGGATCCTATAAATCTGCTGTTTGGATGGTCCATTCACACCGCAAACTCAGACTTTCAAGCTCTATGCTGTTGCACAAACTGTACTGCATTGCATCTCCAATGCATTCCTGTGCATATGCATGTGTGTGCTGTTTTCTGCTGGATAATGAGATGTGTGGAGACATCTAGCATTGCTCTGCGGCACAACTTAAGGTCAAAACTAGCTACACGGGATAGGAGATAAAGAAGATTACAGGCAAGGCATTTCAAATACTCAGTAAATACTCAATGCGTGGAGAGGTGGTGTCAGTGTTAGATGCTTTCAACAACCCAAGCATCCAAAGTGTTGCCAGCGAATGTAAATCACTACAGCAGATTAGTTGCACTTGAGCATAATTCACAGGAGACGGAGTCTGGCAGAAGACACGGCGGGTTAACCCCTTCAGTGTCTTCTGTGGATTACTTTAATGGTGGAAGATGAGCAGTTATGAGATGAATTACAGCACCATTTTGGATTTAACGTCTCCGTTTCGTAGTAAAGTTGAGTCAATATTTATAAGCGTGAGCAAATCTCCGGAGACCAGAGGCAAGACTCATCTCTGATGTCATCAAAATGTACAGCCCGGAGCTGCTCCATAGACACTGAATGGGATGCTGAATTAATGGGCTCATAAAATGTTTGTTTGAGCTGTTACACCCAAATGAGCTTTTAATTATAGTGGTGCTTTCTGAAGTGAGGCAGAAAATGTGCCCCTGCCTGCATAAAATCATTCTAGTTATTGCCAGTGCCGCAGTCAGCGTTTTCATCTCCTCCAGTTCATTCTGCATCGAGGGGTACACCTGAGTGAGATCACCGATCAAGTGAGAGTAATTAACTCTTTTTCGCTGTGGGAAATGGTAATAAACGCCCAGTGAGCCTTTGTTTCGTCCTGTGCTTTCCTGTTAACGTCCGTTTGATCACCTGACGCTGGATCCGTCCAATATGATTTGTTTTATTACCCTCGTTCCTCCATTTTTTATTTATGTGCTGTTTTATTTGCCTGACGCTTCCGTAATAACACATCATCACGCGCACGCTAAATCAGTTCTGTTGTCATGCACACGAGTGACGCGACTAATAGTCTTTCTTTGGTGCTTGTCCTTTTTTCCGCTCCCCTGTCCAGGTGTCCGCCCGGGCACATGATCCGTGTTAACGGGACCAGAAAGTCCTGCGTGTACACCCTCTGTGCCACGAGGCCTTGTCACCGGGGGACCTGCGTGGCCCAGTCTCCGTCCAAATTCACCTGCCACTGCCCGGAGGGTTACAGAGGACGCCACTGCGAGACGACCCTGGCCATCTACCGCGAGGACGTGGGCCTGAGCTTCAGCTCCCTCTTTGCCATCTGTATCTGCTTCATGGCCTTGCTAGGTAGCTATTCCATCCACTGCACATTAGACACAGCGCTGAGGAGATAACTGAGAGAGTGCAGTACGTAGGAGGTGTTGTAATGTGTGTATGTGCATGTCGCAGTATAAGAAAGGAACCCAACCAGGATCAGAAAGCACCCCATCAGGATGGTGTTTGTCCATTCTCATTATTTTATTTTCATAACAGCACTGCCAGTAACTTCCTAAACCCCCAGGGCCTTGCTGTGGAAGGGATGTGGATATGGCAAAACCATCGGGGTGATGGTATCACGCTTAGATTAACAGGGACTTGACAACAAACACCACTTTGAAATGGATGTGATAATTACTGTACAGGCCTCCTCGTCTTGTTTTATCTCTGTAATAACAATGATAATATTTGTGAAATGCTAACAGTCCGCCGAGGCGAAACACAAGGCTCAGGGGTTGCTTAATGCGTTGAGGAATGCATTTTAAATGTCAGAGGCTTTCGTTCGGACTGCAGCCAAGACGTCACCTGGACGAAGACACGGCTGCAGGATGTGAAAGGGGCAGGTACAGGGCAGGGAAAGCAACAGGAAGTCCGTTATTGTAGCTGTTGATGAGGCCCATGCATCAACGCAGCTCACGGGGACATTTGTGCTGATACCAATCAATCTGAAGGCTTTCTTAGTTAATTATTGGATGTCCATTGCAAGTAAACATCCATTAATTCTCTCACAAATCACAGAACTCCAGAACTCGTTTTCAGGTTTCTTCACTATCGAAGTAGTCCACTGAGAGGTTGGTACTTGGAAAAAGGTGTTGACTGCAAACTTGCCATATTTGACTTGGAGTTAAAGCTGACAGCTAAACTGGCAAATAATCAGCGTAATCACAACCACTGGCACAAGATGATCCCATATCTACATACATGGGCTACGATGGGATACGATTCAATCTGATCTCGGTACGATTCGATACGATCTGATATGTCTTTCTTGTAGAATCCAAATCCCTTCCAGACGTTTGATCTGAGGTTTGGCGGTGCTGCTGTAAATGTTGCCGGCGTTGTCGGACATGTTGCTTTTGTGTTTGCCCGGCAGGCAACGCTACGCCAACGTCAGCGTGTGGCGTCTGGCGCTGACCTTCGAACTTTTACGAGAGTTTGAAGCAGCTTTGTGGAAGCAGCAGCAGAGCCGCTTCACTCAACTGACACATAATCGATTTCAGATTCATATAGGTTAATCGTTCCTCCTCCAAGTTGCTAGAAAATGGAAATGATCCGGTTGCCTTTGCCACAGTAGTACCACTTGGAAATGCTAGGGGCCAATAAGTTGTCTTTTGCCACGTTAACTTACTTTTTCCAAAACGTAGAGCATAATTACTAAACAATAACAGCACAGAACTGCACTGAGTGAATCCCTTATTATTACCTTTTCTCTTTTAACGTGAGACCACAGTTCAGACTTTGGAAAAAGCTCTGAATTTGAGCTCAGGCAGCCACTTTGGAATCACCGTACGATGAAAGGGGTTCATGAATATAAAAGTACATACTGAGTGTATATAAACAACAACTTTGCCTGTTTGGAAGCTCGTAAACACCTTATTAAATCAAGACCTTTGACTTTTATTTGCATGTCCCTTTGATAATGAACTGTTTTATATTGCTTAAAGCCAGTAATGAACTGACCATAGTTTGTAGACAGGCTTTCTCAACCGAAAGGTCAGAAAGTCTCAGGAGGAATCGGAGGTTAGAACTATAGCTGCTAAACTTCTGCGGTGCTGCTTTACAGGCGCTTCCTCTGGCCTGTGGGTGGATTCACAGCAGCGTCCTCTTATCTGTTTGTCTATTCTTAAAATCCACATTTTTCTGTCTGCCACGACTGTCTGTTTTCGCTTGTTGAATATTCATCCGCCTGTACCTTTAGCTCTGTGTTCCTATTCCTAAAGGATCCTCTGCTGAGAAAGAGCCCGAGGCGCAGTCGTACACAGAGACTGAGTTGTCAGTACAGTGACATGTTCCCCTTGTTTAATTGAGGACAATACAACAGAACAGTAAAGAGCAGTATGAGACAGAGAACGGTACAAGAGAAGAAAACAGATCAGAGAGGTACCGAATAAAACAGGACGCGGCACAATACAAGAAGGAAAACAAGTGGGAGCTGAAAAGATTACAAAGACGAGGCTTCGCTCAGCACAGCGAGAGAAGGGAAATCAGGAGGTACGTAGCGCCGAGGAGGAAGGCGTCAGTGTCAGGCTGCTGCTGCTGGCCATGTCTGCGTGTTTCATTGGTGATTCAGAGGGCGCCTCCATCCCACCACGAGACCAGACAAACATCGCTCAAATGATCATTTCTCCCGCCCTTCTTCTTTACCTCCATCCCACAATGTCTCCCTTCAATCTTGGCTTTGGGCTCGTATTAAATGAGACATCCGACCTTGATCCTGCTGAGGCTCGGTTCTGTTTTAAGTGTTAATTACTTGATTTGTAGGCGTATAAGGTGCTGTTTACCCAAACCTGCAGAAATTGAGATCAATGCTCCAGGGGCTTTGGTAGTAATTTCAATCGGTAGAGCATTCCCTGCTCGATCAGTCAAGCGTTCCTCACTCTGAAATTTAAGTAGCAGCAAGAGAGACTTTTTTTTAAAGCCTTCATCCAATATTGGTTGTACAGACTCCAAATGTTTGAATAGCAAGAACAAAAGGAGGGCAGCAACTCTCTTGATGCAGTGCTGAAGAAAAACGGCCTGTTCTTCTGAGAATGTTATAATCGGGCGAAGATTAAAGACAGAATCGGCTCAAAAACAGAATTCATATTAGGTCACGCTCCTTTATCTTATTGTGCAGTCTGATATAGTCAACTTTGAAAAGTTTTGATTCAAACAATAAGGTCTGATTCACTTAACCAGAGTGCAGACTGAGGTTTCTTTGTTAGGCACCGCAAATTAGAGATTGCAGCTTTTGGTCGACTGGATCACCTTATTGGTTCAGACAGAAACATGGATGGATTGCCTTTAGAGTTTGCACAGGAAGTGATGGTTTGGTGGTCCCCTAGCTTTCCTCTAGCATGCCACAAGTGATACCACGTGGTCGCCCCTCTTTCTTCTTCTCTGGTGCCATCATCGGGTCAGATTTGTCCCGTGCTTTCGTTTACGACCTGCAAAGCCAAACATTTCAGCGCTAATTAGAAAACATTAGCGTAGCGATGTGGTCAGTTAAGATGAGCGTGGTATGTGGTACATGACATTACCTGCTTAGCTTCACCATATAAACATTAACACTGCGCCCATGTGTGCATGTTAGTGTTAGCATGTAGCGCAAATCAAAATCCAGACCATAAAGCGAAGGGTCGGGTAGCACAGTGACAGCCCGCAGTTCTGTAGGCTGCACCTTTGTCTTCATGATCAATAATGAAGTAGCAGCTACAATCCAAATAAATCAGGATGAGATACGTTTCAGGCTCCTGCTCTAATTGTTTTAATGTTTTCACTCATTTCTTTAGCTCTTCCATTTTTTATATCCAGGCATCCTTGATAGCAGATCGCATTATACGCAGCGACTTCAAGATTTCTTATGTAGTTGTGAGTTGATGCCCCTGGTCTGAGCAGGATCATCCAAAGAGAGGCCTTGGAGTTGCTCTGCCTCTCCTCTATTGATGAGACTGGGAGACTGGCAGAGCTGACCGTGGAGCTGACCCAGTCACAGTCCCCGGGGTGCACCTCTGGAGTTGTTAGCTCAGAACAAAGTTTCTAGTTGAGAAATGTCAGCACAGCTACACACCAAGTCAAAGTCCAATCGACTATCCCTTGACAATGTTAATGATTAATAAGCTAGCCCTCTGAATTTATCATGTAGCTTGAATATTGATTTGCTACTCAACGATGGGGATTTATTTATTCTGTTTGGTTATCCTGACTTCTGCATGTTTGCAGCTCTGTGTAAATATCACACTCCCTTCAGATGCACCTTTTAGCCCTCTTCTTGTGTTTCTCTCACCACTTCTCTCTCTCGCTCTCTAACCTTGTTTCCCCTTATTCCTAACCTAATTCATTACACTTGACATGCTCGCCTGTATTTCTGCCTGTAACTGTCAGCTTAGTTTTCTCGCTTTCCCTCTCAACCCATTCATGCATCAGTCCTTTGCCGACTCCACATCACAGGTTTGATGCATCTGTTTTGTAGCAGTATCTGGCATGTTTTAATATTTTCATTTTAAGCGAAAAGCTCAATTCACCGAGAGGCGAACGGTATATTTTGAGTGATTTGTGAGGATAATTGAGCCAAAACTAAAAATGAAATAAACATTCATTCTTTATGCCAAGCACTTTATTTATAGTAAGTCCATAATACGTTTTTTTTTGTTTTTTTTTTAGCGAGCAAAATACATTTTTATTTCAAAATGATGGATCGAGATCATTAACCAGCATTTAAAAATTTGCAATGAAATCACAAACCTAGAGTGTAAAGCTCAAATCGAAGCCGTTTCAGAGTTTTGGTTCATTCTTCATACAGCAGATCAGGGCTGTGCTGTTCACCTCCTCAGTCTGATGCCTTCAAGGTCTGACAATAACTGCTGCACAGATCTCTTTCAATTTCCATTTTGAAGAAAAGGCATCATCACAACATTGATGATGCAGAGAGACGAGGCTGCACAGAAGCTGAGGCCATGTCTTCAGGGGCACTGGACCTCGGACCCACACGTTTCTTCTGTTTATCCTTCACTGGGTGTCTACATGCACCGGCAGATACAAACAGATTCAGCTCTGCAAACAGTCCAAGCAGTCATAGATTACTGGGTTGCACGTGGATGGTCCGTGCAATTCCATGCAGACGTGGTCACATGGTCACGCTACCTTCATGCGGACCTTCACGGCCACACTGAGGTAGAAAGCATAACTGGGACATTTTGTTTTAAAAGGATCACATCTGTGGTTCTGCATTCAAGCACACGCATGCGCCAAAGATATTAAATGTCAAATTAGTTTCGGATGATTGTTTGTGCATTTAGGTTCATACATTTATATATTAACTTGGTCTAAGTTTGTACTTATCGCATAGTAATGTAGCTGCAGGCAGGGGATGTTCTGAATGTTTTGAAGCCCTGGATGTTGGAGTTTTCCAGCCTTAATCACCACAGAAAGTCAGAGAGAAAGGACTTTTCTTGAGTAAACTTTACCTTTTTCATGAACGGTCAGCCGTAAACACACTTGTGTTCACCGGTCATGATCTGTTATTACACAAAATCACAGCTTTGGTGCTTCTGCGCTGCCTTAAACACTCAGCCTGGCTTAAAGTTCAGAATAGGGACACAGATGTTGTTCAGTGAGTCACATACTGAATATACCCACACAATCTCATCTCCCAGATGAGTTAAGCAGTCAGTTCAATGATTGCCGTCCTGATTCTATCACACCAAAGTCCTTCAAGGTGAGAATGTTTTCAAGGTTATCTTTGTGCATTGTTGAGCGCTTGGAGGAAGATCGAGCGAAGGGGATGGCGGTTTGTAAAGCTCTCGAGAGAGATTCAAACTAAGTTTTATTTACATGAACTGGGCCCTAATCTGACAGTCAGTGCCACTCTGTTTCTCTTTGCTTTCTTCCAGGGACTCGGGTTGGTTCTCATAGCTGCTTCCAGTTTGGGTTTGAATACACTAAGCTTTGAAAATAACAAATCTCTTATTGAACCTTTCATCTTTTCTGATAGCAGGCGCTCACTTTTACTGGGAGCCGACGGTTGTTTTTGTCTATGAAACCGTCAAACTGCAGCAGATAATACGGACTGTGCTTGCCTTATTAATTTCATTTTATTCATATTATTTTGAATTTGTGTGCGGTCAGGGTCAGAATCGACTCAGTAAGCAGTCTTATATGGACTGATGCTCGATAAAATGCTTCAAACTCTTAAATGTGACTTTTCCACAAATGAAGCTATTGAAAGGACTCTCATGGAGATCATCTTAAGCAAACCCACAAGGGAGGAATGCATTGGAATAACAATACCTACACGGTTAGCGATGGTCTATAGCTTTATAAGATCAATGTTCCATATCAGCATATCAGAATACATTGATGTGCACAGTTCAAGAACATGATCGTAGTTTGTCCGATCAACGTTATCGACGTTGCTGCCGTTTGAATTCAAATCGTCCCCCTTCATCTTTTTTCCCCCGACTAAAACGTCAGCGTCACGACCAACGTTAAAGTCCGAAAATCAGCCTACAGTGCCCAAAAGCAAAAGGCGGTCAATTTCACTTGAATGATTAAAGTCGATCTTTGCTGTGTAAGTGCTCCAAAAGGCTGTGGTCTGACAGCGCAGCGTTAAGCTCAGGGGCCCGGAGCCATTTTAATCTTAACTAAACACAGCGTAGACAGCCCCTTATTGAGTCCTCCGCCAGATCCTTCCTCATATTCTGCAAAATACCCAAATCTCTCCAGCTGAAAGCACATTAATACCTACTTAAGTCATGTGGAGCTGGATGTACTGCTGAGAAGGATGTGAGTATATTATGACCCACCCAACTAATGTAAGTCAGAGATAATTAGCCCGATATGGAAATCTGTGTTTTCTGCTGAAGGAAGGTGAATCGGTTCATGTATCATACGCTGACTTTACAGTCGGTGATGCGTGTAGAAAGAAATGCGTTTCATGAACCTTTGCCTTATCGCCTCCTCAGACAATTCAGTGTCTGAAGAAGCGTTGACGGGGAGTTAAAAACAAGATCGATGCTGATTTTATGACTGGATCGGCAGCAGGTGACTTTGATACGCACGATTCACTGCTAAGCACACGGTATACAGCAGGTGTTAAGGTTTTATTAAGTGTCAATCACAACACGTCAAACATCAATGATTTCTACTCCTATATCAATATAGTTCTCATAATCTATCTCGTTTATCTAACTTAAGAGATTTATCAATATAAAACCCAATAACAAGGGATCATGAAGACTGGTGAAGACAGCCATACCTCCCAAAGACCCCAACACTGAATTTCATAACTGGGCTGATCAGAGCACGTTGCAGATATGGATTTTCAGAGATTTGATGCATATAAATGACATAGTTACATACGTGAGGCAAGCATTAGACTTCTTAAAATGTCTCTGTGTTTGTCCTGAACATCTTCCAGATTGCATAAAAGGTATTGGATGTGTTCAGCCACTCATGCATCTTAAATGTTTAAATGCTGGATTGCCTGATGAAGTCAGGCGGAGCCCGGTGAGTGATAACAGCTGGGCAGCCTTGTTTTCTTTGTAAATCAGTTTGATCAATAAGTTTATATTGGATCCATCCATCCGACCTTTTGGAGTCGCGAGAGTGCTGGAGCCTATCCCAGCAGTCACTGGACGAGAGGCGGGGTAGACCCAGGACAGGTCGCCAGTCTGTCGCTGGGCAAGTTGACAGAGTCCACATTAAATCTATATTAATCTGAGAAATGAAAATTTCATTTTAAAGCTATCTTCAAATCTAAAGATGGAGGCCCAGAAGACCTCCGGCAGGCATTCAGAAATAAATTAAATTTAAGTGTAACATTAAGTTAGTTTAGTTTAATCACTCCTTATTACAAGGAATCCACTTCATCTTGTGATTAGTTACTGTGGGATTTATGGATTTTATTATAAAACTCAGCCTCGTTTGGGTGATATGTTACTGTCTTACCACTTCAGAGTATGAATAATTAACTTTTGCGAAATGACAGCATGATCTTTGACAACCTGACTTAATTCTCCCCAAACGTCAACCAGCTCACATCCTGCGTTTAACACCCGAAATACCTTTTAAGATGTGAAGCTTCTGCGTCTTGGTCTGATGAGGTGGCTCAAAAATAGAAGTCAAATCTTCACCTATCACTCCAAATCCTTCACACTTTCCACCGAAGAGCAGCACCATGCCTGACGTGAACGTCGGCAGGGAGCGTGCGCATTTAGGGAGGTGATCGCTGTTCCATAGATAGAACCTGAAATCAACACGACTTCCATTTCGGTCCGCGACTGATGTTCCTCATTTTAAAGGGGGAGCTTTTGTTAATCAAAGTATCTGTTCCTCTGCTTTGAGTCTCGTGCGTTGCAGTTGGATTGATATCTGAGGCCTTTGTTGTCCGGTTAATTAATGTCATGTCTCGTCAATGTTCTTCAAACAATGACAACGCGCTAAGACAGGAAACGGTATCTTGTTCATCTCCTCTGTCTTCTTAGAGGTTAATAAATAGAAGATGAACCTGGTTCGTCGGTCTTCGGCAGCCGACGTCAAGATTCTCTGATGGTTATCGAACACTGCAATAGCAACTTTCAGCTTTTTAAGCAGTTATCGAGGCACCTACTTATGATGAACCCAACACTGCGTTAAAGACAGCGTGGAGATGTTGCCACTGCTTTGTTTTCTGTGGGACGTGGATCTCGATCTCGATCTAACTGTTGATATCTTCTTTTAAGCACATCGACACAACAAAAGTCCTGCTCTGTAGGCTCAACTAGCTCCATGTTAACTTTGTCTCAGGTAGAACTGAGCAGTCAGACCAAATCCAGGAGGTGGAAGATGTTAAAACAAGTCGAATGTTTTAGTATTACTATTGTAAATGTAATGTAAGAACATCTAGAGAATTAACGACGCTGCGTTCATTGTGTCGTCCTGTTGTTCTGCTCTTTTAAACTTCTACCAATCCTCTGAAAGTCCCCGTACTTCGTGGTTTCGTGGACTGGATCTTAAACGCTATTATGGCAAAATGCATCTCTTAAAACAACAATGGCTGATCTGAAAAAGGGACGATCTGACAAAGCCACATGCTGCTGGAGGTTGATTTTCACCTGGACTCGGCAGCAAAGAAGTTCAGAGTAAGGACACGGTCGGATCGATAATGAGTCCAGTGGAGATACAAAGCCCAGTTACCTTCAGGAAAACACCAGTGGAGTGAAAGGCAGAGAAGACGTGTGGACCAAGATGATCATTTGTTCAGATGTTGGAATATGTTTTACAATGGGTTTCCTTGGCCCAATGAGCTAAGTGACAGGAAAAATAAAAATACATACAGTTTGTTGACATGGAAAACAGTTTGGGTGCTAAGACTTGGGTTAAAAGATTGGTTTTGTCCCTTAAAACACCTAATCAGTGAATCATTGTTGTTCAACACCATCATTTTCCAGTAGATGTTTTCATTTGGAGACGGGAACCGGGGGGAGACCTCACCGCACCTGTAAAGGTTTGCAGAGGTTTATTAGCAGCAGCCTATTTGGTGCCGGCCTTTAAAAAAACCTATATCGGTCAAACCACGGCCCAAAAAAAGCAGCAGCGAGAAGAGGAGCAGTGATAAATCGAGCGTGTAGAGACAGATGGCTGCAGTAAACAGAATTATAGTTTGATGAGGCCAAAATCCATACTATATTATTGACTTGTGTTGATGTACTCATAGAAACTGATCTCATTGCAGGGCAGCTCGGATATTGACCGTCTGACTGGAAATCCCATTACACACTCGCTCATTCAGCACCATTTGAACTGCTCGATGTACAATGGATTTCCCCCGCTCATCAGATAGCAGCACGCCGCCTCACTGTGCATCCTTCTTAGGGGGCAGTGCAGAGGGTTTTCACTGGAGAGGCCTCTGCAGGATGGTCAAATGATATCCGTCTTTTCATTTCCCAGACCTTTTCCCTTTAGTAGTTAACAATGCTTGCAAGAGTTATTGGGATTTGGGATGGATTCCCTCAATATCAGCTCACTCAGCGCCAGTGCTCTTCAGGCTTGGAAGTGAATTGGTGTGGGTGTGACTTGAAGGAGTGTGTGCAGTATCTAGTGTGTTGCAGATAGCCCAAGGCATCTGCTAGAGATCCAGGAGTAGCTCGGGGGTTTGACCTCTGGTAGTGGTTGTTGTTAAAGGCCGTGAAAAAGAAAAAGAAAATAGTTAAAGGCGGTTAGACAGAGGGGGGGGGTAGGTATAAGGCGGGAGCGGGAGTTAAGCAGAGGGAGTGAGAAAGTTAAACAAAAAAAAAAGGAACGGTGGTCAAAGAGACCACGGGACCTTGGAGGCAGTGTAAACAAATAAACACATAATCTCTCTTTTCAGGCTCGCTCTCCCCTCACACACACACACACACACACACACACACACTCATACACACACACTCATACACACTGTCAGAAATACCGATCAAATTCTCCATTTCTCTGTTTGCCCTCTAGAGAGGGCCTTTGAACAGAGCAGATTCATCTTGTACGCCCTGACCTCCAGCTTCCTTGCTCACTTCCCCACGGAGCTCACACTAGCCAGGGCTTCTCACACACACGCGCGCGCACACACACACACACACACAGGCGTGCATGCTGCTCAGCAGATGGGAGCAGCAGAAAAGCAAGTGTAAACACATGAAGACATAAAGTCCACCGCCGTACACCAGCCAGAAACAGGCCTCTTGTATTTGCACTTTCTCCGCTTCGGCCTCTCCACAGGCTCTATTTATCCGTCTGTCTTCTGTGTGTGCCTCTGTTCACATCACATCCAGGCCGCTTCGCCGCATATTTTCTCACCCGAGTGAGAAAAAGAAAGTCTTGACGGGGTCCACGCGAAGTCTTTTGCACGTCCGTGTAGCCTACAGTAGCACAACTTGATTCGTTCACTCAGCTGTGTGTCAGTCACCCTGGAATCGCAGGCCGCCTTGTGAAAAAGTAGGAGTTTTGAGAACCTGAAGGGATGAACCGCGACATGTTGATAATAATAAATTAAATTTATGCTGCAGAGCTACAAAGTGCATCACGAGGGGAAACCTGAGAAACAGAAAGTCCAATAAATGTGAATGAAACCTAAAAGTAAATCATAAGGGTGACAATATACTTTAAAACATCTTTAGTTTAAGTTTTACCAAAAGGAAACTGCCGAAGCTACGATCATCTGACCCAGGCAAGTTAAATTCACGAGCGCCGTTAGCCCGCCTGCTCTCACACCGCTCATTACCCATGCAGCATTTGTTGTATTTGTTTTCTCACTCATGCTCTTATTTAGTATCTAAGCCTTTTCTGAAGGCTGGCTTTGGAAACCTGGCCCAGCTGCTTCCCAACACTGGGCACCACACCTCACAGTAAATGAGGACCATCGCAGTCGGGGCAGGGGACCTTCACTGCCCGTCAAACATCAAGGCCGCTCTCTGCAGCGGTCAAGCCCCCGCGTGCCTCCTGGCAAAACAAGCCTGCCTTTCAGTTTCCTTATCTCCTTCCCCGTCTTGTTCGCTGCCATTTAAAGCCATAATACCACTCTTAAAAATGAAACAGTGAATCTCTTGAAACAATTCCATCTTATAAATCTGCCAGACGCCGGAGTCGCGGTGAGGGGGGACAAGTTGACAGTAAATGAATATTGATTTTTCCTCCCGCACCGTGCAGCCGGTTTCTGGCTGAGTGGATTTGCTCTTACAGAGTTGTCCGAGGGTGGGCTGCTTAATGGGGTGTTATCAATTCGCGGGGAGTTTGAGTGCCATCTTTCGGTGTGTTTACGTGATGGATCGGCCGACGGAGTCGTCCGTCGCGGCGCGGGAGGAAAAGCAAAGAGAGGAGCGGCGCGAGTAGCACTTGTTTAAAAGATGCGTTTGAATTCTTTAAGGTCACAGATTCCTCACAGTGATGTCTCATCTCAGATTAATAGGATTCGAAGAGCCGGGGTATTTATAGCGCTGCCGGCTGAAACCGTTTGTGCTACGTGATTGCCGCTGTTCTCAAATGTGATTAATTGCGGCTCTCTTATGTGCTGTCCTTGCAAAAAAACAGGTTTGGAGATTCAGAAAACAATTCAGTCAGACTCAGTTAACGAGGTTTGTGAATTATTAAATACTATCTCAGCGTTGAACCCCGGATTCTAAACGTTTTTCCCGTTGCAGCTCTGCACAGGGGCGAAAAACAAACGGCCCTTCAGATTCTGTTGTTTGATTTGAGGAAAAACCTGCGGCTGGATTGAAATGAAAAGGAAATAATGGCAGAGCGAAACAGTGCGAGCCTGTGTGGGTGTGAGGCAGGTTAATATTATGGAAAAGGCTACTGAATGGTGGCGTGTTAACTAAGGCGAGAGGTGACTGGGATGAGGCAAGGAGTGGGGGATTTGTTAGACATCTGAAAAGGTCACAGGAAGACTACAGCGGGAAATACATGCAGATTTGCAGAGCTCTGTGTGTGTGTGCGTGTGTGTGTGTGTGTGTGTGTGTGTGCGTGCGTGCGCTCTCGAAACTGAAACGGAGAGCCGCCGTTAATTAGCGTTAACACTTCCCGGAGTCTTGCACGCCATCCACGTGTATTCACAAAGCTGGTCGAACGGTAATGGCGGCGTACGGATTTGTCTGTTCTGCCATTGACCGGGGCGCTGTTAATATTCCTTGACTCTAGTGTAATTTACAACCAAACTCTGTCGGCGCTGCCCGAAGTGGCTGTAATCTAAAGGCTGTTCCGCGCCTAAAGGCCCCGTCACGCGACCGCGCCGCCACGATCACCCTTAACTGCAGACACGTCGGCACGTGTGAGGACGAGGCTGTGAATCATCACTGTAATCTGCATCTTAAACAGCCGCCTGTCAGCATTTGGTCTTTAATTGAAAATCTGATGCCGGCTAGTTGAGCCAGTCATGTGAGGCTCTGATATGATGTTTAATTCAATATTTAACGACCGATCAACGTGATAACGGAGGAACTCCCCGGCCATGTGATTCTAATGCAACATTATGAGTTATGTAAGTACGTATGAGTCTATGCCACTGTTGTTTGGAGGGTCACTGGGCATTTACTGAGAGACGACTGTCGTTTAATGTTAGAAAAAGCGCATATATGATGTGTTAATCATGAATTAGATCAATGCAAGCATGCAAGGAATTCTCAATAAAAGCAGCTGAGCAAAACTCAAATGTTGCTAATTATTCTCAAGACAAAACCAGAATATGAACATAAAGTGCATGTAAATGTATTTGTGCATCTTAGCCTGACGTTAACCTATGACACGCATCTTTCTTGACATATGAGAGCGTATGAGAATGCATCGAGAGCCTCGAACAGTGAACTAAGGTGGAAACGAAGAAGCGCACCTTAGTTTCAGACACAAATGTGGATTTGCGGCTGTTTGCTCACGTGTTTGGATCACCAGCATGTGATCTGGGTGGGGGGAGTCATGGCAACCGTTTCTTTGCTGCAAACTAAAAAAAAAAAAAAACAACAACACCTGTGCAGGTGGAACTGGTTTCCAGGGAACGCGCAAATGATCCAACGCCAATTTCGCCCAAGCTGAGAGTCCCTGCTCCTCTAACAGTGAGTAGAGCGAGGTCGCGGTGAGGACGTGTGGCTTTGAAAGTGTGGGATAAAGCGATCCTGCAGCACTGCGTGTGAAAGAACTCGAATGCATCGCTGACAGATGACTCACATCAGATTTCAGCTCACTGTTCTGGCAAACGATGCTGAAGGCCGGCTCCATCAAACAGCCCCTCTCCTGGGCCGCACCCTAATTGGATGAAGGATCTTAATCATTTAATGTGTAACGCTAACGATGAACCTCCACCCGTCTGTCTGTCTGTCTGTCTGTGGCTCCAGTGCTGCTGCTGGGCATCTTCCTCTACACCCGCTGGAGGAGCTACAAGGGCCTGAAGGAGGGCGTCTACCACGTCTCTGCTCACCACGACGGCTGGGAGGACATCCGAGAGAACGTCCTCAACTATGACGAGGAGGGAGGCGGGGAGGAGGACCAGGTACACCACGCACTCACACACACTAACACACACACACACACACACACACACACACCATTCACATAATCGACCATTTCCCTTGCTGCAAAGCTAATGAAGTAGGCGAGGATACACACAGATTTACGCATTACGGGAAAGAGCCGCGCACCTTTTAATGTGACACCGGCCATTAACCAAATGTTGTGCCGCACCTTGAAGGTGAAACGTGTCCAGCTGCATCATTTCAAGATCATATTTAATTTGCAGATACCTGGTAATAGATGCAAGGTTTAGCTTTACAGCAGATTCTGTCAATTCAGTTTGGATGCGTGTGTGTGTGTGTGTGTGTGTGTGTGTGTGTGTGTGCGTGCGCGTGCTACACACACACACACGGGCGCTAACGTTTTAATTAGGCCCACGCGGAATCCTTAGCCCCTCTCTACAACAGCTACTGTAACCCACAAGCACTCAGCAGTGCTTAAGAGCTCGCATAATATCGCAGCTGTGATCGAAACAAACCGATATGTCGCTAACGCGCGCGCACACACACACACACACACACACACACACACACACGCACGCACACACACACACACACACACAATGCACGCGCACAAAAGACTTGGA
The DNA here is from genome assembly GCA_008933995.1 of Datnioides undecimradiatus. NCBI lineage: Eukaryota > Metazoa > Chordata > Actinopteri > Lobotiformes > Datnioididae > Datnioides > Datnioides undecimradiatus. Next base: position 7,132,755 of record WARS01000060.1, read on the forward strand.
TACACAGATTGTTGTCCCACCTTGTCAGTACCTCAAAACCCTTAAGGTCCCGTCCTCTTGAATTTTAATCGCCTGCAGCCACACACACACATGCACACACACACACATGCACACACACACACACACACACACACACACACACTCACGCACACACACAGTCCTGATCCCCTATAGCAGAGCAGATGCTGCAGTTAATTCTCGAGGGTCTTGTTTGAAAGCTCTCTTGGGGAATAAAAACAGCACTTTCCACTCATCACATAATCAGTTTTACAAAAAAGACCCGCGACTCCTCCGTGTGCATCCTTTCTTCCTCCTCCTCCTCCTCCTCCATTTGTTTCTCATCCCTGCTGCCGTGGTTACAGTTTCAGTGGACTCACAGTCACACTGACTCACTGTTGCTCCTAAACCCCAGTGCACACAGGAGATGGATTGAAAGAGAGATGGCTTTCACCTCCTTTCTGAATCGACGCCGCACACACGCGCAGATACTCCAAATTACTGCGACTTCTCTGAGACAGTAAATGGAGATAGATTGGAAACTTAAATAGGTGGAACATTCACAGTAAACGTGATGGGGAGAGCTGATTGTTTTTCTGTTCTCTTTTCATTTTTCTGCTCTCCCTCTGTCACATTTCATTTTTTTCTGCCTCATCTCGCCCCAAAACATTCATTCCTTCACTCCGGCTCTTCTCTTCGCGCTCCTCTCTCTGGTTTCTAACCGGGTCTCTTCCTCTTTTCACGCGTGTGCCCAGAATGCCTACGACATGGCGGAGCTGCAGAAGTCCCTCCAGCCGAGCCCGGCCCAGTCGGTGCAGTACTGCCGCTCCAGAGCCCTGCACCACCCTCCTCCTCCTCCCCACCATCACCACCACCACCACCTCCTCCACCAGGCGGCCCCGGCGCCGCCCTCCGCCCAGCCGTTGGACCCTCTCAGCCGGACGGCCAGCTCCACCACCCTGCCTCCCTCGGTGGCTTCCACATCCTCCACCGCCACCACCACCACAAGTCTCCGCAGGGACGTCCCCCCCACCAGACTCCCAGCTCAGGGCCAGGCCCGCCCGTCCCAGCTGGCCCGCCGCTCCCTGTCCTTCTCCAGCCAGGACCTGGCCCGCTACCTGTGCGAGATTATACGCGATGCGGACCAGCATCCGGACACGGGGCCTTTCGACTCCCTGCAGGTCTTCTCCACCGAGGGAGGGGGCTCGCCAGCCGGCTCCCTCAGCTCCTTCAGCTCAGCGGGGCTGGACGGGGGGAGCGGCGGCGACGGGGGAGGGGAGGGGAGGAGGGAGGAGACGCTCGGGGAGTGGGGGCCTCGCTTTGAGAAGCTGCGGGCGCTGTACGAGCGAGCCGAGGCCAGCGACCTCTGAGCTCGCACACGCACGGACCGAACCGCTGGGACCCTGATAACGGGCCGTCCCGAAACAATCAATTAGCAGACGCTTTGCGGCAACCGAGGCGGGAAAAGAGCGAGAGACTGAGTGACAGACAGAGAGACTCGCTCCACACCCCCTCGCTCACTGACAACTGACACGGGAGGCGTTGCATTTACTGGATGATGAGCCCCGTCAATCAACGCGGCGGCCCAACAGACAGATGAAAGTGTCCCTGTCGCTCGGCGCCCCCCCTTCCACCTTGAATGACAATTCTGCAGGAGTGGACTTTATCAAACCTGCCAGTCAGGTTCGAGGCTTCGTCAGCGAGCGCCACCCTCTACCCGGGCTACTCACGGCGACGGCGCTCAGCTTCACTGTCACAGCCGGCGCCCGATGGCGAAATGAAAAACGTTTTTGATACCTGAGCCAATCGAAGCCACACGAAACCGATTTTTAAGCACCTTGCTGCCGAATTAGATGTTTGTAAATAAACAAAGGACAGAGGTGAAACGACAGTGAAGGTGAGCGGGTTCATCCTGAGTAGCCCCCGGCACAGAGCCTGGATTTTAATTATACAGTGGACACGTCGTGTTCGCGCTGCCTGGCTGTACACAGCTTCTGTCGATGTTTGTATGAGAAAAAAAAAAAAAAAGTGCTTCGACCATCACTGGGCTGCAGGGTGAGCTCCTTTGTTTATTTGTTGTTGTTTTGTTTTTTGAATCTGGTAATGTGTCTATCGCTGGGTTGAGTAATTCTGTATTGGTTGGGTGTTTCAAGTTTCAACGCTCCGTGGGTTGTAAGACATCAAGCTTTCTACTTACTGCTGCGCCCTCGTCTTCGTGTGATTTCCTATTCTCGCTCCGCCGCTCGCTCCTCCTCACCCCGAGGGAGGGCGCGCAAAGATTCAAACGGCTCTGTAATAAAGGGACGGGAGCGGACGTGCGGACTGAGGGGAGGGGGGAAGTACTCGCCCTGCTGCTCTGTTCCGCGCGCGCTCCTCCTCGGGCATACCAAACGTGGCGTCTGCCAGAGACTATGTTAGCAGACGACTGCTCGGTAGAATGCAAACTATGTCGAACGGCTTTCCAAGGTGACGACTCAGTAAATACAAACAGGAGGAGGATGAAGGAGATTTCTAATGATGATTCATATACAGAGTCCTGAGCTGTGATACCTGTGATCGTCACACACGCATTTTATCTGTGCCCCCCCCCCCCCCACACCTCGCTGAACTACCTACCGCACTGCAACAGTGTGATAATTGCAGTCGTGGGGAACATTGCAAGGAAATTAAAGCTTCACGCACGGCGGCAGGCGTCACATCAGGTTGACAGATCTTTTTTTTTTGTTGTTGTTGTTGTTTTGTTTTTTTTAGGCCCACAGAAAAATACGTAAAGTAAACTAAAACCCGCTCCCTGCTGCTGAGGGAAACGGCGAGAACGATTTGTCTTAACGGAGCAAAAAGGCAAAGCACAATAAAAAGCAGCGAGGGGAGACGGGAGAGCGAGTCTGAGGAAGGACCTGCTCTTCTCACCTTTGATAAGAGAGATGATTACAGGGTGGAGGGTTGAATTAGAGAGCAAATGAGGAAGGGAGGCAGAGAGGAACCATCTCATCAAGTGCCTGGCTCTGTGGTGAAAGGTGCCACCAGTGCACCACGGAGCGCAGCGGCTCCGCGGGGAGCTGCAGAGAGGGGAGGGAGACGCCGGGAGTGACGGCTCTTCTGCAGAAACGCTTTGTTGCACAAAGACGAAAGTCGTGCGTCCTTCACCCCAGCCCCTCCCTGCAAAAAAAAAAAAACGCACCTGGCCTCACCTGACATTTCAGACGCCGTATTCTGCTGCAAGCAGCGGCGGCGCTCTCACCGCGCTCTCCGTCCGCTTCCACGCTGCCTGAGCCGAGGCCGTCGGCGGAGAGCAGTCTGAGGGTAGGAGTGTGTGCAAACACGTCAGGCCACTAATCCTAATAGGGGCTGATGGCTCGCTGTCATGCTGGGAAAAAAACCAAAGGATTGCGGGTACTTTAAAAAAAAAACGGAGAGGGAAAAGACGACAGAGGAGCCGAAGCGTCCCAGAAATGCTGCTCTGCAGAAAGCAGCGGCGACAGTGGAGAATAAGAGACGTGGCGGTCAGGTGAGGGTGCGGTACGCTCCGAGATGATTCCTCAAAGTGAGCCTCGCTGGATTTTTCCTTTTTTTTCCCCACAGACAGCGGGGATTTCCTAAAGAGGGATGCTTGTTTTTTATGCCTCTGTAGAGCGGGGTCGAGCCTGAGCCACGCACAGCGGCGAATCGAGACGTTTCATGCCCCCCCCCCCCCCCTCAGCCGGGAGTGAGCAGCTGCCTCGCCTCCCCAACTGGTTTCATTTGTACCATATAACGCTTCTTCAATGTTGTGTTCTTCTGGTGCAGACATGCCAGAACAGTTAATGTTTTGAAATTTCAGTTGTAAATATATTATAGATAGATTAATTACAATTACGGGCTTTTCGCTTTTCCTTTAAAAAAGCGCCTACAGGTTGGAAAAATGTGTAGTTTCTGGAGAAAAAAAAGTCAAACCAAACTTTTTTTTTTAAATCCTCCTGACGCCAAATCAGTTTCTGACAGTTATGTGTTTTGTATTTGCTTTGAGCTCCTTCTTTTCTTTTTTTTTTTTTTGTTGTTCCTCAATAAACTGGTTTATTTGCACCGCTGGCTGCTGAGTCGTGACTGCGTCCCAAATGAAACCGGACACTTCAGAGGAAAAGAGACACTTTATTGATCGCACCGCCGTCGAACATGATGCATCTTATATTTAACACTTAAAGATCAGGTGGTATCTCACATCCTTCCCACCAAAAAAAAAAAATAAAAAAGTAAAAACAATGGATTTGAGTCGCAGAACAAACATCTAGCAGTTTGGATGATTAGTAGAAAAAGGAGCTGTACAACATCTGCAGACCAGGATAAACGCAGAGGTGGACGGTCTCCACGACTCACTGCAGAGACACGTCAAGGTCACAAGCATGCAGTTGATACAAAGATGGCCGACATGTCAGCGCCCGTGAGGTAAAGCTAAAACATCTGCGGCGCGGCGCAGGTCATAAACCCCGCCCCTTCCTGTCAGCAAATTAAAAACATCAAAGAACATCTTACAGAAATGACGGTCTCTGTTAATTTAGGTATTTGATGCGATACTTTATGGCTTTTTATCAGCGGTTTGGAGGCGAGACACCGCCGGCCATCTTACTGTATGTACCGGGTCCGTAGTCACGAAGCTGCCCTCAAGATCGGTTCTGCAGTCCAAGGTGCATCAGGTGGCTCCAGAGTGATCTACACGCCGCCAATCACAATGGAGCAGGAAGCCGCCCACGCCCCGTCACCCTGAAGCACCGACGCAGGTCCAGTGTCTATTTAATTCCAGACCTCTTCGCCTCCATGTGCACGCTTTCTACATCGGCAGTATAGGGTTTCAGAGTATTCTCCGCACCGCCCAGTGGGGATCGCCTGGTTCGGCGCATGCAGAGCAGTTTTTGTTAGGATCACCATCAGAGCTGCACTCATCATGAATGCAAATCATCTTAGAATGAAATTAACAAAAGCTACTGTGTCGTTGAGTTTTAGCCCAGGGCTTGCCCAGCACGCCAAACATCCAACCTGTGTCTGGCGCCTGCCTGTCATGTCAAGCATTACCCAGCATGCTCTGGGTACCCTACCATCACTTCCTCCTTATTATGTCTCAGATAGACCAACATCCCTTCATCTTTGTGATTAACGACCATAAAGACGGCAAACTGCAACGACGCGGTTTTAAATGATGTGGGTCTGGACTGAACCCTGACCCAGACCACATCCAACAGGGTTTCCGTCCCTCGTTCTTTTGAAAACAATCACGTCCTCGGCAGAAAACCCGGATCCAAGCGGCCGCGTTTTGTCTCCGGAAATAATCCCACATCGCAAGCATCGAAGTTAATGGCGCTTCATCCCTTCTCCCTTTTCATTAAGGAAGTCTATAGGCAGAGTAAGGCCATTCAATGAACTACTAATCCCACTATGTATGGAAATTAAGAATGCCGGGGAAAAAAAAAAAAAAAAATTACATTAGTACACTCTTATTAGGGCAACATAATGGAATCACTTCGCTTCAAATAAAGCGCAATCAGACATCTCCTAAATTAAACATCCAATATGAATGTGGGAGGACGGGGGAGGAGGGGGGAGGGAGCGGCGATGTTCCGCGCTGATCCGATCGGTATGCATCACAACGAGGCCGCGCGGTTAACGAACAACATGTTTTCAAAAAGCCAAGACAACAACCAAGGCAGGGCGGGGGGTTCATGCATCTGCGAGTGTGTGGATCATCAAAGACAGGGGTCCTTATTAACAAGTGTACAAATATAGGCAGACTGAGACGAGGAGTGGGAGGGGGGGGGGCGTGTGTGTGTGTGTGTGTGTGTGTGTAGCGGCTCATTGTAGCAGGAAGCTGACTGGTCAACCCATAATTACAGACGCGCCCGGGCGCTTTCAATCAGCGCCTCTGCGTTTGCTCGTGCGGAAGAGAAGCAGCAGGAAGGGGTTGAGATCGTCATGATCCGCGTTGTGGTGCGCTTCAGCTCTCCGCTAAGCGGTTAAAACATGAGCCCTTCCGCCTCGCCCCAGCTTTTTTCCAACCACAAAGCCCGGTTTGATACCCCCCTTCCCTCACTCTCTGGCGAACGCACGCCAACTATTTTGGATTGCGGCGGAGAATCAGCATCGTTAGCCCGCCGCAATTTCCTCGCCACTTACATTATTCATGTGTGTCTGTGGCTGCGCGCGCGCGTGTGTGTGTGTGAGAAGGTTGAAGCTGCTGCTGATGAGAATCACAGAGCCGACAGCAATCACAACAACAACAGCGCTGTCACAAATATCACTTGGTACCAGCTTTGACCTCGGTTTTACAGCAAAACAACACACGTAAGCGCCGGTGGAACCTGTCTCCACCCGGGCGGGAATCGAAACTAACAAAGTTATTTCCCTCCTGCTTTTCAGGGGTAATTGATAACATCTATCACCAAACGTGGCTCGCCGCAGACTGATCTGAGTTCAGGCTCAGGCGAGCTAATGGTCAACCTTATTCCCCCCTTTATAAACACCACAGCTGAGAACTCTGGGCGCCGACCGTCTTCATAAGCTCCACCAGCTCAGAGCACACCACACTGTACACGTCGTTCATCAGCGGGGATCCTGAAGACTTCCAACAGGGAGGACGCTGTCCCGTTAGCAATCAAGCTAACAAGGCAGCTAGCGAGCTTGGGTCAATCGAACTCATTACTGAACCCATCTGTCCGGAGAATCGCTGAGACTGCTGCTGTCACTTAACTGAGTCATTCTGCGAAGACGCGCGGATCCATTCGCTGCGGCCGGACCTGAACAGCTGACACTGCACGCAAACGGAGCCATTTCCATGACGACCAACGCCCCCGGTTGATGCAGATGCAGAGGGCACCGCTCGGTCGGTGCAGGATCTTGAACAATCGAGCTCTCGGCCATTTCCAATGAGATCTACGTGTTTTCTAAATAACACTCATCTATAGTTTGATTTAGTGGAGCACTGCGTCATCGCCACACTTTGAACACCTCCAAACGGGCTTATTTGATCCCTGCTGTGGACTTTTTATATTCCTTTTACCAGATTTAAGCCAAAGCTGCAGTGAAATCTATTGCGTCCATAAAAGTTCAGAAAACTCTGGACCAGGGCTGGAGTCAAACTGCCAGCTCTGTTTCTTGGATCGGGCTCTGTTCCTGCAGCTAATGTGCACCGCGCTGGATTAAAGCAGTGGCTCGGACAGACGCTGCTGAACCTCCGGCCTACTCTGTATGAAAGTAAACATTAATTCGAAGTGTGAGTGAGTAGCAAAGAGCAGTATTACTACCTCAAATGTAAAGTATTAGTAGCTGCTTGTGGTGCTCCAGCCGCCCTGCACCAGTGAGAGCTGCGGGCGGGGACACAACAGCCCAGAGCAGGGCTCCTAAAGGTGCTCCCACAGTCCACTAACTAAAACAACGCAGCCCCGAGCTTGAACCGACCCGCTGCTCCAACGCCACAGTTCACAGAGCCGCGTCTTAAAAAAATAATGGGCATGATCACAGCCGGGCCCGGCGCAGAGAGGAGGCAGAGGGAAGAGCGAGGACTCGGTGCTTTTATCCCTCCGTCTCCTCCGTCTCCCCCCCCCCCTCCAGCCTCCGACGGGGTTTCTGCTCCTGCTACTGAGTGGCGCCGGGCTCTGATGAGCTCTTGGCGCTTTTCTTGCGCTTCTTCTTGACCCGGTACACGTGGAAGGTTTTGTTCTGGAACGCTCTGGTGAACAGAGAGGCGTAGGCCGCCGCGTCCGTCTTGACGGCCTCGCAGAACCGAGGGTGGGAGGCGGCGACGAGGTCCGGCTCGTTCTCCCCCGGTCCGTCCATGATCTGTTGGTACAGAGGACGAGCACGTCACCGCCAGCAGCAACAAGACCCAAACACTAATGCACATTCTCACAGGCATCATAAACCCCAGCGCGGTGACGGACAGCCTCTGACTTCACGGCTGCGTTATAATTTTGATTCTTCATTGACGATTTGCCTTTTTCCTTGATTGCCATTTCTCTAAACAAAGAGAAATAAATAGAAAATGTTTATTCTATTTGTTGTTTTCTGCAAAGGTCGCTGCAGCTGCGGGATGCTGCACCAGAAACATCTGAAGGCGCAAAACAGGTCATATGCAAAGATGAGTCTGCGCAGTATTATGAAACGGCAGGTTCGTTTGAAGTGTAAAGACATATAATGTAATGCGTGATTCATGATAATGAGTTTGGGCAAGAGAGTCCTCCATGGGCCACGAAGAGTTAACAAAGAAACAAAAAGGCGTGCGGGGAGCTTTGGATGAACCGTGGAGCTCTGTGGGAATCAATAATTAGATCAAAGATCAGGACGAGCCTCAGAAGCTGGGAGAGGATGAGGCCAACAGCAGCACTGACGGATCTACAGGAGGTTCTGGCAGGTTCTCGTCGGTCTACGTGTCCTGCACACGCCTGGACTGTGGGCGAACACGTCCAAACCTGCCTGAACGACGTCAAAAGGTGCGTTCAGTTACCTTAAACCGTGTGGGAAAACGTATTACTGTTCACTGACGAGACAGAAGCTAAAGTTTTGCGCCGTGATGCTGAAAGATAAGTTTGGTGTGAAGCCAGAGGAGCTCATCATCCAAACAACAGCACGCTGACTGTGGAGCCCGGCGGTGGGAGCTTCTGCTTTGGGGCTGCTGCTGTAGTGATGCCTCTGTGGTGGGAGTGTAGACAAACAGTGAGACAGACAGACGGAAAACAAACAGTGAGACAGAAGGTAGACAGAACAGACACAAACAAAACCATACCGAAAGAAACAACAACAAAATGATGAGACAAGGAAAACACAACAGAACAGACAGAAGAGAAAACAGACACACAAAGAAAACAAAAGAGCGAGACAGAGCAAACACAAAACAGAGACAGACAGAAAACAACACGGAAAGAAAACAAAAACAAAAGAAAACAGCAGTAAGACAGACAAGTGAAAACAAAGGCAGACACAACAGGAGGACAGACTGAAGACAAACTAGAAAGACAGACAGTGAGACAGAAAACAAAAGAGGACAATAAGAAAACAAAACAAAGTAAACAAAAACTGGTGAGACAGAAAGAAAACAAAACAAAAACAGAAAGACAAAACAAAGAAATGACAGACAACAGAACAACAGACAAGAGAAAACAGACACACAAGGAAAACAAGACAGGACAAAAACAAAAGAAAACAAAAACAAAACAGAAAGAAAACAAACACAAAACAGAAAGAAAACAAAAACAAAACAGAAAGAAAACAAACAAAACAGAAAGAAAACAAAACAGAGACAGACAGAAAACAAAACTGAAAGACAGACAGTAAACAGGACAGAGAGACAGACAGTTAAAAGGACAGAGAGACAGTTAACAGGACAGAGAGACAGACAGACAGACAGACAGAGAGACAGACAGACAGTAAACAGAACAGACAGACAGAGAGACAGACAGGCAGACAGAACAGTACGAGAAGACAGACAGACAGACAGACAGACAGAACAGTACGAGCGAGCAGACAGACAGATGTTAACCCTGCGTCCCTTCAGTAAACCTGTCACCGTGTCAGATGCTGCGTGTGCTGTGTGACATTTACGCCACAAACGCAGACCCACGCCGACTCCGCGTTTCATGTGTCTTACACCACACTGAGCCAGACTGAAGCCCGCCTCGCCTCCGGTAATCCAAATAGCCAGCGCGCCGCATCCAACATCAAAATAAGAAGAGATGGAGGGAGGGGCGGGCGGGCGGGCGGGCGGGCGGCGGTGGTGTTGGCGGTGGGAATGAAAGCGAGGGCGACGGCAAGAGAGTGAGAGACGGCGACGTGCGGATGAGAAGTGAGACTATTGATCTTTGTGGAGGCTGAGAGCTTTCACCCAGTCACAGAAGTTGGCAGCAGGGATGGCACATGCTGCACACACACACACACACACACACACACACACTCCCGATGAGTCACATTAAATAAATGCCACCCACATGTCCGTTGGCCAGGTCGAGCAGGTCCCGCAGTCTGCAGCCTCGCCTGTGCCTCCGCTCGTAACAGATGCTGTTTTCCAGCACCACGTAGTCGGCCCCGGCTGCCCTCAGGATCTCGTAGACTTCCTCTGGGGACCGGCGAGCGTACACCTGATACACCTGCTCACACGCACGCACACACACACACACACGCACACACTGATCACCTTTTCTTCGCCTGCAGATCATCCGGCTTTGTAATTTAACTCCGATACTGTTGGAAGGAGAAAACTCAATTACCAGGCACGTTTATTCTCTGAGTTACAGTCTCGATCAAAGTCGGTTTAGGTTCAATTATAACATGTTTACTGGATACAAAACAAAAAACAACTAGGAGCGAAACGCAATCAGAGCGAGACCAACGGCAAAAAGCAACCCTTGAGCGCTGCTCGCGGTTTTTGCAGATGCTTATCGGGACTTCGGTTTAAATGAGGAGTGAAACGCCGAAGCGACAAACCCGACGTGCAAGTTTATGCACCGATAAAGGCGCCTGCTGCAGCTGGAGTCACCTCCTGCAGCCGACGTACGGTTCGGCGTAGTGACTTTAAATATCCAAAAGAATTCACGAGAATAAAATGGAGCTTGTGCATTATATGGTGCGCTCAACATCTCAATTTGACTTCAGCTCATTGTCAAACAAACAATTATGCTAATATAACAGGCCGATAATTGATTCTATCAGTTAGAGGTGGCACCTAAAGGCCTGAACCCCACATCGGTCCTGATGCTGCCCCATCAGCGTGCGGACGACTTCAAAGTCCTCAGTTTCCTTTTGGGACAGTCAGCCGAGATTCACACTTTAAATGAATCTCATTTCCAGATTCGGTGATGCTAGTTTGACAGTCGTGACCGTGTGCATTGTGCAGTTCGAGCTAAAACCTACATCCGCCATCCCGCCATCCCGCCGCTCCGCACGCTCAAAGCATCCAATGCGTATCACTTCACTGAAAACGGTCCGGTTTCATCCCGTTTTAATAACGTTTGCTTAAAAAGTCCAGCGGCCGGCCGTTTGAGGAACTGACCCTGCCTTTCTGAAAATAAAACAACCTGACCTGTTTTTACACAAATGAACGCGGGGATTTACAGTTGCCTCTGAATTCTGAATGCACGCCTGCTGGGTATGTGAATTAATTCAGAGAAGAAAGACAAAAAAAAAGCAGGTAGGTAACAAGAGTAACTGAGGTCTTTGTGTGCTAATGAGTTATTGTGTGGTGATAAGCCCAGAAATGAGCTGGAAACATCATTAAGGTTCTTACAAATGTTTGAAAATGCGCTTTTTTCGCTCCCCTCAACCGTGCACACGCACACACTCGCGGGGCAGAAGGTCTGCACCCGTGTCGCGGATCATTAATGAGCTCCACACCGCGCTCGGGCCTCGCCGGCGGCTCAGCATGGCCGACTTCCTGCTGGGAGGCAAAACACAGGCTCGGCTACCCGAGAGATGATCCACACATCATTTCCTGGTCATCGCGGACGAAGTGGGAGCAAACGAATAATGGTGATTAGAAAAAGACACAACAGCGCTGCATTTAAAGTTCTGAGAACATCGATATCAGAGTCTGCCGGCCGCATGTGCGCTAACAGCATGCATGTGCAAAGCCAAGGGGAACAATGCAATCCAGTGCAGAGAGGATCTACATGGAGGAAGCTAATAACGGCTTTGAAAACACTTAACAAACCATTAATGTGGAAAATAAACAGACTCAAACGGAGACTTTTCACTCGCTCGGGTCAAAAAGTGGGTTTGTTCCTGCACCAATGACCTCCTGCGTGCACGCTAATGTAAAACAAACAGAAAACAACAACGGCATCTCTCTCTTACATCACCGAGAGGCACTTAAGTGCAAGCGCCGCTGTTCCTCTCTCCCTTACAGGAGCACGCCGCGTTTTTAGACTCTTACGTCGGCGCTCGGTCCGACTTAATGGATCCACATTGTGCTCGGTGCATCTTCTGATCCCATATTCGTTCACACAATCAGTGCAGGTCACTGGCCCCCATCTGCAGACAATTCCCTGGTCTCTCACGCAAGACATTAGCACGGGGCCGAGTGCGACCGAAGGAGGAGGCGGCGAGGCTTCAGCCGCAGCTGCACAAATAGATTTCTTTGTTAAGGACGGGGGCCGTCATTAGAGCAGCGGCAAGACCGGGAAAAAGGCAAAAACACACTGACTCTGGTTTCCAGAAGCAAAATATCAAAAGGTTGTGTATTATTACTACGAGGAGACGACTTGGAAATGTGCATTTAGACGCTGCGGCGGGCAGCGAGGCGGAGGGGCTTTGATTCAGTCCTCCTGTGAGTGTGACTGCACAGTCTGGGCACCAAGCTCACACATTACAGACAGCCGGAGCAAACAGATCCACTTGTTTTCCCAAACTTGGGAAAAGAAAACAGAATTTTAAAAAAACAGTCTCCGAACACCTGGGCCGACTCAGAGCAATTGCATTTTTACAGCGCACAGGGATGTTTAGAGGAAGCGTGGTTAGAACAAAGCCGATACGAGAAGCGAAGACGAAAAGGGGGATTCTGCTCTGGGCAACTTGAAATCAGTCGGAGGCAGAGCGGATCGGCTTGAGTTGAAAATGTTTCAGCCTGAGAGAAGATTTGTGGTTTTTTTCGGGGTTTCACTGACGCCGTAAATACAGAGACCGCAGCAGCAGCAGCAGAGGGTCCGCGGGAAAATAAGAGGCAGTGGAAATCCTGGCGAGGTCGGCCGTCAGAGCTGTCACACATCAGCTGTCGGTGAGGAGACTCGTCCGCTGAATGCACGAGGACACAAACACCACCCCGGCGGTCCAAATGACGCCATGCTACCCCGTCCTCCTGTCTCACGCAGCCGAATGAGTGCACGCTGTGCGCTCAACAAGTAGATCTTCACTGCAAACATCATTTTATTACATAATTACATTTTAATGCAGTTCATCAAGGATGCTAGTGAAATATGAGCTGTTGCGCACAATTCCATCCTAATGACCGGACGCTGTACCGCCCGCTCTCTCGCAGGGTACAACCCAGTTTGCAGTGCACAATGCACTTAATGGCTACACGCGTCATAATACATATGATTCTATGATAACGCTATTTGGTTACTTCACTTTTCCCTCATTTCTAACGCTTTCTGGCGCTCCAGTGGAAATGCATCCCAGTGCATCTGTGCAGGAAAACGTGGCGGCTGGTTATGGCGAGTCACTGAGGCCTACAGCAGCTGATTGGAGCGCTTTGAAACAGATGGGGCGAGTAGGAAAGTGCTGTATGTTTGCAACGCGCACAACCGTACTGCTGTGACATCAGGTGTGTTCAGGTTAAATGCATCTTCTCACAAGTCTCCAGGCTGGTCTCCAGGCTGGTCTCCAGGCTGGACTCCACGCTGGACTCCACGCTGGACTCCACGCTGGACTCCAGGCTGGTCTCCAGGCTGGTCTCCAGGCTGGTCTCCACGCTGGACTCCAGGCTGGAGCGACCATCACGCTGCAGTTTTCCAAGTCGGAGATTGTTTTTTGGTGGCTTCTCCAAGTGCAGCGGCTCGCAGCAGAGCTCGACAAACACTGATTAAGTCATCGCTTGCACGTTTGCTCTGTGTTTTTGGGTTTGTAAAAAAAACCCCAAAAAAAACGCAATCGCAACTTTTTTTTTTTTTTTTTAGAAAAATTCCAATTATCACTGAACATGCTGCCGTCGCAGGAACGTGGAGGGATTTAAAACACCTTGAACACCTCGATGCTTCCGGCCCTGAAGTATCTGCACTCAGAGTCGCGGTTAGCAGGGAGCTGGAGAAGAGTGTGTAAGACTGTTTTAATTAACCTGCCAACAGAAAATAATGACTGAAATAAACAATTTTTGACTTTATTAATTTGAGATGATGAGAAGCAAATGAACTACTTCGGCTCTCCTACTTCAGTGGATGCGTTTGAATTCTGCATCAGAAGAGTGAAAGCAGGAAAAACTGGTGAGGCTGCATTCGAGTGGGGGTACACAGGAGCATCCGCGGTTCACAGCTGCTCTGTGCTGCACCAGTTCATTAAGTCCCTGCAGCCACCTGAGGGCAGCGGGACGGCGTCCGCTTCGAGAGGTGGCGCGCCACGGCCGTCCACCGTGTTTACCCTCATTAAATCAAGTGACGCCGAGCTTATAGCGGCCGCGCACACACACACACACACACACACACACCTCTGCGCGCACCAGGCCGGCTGATTATCAGCTGACACTCTGCTTGTTTGTGCAGGAGGCGTCGGGTTACAGCGCCCCGCTGATCCGCCGCATCGCTGCCGCCGCTGCAACTTTCTTTTTAGCAAAAGTGGCGTGTCATGTTTTATTATTCAAATGCGCAGCTATGCAAATGCCGTTGCGACACTTTACAGTACAGTAGAATTAGAAGTGAAAGCTTGATGCACTGATGTTAAACTGCTTCATCAACATCGACATTTGAGATTTCTGACGCCGCCTTCCTCTGGCTGCAGAGCTGCGTTGCCGGGGGTTAATGTCACGCCGCGCTGCACCATCGAAACAACATGATTACCTTAAGGAAGCACCTGTTTCAGAGCAGCGACGCCTGTGACGTGAACGCCTGGGAGCGTATGTATTTATCATCGCACTTCATCCGATCCATTTGCACCTTGCGCTGCTGCACACGTATGAAAATAGCATAGCAGGTGCGCTTGGCGGCGCCCGCACAGTCCGCGCGTGCGTCGCCCTCCCGCTTTAAGTACCTGTGGCGATTAAAATAGGGCCCTTAAAGTCACAGTGAAGGGGAAGTTACAATGACGTTGATGTAGTAAAACAGAATATGTGGATGTGTTTCAGTTATGAAGAGGCTTTAGTTCAAATCTATATTGTATTGGATCGCCCGAAAGCCTCCTTTTGACTCACCTGCACAGGTTAACGCTTGATTGGATGCGTTTGCGGAAACATGCTGCACGTGTAACAAGAGATAAATGAGCCGCTGACACCGTGACGTGAGATCAGAAGCTTGGCAGGTGTAGTTTTCATTTCATTTTCACCGCCGTGGACGAAAAGCAGCAACGCGCTCGACGCACACGTGATACAGAGAAGGCTCCTGACCTTTTCTCTTCCCCGTCCTGAACTCGGTCGGTTTGGAAATGATTTTACCACCTGGATTTAGATTCTGAGTAACATGTCTCCGACTGACGTACATTATCTCCTTCGCCCTCTTTTTATTGAACCACTTGCAAACTCCATCAGACATGATAATCAATCACCGGATCCCACATCAGCAGAATGTGCCAACAACGTAACCAACACACCTGACGAAACACGGGAATCACGGCGGTCTGTAATCTGACATTCAGCCCTTTGCAGCTTCTCACGCAACCGCCCCGTATCTGAAATCGTACCTCTCTGAGAGCGCTGAGGTCAGAAAACTCAACTTCAGAATCGCTCCTGAAAGCAACTATATCTGGGGCTGAACGTCTCAGACCGTCTCTCAACTTCACACCGCGAGGAGCTGCAGAGACGGGACAAACGGCCGCTTTCGCCGTTCGCCCGCACGTCAGCTGTCAAACTGAAAATCATCCTGATCCTCTTACGTGTCGGGTGCGACGCCGGTTTCACCAGCACAACAGCACGACAAAACAAACAGAGCCGGGCAAAAAGATATTAAAACTCTATAATTCAATTAATTTCATGGTAACAGTCAAACCTGCAAAACCTCAGCAACGCAGGCTGTTTTAACTCTAACCGAACCCGTCTCTCTGAAATCTGCCTGTGCTCACATACGCGGCTCCCTCCGGATGCTCATGCATGTATTTCTTCAGTGACGCTCTCGCCGACATGACTCAGCTGTTATATATTACATACTTTTTCCATGCCGTTTGCACAAATTGTGCCCCGAACAGCCAAAGTACCAACTGTGCAAACATAAGCTGGAGGCTAGCTCGCAACGGACGCGCCAACTGTGGTGGCGCCGGAGTGTTCCTGCGTGTGTTCCTGCGTGTGTTCCTGTGTGTGCGCGCAGCTCAGGGTTTGGCTGAACTCCCCGGAAACTAAAGCTCTCACCGTTTCGCCCCTTCAGTCTCTCCTTCATGAAGCTAATTTGATAAACAGGATCAACACTTCCACTCATCGCTGGGACCAAACCCCGTCGAACTGGGCGAATTAGCAGCCGGCGGCGTCTTTGAACGCGGCTGCGCCTCCACTGAAGCTTGCCACATGTTCAGGTGCGAGCACACAGTAATGACTCCCGCTCCCCACATGCTGCTGACTGACATTCATGACAGCATGACTCACTTGTCATAGCTGACACTGCAATTACCGCCTATTTACGTCTAAGTAACATGTTTGTGTCATCTCGCGGCACCTATGGCAGCGTCCACACCACGGCGTATGTCTGACAGTATAGTGCGGTCTACAGTACCTGTCTGGTCCTCTCCCGCAGGTCTTTATCTTCATAATGGGGATGGTTGGTGAGAACTCTGCCTGTGCACAGCTTGATGCCAGCCAGCAGCTGCATGCTGCCTGCAAACACAGCTCGCTTAGGGGTCTTTGTGCTGCGGATAAACAGAGATAAAGAAGAGAGAAGGACACATCTATCACCGCCGTAAATATATAGATAGCGTACACCTTCTGATGAGCTGCGGTTTGTTTTAGAGCTTTGTGAGTGAGTGCTAAATGAGAGACGAAAGAGAAGGAAAGGAGAAAAGTGCTGCCCCCGCTGAAAGACGCTCTGCAGGTTGAAGGAGATGGAAAAGTTTGGAGGGCATTCACAGGTGCGTGCAGTTATCAAAAAAGTTTGATTGAATTTTGTTTTACTTCCAGCTTTGTTATTCAGCCCGCATGCTTCCTGCATTTTCTCGCGGTAATTGGGACATATTGATGGCATTTAAAGGTTTCTTTCAGGGATGTGGCTTCAAGGACAGCGGCTATCTGCATCAGGACCGACACAAAAACATTCTTCAGACGGACATATTAGACCGCACGGAGATGGCGAACGATGTGCAGAAATATCTGCAGGCACAAGGACGAGTGGTGCACGGCAACACGAAACGCACACGTACGCACACATACGCACACGTACGCACACGTACGCACACATCCCACGGTCGTTTTTAATCTAAACCCGTGCCTACACACAGGACAGGACTGGGACTGACAAACCTGATTGCTTATACCGGACGCGTTGACACTCGGGTTGCAAACTGTCACCGCGAGACCGAACCTGAGATATTGAGCGAGGGCTCGGTCACAAAGCTGGCAGTGTAATCAAAGGCAGGCTGAATACGGCGGCCGAACGCTGCCCCTACTGTTCGCGTGCAGATTGCAGTGTGCAGCCGTGTCACGTTTATTTCTGAGGACCAATGGCTGAAGGCTCCCGGCGCTGGCCTCTGCGTGCAGCCATGGCGACGCCTGAACTGATGAAATGCTCAAATTCCTCCTTTGCTACCGAGTCACAAGAGCTATGTAGCAGCGGCCACGCGTGAACACACTGTAACACCATTATAAATGCCCTCACTGCAGCCCACTTACACAGAAACATGTAGCGGATGTACATGTGTGCGTGCTGAGGCGCGGAACGAACGCGTGTGCTCATACACGCTCTCGGGTGGATGTGTGGGTCGACGTCTTGGCCTCCTGACCCGCAGCAGAAGCGGGTCATTTCCATATCCGCCCGTGCGAGTGTGTGAATTTAATCGCTCACTGCGTCCCAGGGAACGGCGCCCGTCCGCTCCAAGCGGATTTACATTTCATTTCACGTTTATATTCTCGTGTGTAAATGCCACAAGGCACTGGCACGCACCCCGCTGACATTATAAAAACGGAGTAGTGACATTAATTGTAGTATACGGTGCAACAATAAGATGCAATACAGGCGGCCATATTGGAATTCAGCTCTTCAGCTAGTGTCCCCCAGTGTCTGCTAAATGGGCAACACATTCACTGTAGCAGCATGATGTTCAGGAAAGACCTGACAGACCTGCAACCACCTGTTTTACTGACCTCATCCAATGGCCTAGCGACTCCCTGCATTTAAGGGAAGAAAGAAATTATAGGTTATAATAAAGTTAAAGCACGTCCCTCAAATAAAACTTAAATAAGGATAATAGGTCTGAACAAGCGCACCTGTTCACACCATGTACTCACTGTTCAACACTACTGACTGCCTACACTCTGGTGTTGCCATGGATATTTGAGATAACAACTGCAAAGGCTCTTTTAAGAGTCACGCCGGCAGTTTCCCTTCGGTGCAGATTAACTTATCACCTGCAGACACAAAAGGACTAAAACTACTCTGTGTCCTCTTCACAACTTGCTCTGACACAGACACACGACTAATTCACATTTAACTTAAAGCCCTGCCGCGCTCCACCTCCACACAGGTGTTTGACTTATTTGGTCTGATTAAGCCTCCGTCTCATTAAAGGTTCTGCGGCCCGAATTCTTTCTGAATTCAGTTTTGAAGGGCGCTTCAGACTCAACACAAAAAGGCGTTTTCAACAGTGCCACGCAGAATTAATTCAGCACAAGGTCTCTGAGTGAAATCAAATTGAAATATTTCACGAACGCGTCCGCAGACGATCACGGGATCGGCTGAAATCCTCAAAAATCAGGCTGACAGTTTCTGACGTGCAACGCCAACAGGCTTCTTTACTCTACACCACTGCTTCTCAGTTGGATCTCCACGGATCAGACCTGTTGTTCCAGCACAAACCCCTCAAATGCTCAGTCGGATTGTGATTTGGGGAACTTTGAGGCCAAGTCCAAACTTTGTCATGTTCCTCAAACCGTTCCTCGTCGGCTTTTGCAGCACGTCTTGGTGCATTATGCTGGTGAAAGAGTGCACCACCAACAGGAAATAGCATTGGCGTGCTGTGGTGTATCTGCTCTGTTGGTAGGCGGTACGCATCCATGGGACATCCACATGAAAGCCAGGACCCAAGGTTTCAGGACCCAAACTCATCGCTCCACGGTGCAGTTCTGACACCAGCGTACCCATTGTAGGTGCTGTTGGTGATGGACAGGGGTCAGCATGGGGACTCCTGATTGGCCTACAGCTCCAACGCACCATACTCATCAAACTGTGATCAGGAATCTGTTTTACAGCTGCTCTCCTGTGGGATCGGACCTCGCAGGTTAGTCTTTGCATCACACGTGCATCACTGAGCCTTGGAAACCCATGGCGATGACACAAACCACTGCATACTACAAACACCGACGAGACCATTTGGCGATTTCGAGACTCTGACCGAGTCATCTAACAATCCCAGTTGTCAAAGTCCATCGACTCTGCACGAAAGAACAGATCAACCTCGAGAACTCAACCTTCACTTCCTGCCTAATCCCTCCCAGCCCCTGACAGGTGCCACTGTAATTAGATGATCGATGTTTTTCACTTCAGCTGTGAGTGATTTAAATGTTGTGGATGATCTCTGTATAGATGTTCTACCGAAGCCTGACTTCTGATTGAGGAGCGTGCGGTTCAATCAAGGACATCTCTCTCTCTCTCCCTCTCCGTCTGATCTGCCTGTAGATGAGTTAAAATGCAGGGAAACACACACAAACACGTGCAGATCACAGGCACCGAGCTGCACTTTCTCCCGTTTAAGGATGAGGCCAAATGCTGATAATTTAGTCAATTTAAAACACGACAAGGAGCAGGATGACAGGGAGACAATTAAGGAAGCGAGAGAGCGAGTCGAACAAAGCGCGAGCAGAGGACGAGACTACGGTTTCACAGGGGGAGATGAAAAATTCATTTTTTTACCGAGGGACGACTGATGGAAAGTCGCACACGTTTGCCAAGAATGGATAAAGGTAATTTGTATTAATAACACGGACAGATGGACAAAAAGAGACAGATCTACAAAACCAGGGGGAGAGAGAGCGATGAGCCCTTTTGGCACTGGACTAAAATTATCTGGGGACCTCATGTGAGTTAGGGGCTTGACCTTTAGCCAGACTGGATGAACAATTGAGACTCGTGACACCAGAAAAATAACAGCATCGGTCATACGAAGCAAACTCAGAGGCTGTTCTGAGGCCAGCTACCGTCAGAAGAGTCCATACGGCGCAGCTGCTGCGGTATTTAGCATTTTGCATGACTGACATCACCTGCACTGGCTGCAGTGGCGTCAGTGGGAGTTAGCTTTAGCTACTTAGCCCAGTTGAGACTGCCGGTCATAAAGTGACACAAACACCGGCGCACAAAGACGGCAGCCCAGGACTTGTTTCTCATCTGGTCCTTGGTGAAAACGGGTGATTGGAGAAATGAAGACGTCCTCAGGGTGGCCGACTTTCAAAACGCAGCCTGGGTTAGATAATGATTTATATTTTTCTTTTATCCGCCTCGCACGAGTTACAGTGCTGAGTGGATTCTCCACAGACAGACGGTTGCGGTGGGCTTTCAGCTGTACAAGGTTAATTCTGTGGATTATCTATTTATCTCCTCTGCACTGGGCACCGACGCTGAAAGGACACATTTTTTGAATTTTTTTGGATTTGTCTGAACGCTTTGAACACGGCAAATTCAATCCCATTCACGTCACGCGTTTTAAAAAGGGGCAGGAATATTATACGATACAAATATCGTATATGGAGACCTGGATAAATAGATGAATGTGCTTTAGAAGAAAAGGTCGGGCTGCAAACGAGGTGTTTTAAGCAGCTGAGAAGAAAGTGTTTTCTGCAGGAGAGAGAATACCTCCCTGCGCTGTGGACTCTTGTAAGTTTGCAGATGTTTTATGTGCAGCTAAAGGCTTTATGCTGCACTGAAGAAGCGGGAACAAAACCCCAGGAGCACGCCATGGCCTCCACACAACCACACATTGCTCTCAACCGTCTCGCTTATTATTCGTGGACAAATCGCACCTACCTCATTATCATATAGGCATTTGAAATATGGCAAATATGCTGCAGGATAATGGAGAATGCTGCTTATAAGGGGCCGACTGCCTCAACTGACTGACTAGCGTCAAATAAAAGAAAAGAAATGAAGTTTTAATTGAAGCAATTTATTGTTGGTAAAAGTAAATATTAAAAACTTCTTGATATATATGTTTTTATTCATTTCACACTCCATTTTAGCAACTAAACTGACAGTTCATTCATATTTATGTTCCTTCTTTGGGACCTTTTATTACATTTCGTCAATGTTTGGACTCCACACTGTTTACCTAAAGTGCTTTTACTTGCCTGAATCTCCCTCATCTGTAGAGGTAGGAGATCAGAAAATGCTCATATGAGTCATTTTTGGAAAGGTCATAATGGTCCCTCAGAAAGCAAGCAACCTATTTTCTTGTTTAAGAGTGAGGACTTGTGGGATAAACAAAGTCAAATATGCTGACTTGCTCACTTGAGCGTGCTCCTTCTCTGAATGGGTCTCCGTGCTGTGAGCGCGAAGCTAGATGAGCCTCCTGAATTTGCTGCAAAACTGCTGTCAAAGCTCTCATTAATAATTTTCACTGCAGCGTTCATAATTCTCCACCACAGACTGTATATCTCAACCCGGAAGACGGGGAGGGGAGGGCGAGTGGGGTGCAGGAGCGGGGCCCGGGACAAAAGCTAACTATCCTTCAAAACAAAAAGGCTGCATCTCAGGCCACAGAGACGCAGAATCATGAGGGGCTGGTGTTATCAGATGACCTCTGCGTTCGGTGAAATACGCATGATCAGAAGACACGAAGAACACAAAGAAGACAGGATGCTGTGACAGGGAGCGTCGTACGGACCTTACTGACACGCTCCAACTGCAACTTCCCAACTGCAAAGTTCAGGACGCGACGCGACCCCGCTCCCGACTCTCATCTGCACTGTGAAATGTGACGTGAGCTTTGTTCCCCCGTTTGGAGCTGGAGCCCGCAGCGCGCTGCAGTGTGCAGCGTAGCGACGGTGCCGAGCGCGGGCCGTGGTTATCTGTGAGCCCATGTGCCTGAGCTTAAGCCGCTCCTCTCTGCGCTGCACATGCAACGCTTGCACTGCCTTGAGCTCGCCGTGCCCGGTGCCGGGTTCATGTGTCGGAGAGCAGGGCTGTGAAGCTTTTGCTAATCGTCGCTTCTTTATTTCTCCAGGAGCCACCCATCGATCGACGGCGCGCTGATTTTGCAGCAAACGTGAGTCTGAGAAAGGCGAAGACGCACACTGAGGGGGAAGCAGAGGGGGCAGAGCACATGGGCCGGACGGAGGCGATACCAGCGACTTTAAAAACTGCACACTCATAACTATAACTCTGGAGCCGGAGGCAGTGGAACGACGAGGCACTGCTATTGATTTATTGACCGTCCATTTAAACAGTATCAGCCCACAGCTGAGCTATGGAACCGCCGCCGTTATCAACTGGAAACTCGTGAGTTACGGTCGAGCGAAGCACAGATGAAGCTCTGCCGGCTGTTATCTCGTTAACCTGCGCCTTCCTTCTTTAAACCCGTCGGCCTGGTAACTGTGATAATCCCATCAGCGACAGCCTCATAAGGGCCAGGGACGTGTGTCGTTAGCTCTAAATGGGGCCGTCTTGCCTCAGATCTAATCTCTAATCACATATTTTACAGCAACATCTTTATTTTTTTCGATTAAACTTAATATAAATGCACATTCGCTTTTATGGTCTGTTCATCCCTGTCGAGGACGTTTCAGGTTTGTGGCACCAGAAGTAAATCTGTGTGTGTGTGTGTGTGTGTGTGTGTATTTTGTTTTCCTTGAAACAGTTGCAACCTTTATCAGTCATACATGATTCATACATGAAGCGCATCCCCTGCAGCTACAATTACCACCACGAGTCCCTGACAGCTTTCCATAAATACGCCGGCCGGACCAGAGGCGCTCGCTCCTCTACGCGCGTGTACCCGTCTCTGTTCCCGCCTCTCATTATTCCACATGTTTGAGAATCTCCCATGATCCTTCTGTATAAAACTTAACAGCCTTGGCCTCAGTCAGCTAGAGAATACAGCGTAAGATGAACCCCACTCCCTCCCCATCTTAACACTTTCATCTGGAATGTAATTAGCGCAGCAGCAAGAAGCTTAGTGCTCCGCCCTGCTCTCAGCCCCAACCAAGGTAACTCTAGGCAGCCCCTAATCCTCAGAGCCTAATGGGATTAGCTCCGGAGGGAAGGGAACCCATGTCACACACACACACAAATGCATTCAAAATCCCAGCCTCCCCTCCTCTGTCTCGCTCTCCATCTCCCTCTCTCCCCCTCTCCTCTGTGCCATTCCACTATCTGTCTAATAGGATTAGACCAAAATTGGCCATTTCTTAAAACTCACATCTGGTCCACTCAGTGTCACCGTGCTGATGATGATGATAGGATGGAAATAATGAGCTTTGAATTACGACTTATTCGGCGCACAAGAGCGCTACAGTCATCATCTGGGAGTGGGGGGTAGGTGGGGGGGCTGAATCTAAACTGGCTCTAATTTGGCACTTTAATGCGTTTTAATTAGCGGCTCGTTTCGGTTGAGAGTTTTGGTCGTTTATCGAGATTCAGTGTGAAAAGATTTTCAAACCTGACGATAATAAAATAAAAAAAACCACAGTGACACCTCAGATTCTCAAAAACACGACGCTTTAGTGGGAAATGACGGCGACGAGCAGCGCTACAGGACACTGGTATCAGCTGGTGACAAAGCCCAAAGACGCAAACGCGCAAGTATGTAAAATTCAGAAACACAAACAAAAACATTCCCTCCCGTCTGCAGCACGACACAACAATGAGGCTAATACTGTGACTGGCGATTCATCTGCTCTGTGCTGCGCAGTGAAGACGAGAGCTGTGTGTGAAACGCAACACTACTTACAGTGTATCAAACAGGCAGCTTATGTGTTTTATCCAATTCATATTTTAGTTATTTTTAATGCTATACAAATATCTACTTTTGCAAATGTGATCTTACCTGTAACATCAAAAAGGACTTTTACAAAAGAAACAAAAGAAGAAAAACATGAATTGACTCCTTCATACCTGGTGAGTAAACTGACATCTGAGCTCGAGATTATTATTATTATTATTATTATTTTTATGTTAATAAAGAAATATGGAGAATCAAAAGAAGCTGAATTTCAGCTTTAGTTTCTCTCTCTTGCTCCCAGAGTCGCCGCGGCTCGATCACCGATGTTCAGTTAATGCTGTTTAATCATATTTCACTCGCTGAGACAGAAGCCTGCTCACAAACGCCGAGCAGAGTCGGGGGTGGGGGTGTAAAACCAGCTCAGCTGACAGATTCAGGGTCAGATCGGCCGCTGATTCGTGTTAAACTCACTTCATCTCGCTGGCCTGAGTGGAGTGTAACAAACAAGACGTATAGGAGGGCCTGGTGTGATGCATCCTTAGCTGGACAGCTACATGGCGCGCTATATAGATGCTACGCCAACAGGAAGTCGGACGCCCCACATCCACCAGAAAATGACAGACGCACACACACACACACAGAGATGTGCACACACACACACACTCTCACACACACTCACACACAGCAGCCTCAGTGCAGAGTCATTCCAAATCACAGCTCCATCTCTGATCCCATCGCGGTGATGCTCTTGATCCGAAGCCCAGCCAGCAGAGACCCCCGAGGTGGGTTCGACTTCTGCCAACAGCTGGGTCCTTTCCAGCACCGCCCGAGTCTTCTTCACGGAGACCCATCGGCTCTCATCACTCATCGGCCAGACTCGCCGACAAACAAGCGCCGATACACAAGCGTACGCGCACGCACGCACGCACGCGCCCGCAGACTAATCAAGGACATCAGGCAAAGTGAAACTTGATCTGCGGAAACAAGCTAATCAGATTTGCTTCGATTTGATGCGCGCTCTGGATTAGTGAGTGTGGGTGTACGTGTGTGTACCTAATCCAGGTCATGAGCTCCACAGTGTCTGGATCATAAAACTCCCTCAGTTCCGATAACTCCTCCATGAGCTTGGGCCAGAACTAGAGGGAAGCAGACAGAGACGGGTGATGGAGAACCCCGCGTTAGTGCTCATCAGGCCTGTAAAGCAGAATATCAAAACCCGCTGATACATCTTAAACAACATCTCATTACTGCACTGACTGTAGCAGCGTACACGGCGGCCATTTAGACTCTTCCAGCAGCAAAATAAATAAAAGAGGAGCAATCACTTTGCTGTCCTGTTATGATCCAATTGCTTGTTATCATTTTCTTCCACAACTTCCATTCCGGGGCATTTTCCTTTTCTCATATCGTTGCGCACAGTTTGTACAAGCTCGGCTCGGCTCCGTAATGAGACCGTCAATGCAGTGATGAGCATAAACCACCAAGAAAATGGCATACCTTGTAATACAGGCAACCAATCATCGCCAGTGGAACTGCATATCTGACAAGCCTTAACTGCAAAACGGGAGAAAGAAAACAGTTTTAATAACACGGAAGAATGTAATCGTATCAGAGGCAGAGGCAGTGGGAGTCAGGCGGAGATGCGCCTAAAAATGAAGACGAGCACAGAACGAGATGACACAGAGATAACCGACGAGACAGAGCAGCATCGCTCACGAGTATCAGCTCTTATCTGATCCGGGCTGCTGTCATGTTGTGACCACACTGACACCTAGTGGCCAGAGGAGGGTGCAGGCTGTGGGTTCACACACAACCGGACGCGGGGGCGGCACGACGGGTTCCTCGTGTCAAACGGGACTGATGATGAACGTAATGTGGGTCAGAGCTGAAACCAAAATGTGAGCACTGACTCTTAAGAACTCTTGTTTTAATGATTTCTAGGATTTTCAGTCTTTATCACTTATTATTTTGCTCAGATATGTCTCAATCTAATTGATTACTTATCTGAAAATGAGTTTTATTTCACCTTATTTTGGAATTTCTTTAAGTTCTCGCATGGTTGACTGTGTAAAGACACCGGTGCACTCAGCTGTTCGGCTTCTTTTGTTAAATAAAAGCAAGATTTTATGGTAAAACCTGTTTATTCCTGAAACCAAGGTTCTGAAAACAAATACTGAAGCTGAAACTCGGACACTGTGTTCGTTGGGAGACATTTTAAATGAGCCTCAGTCATGATTCAGTGCAGAGACAGCAGCAGATGCTTTGCTAATATTAGCTTAGAGCAAGACTTGTGAATGAATTTTGCAACATGCACTCTTGTTTTTCAGTACGAGCACCACCTTTCACGTGACGCGAAGTCAATATGAGAAACAATCCACTCATATCCTGTGACGTTAACGCAGTTTTCAAAGTGTCACACTCCTCATTTTAAAGGAAGAAGAAGAAAAGAGTGGAGCAGGTGTTTGGAGCTGGAGGTGCGGGTGCTGCGAGCTCGTACCACCAGTTTAGTGTTGCAGCGGAGAGCGTTGAGAAGCAGAGTCCACAGCTCGGTCCCACACACGCCGTAGGCCGCGACCGCACACATATGGCCGGTCCATATATACTTCATCCTGGGCAGAGAGTGGGAGAGAGGGGCGAGATCAAGCCACACAATGTATATGTATTTTCCAAATACAAGCACATTAAATTCAAACAAAGCAACCAAACTGTCTTTAGTTTGGCAGACGGCTCGGGTAATAACAGCGTTTCGGACATTAAACTGGGTTTAACCACACATTCGAACCGTCTCACTAAGTCCTGAACCGAAGCGCTTGAATTAAGAGTTCAAAAGAAATGAGGAAAAGATGAAACCGAGAGGGGTGAACAGCACGGAGGAGGTCGAGAGAATGAAATGAGCTGAAAAATTGTTGACAGGTACAGAGATGGAGCCGTGAGAAAGAGCGGGCGGGCGGGGGGGGGGGGGGGGGGCATAAAGAGGTGCAGCCTCACAGAAATAAATCTCAATACGTTTTTAATGCAAAGGGGCTGTCTGACAGAAGCGAATGGCTCTCTGCACTTTTGGCCTCTCGCTCTTCATCAGCATTTTAGAGAAAGTGCTGAAATCAAATGTGTCAGTTTCTGCGCTACCTGGCTGCTGCTGCTGCTGCTGGGATGCGTTGTATGAACTGTACGTATGAAATGCGCCATCATATCGCACATTATCCCAAATCCCGCCCGCCACATAAACTCTACGTGCAACATTAACGTGCGCAGCAAGTGAAGCTGCTTGTGTGAACCTCTGAAAACATGCATCTCCGTGTTGCTATGAATAAACCAGAATATTCCCCCTTTTCTTTTTTGAGTGAGTAATTGCAGGTTTCTTTTAATACAGGGAAGGAGAAGTGATGATCCCAATTGTAAACTCTGTGATTCCCTTGACAGTCCTCACAAAGAGCCTAAAGTTACAGGCAATTATACTCTCACAATAATGAATCACGGACGTCAAGCGAGGCAGCTCGACGCGGAAAATCCACTGATGATGCGAGCAGCAAATACCACTTGACAATTACAGATGAAAGTTGGGAGTCAGGTCTGGGAGGGTTGTTGTGCTTAAGATTATAGATGTGAAATAAAGAGAAACTGCAAGCGGCAGGACACATTACTCAAGTCCTGTGACTCTGCCGAGCTAAAAATGAGGCAATGTGCAAATGCAACACTGTAGAACATCTAGAATAGCCTGTTGCACTGTGTTTGCTGGTTCCTGTGTGGGTCTGGAGCCTGAAACTAAAAGCAGCAAGGTCATATAATTCACAGTGTTGACACGTGTCCAACTCAAAAGTCTGACAAAGTCATAAAGTATTCGCTGACGACCACAAAACACTCCAGCTGATATGGGAGTGGCCGTGGCAGCACAGCAATCGCTGCAGTGCCCATCGCTGAATTCATGAATGCAATTTGCTCATTAAATAAATAAATAAGCAAGAGCAAATCGATGTCGTATTGAGAGGTCACATGGGATTAACAAGGCTTCGCTCAAACTACTCCAGGGCTACGACTCTTGGAATTTGACTGATTGTAATTGACTGACTGTGCAACATCATCTCTATAAAGTCTAGGGAGCCACGCTGAGGATCAATGACTGTGCATTGACTGTGCATTCATTGGTCAACTGGGCAACATGGCAATGCATGTTCACAGTTTCTGTAACAAGTACCAAGAGCCAAATGCGAACGAATGCTCTGCGTGGTGGACGGTGACGGCTGCCCATCACCTGGGCAGGTAAATAAAGACCCGCGTTTCAGTTTCATTCGCGGGTGCACTGCGCCGCTTCGCTGCTGTCTGCGTCAGACTTTAAACCTCGGGGAATCGAACCACCTAGCTATTTGCGCAGCCGCACTGTTTGACAAGTGGGTAGCGACAGTTGGTGGCGTTAATACCAATGCCAACCACCACAGAAGAAGAGTTAAAGGGTTCTACTTTGTATAGAAGTTGTCAAATGTGATGCATGGAACAAATCAGCCCACTATATATTGATTTACCATTACCACGACATAATCAGCTATACTGGGATGGAAGACTATGATCATGTAGCCCACCTTGCAACCACTGATACTGAAGCTTTTATAAATGTCTGTAAGAGGAAAAGAAAAACTTTGTGAAAGAACAAAGGCTGTGTGCCAATAAAAGAGAAAGACCACTGTGTGGAAAATTGAAAGAGTTGCTGCAGAGGTGGAGGGTCGGTCAGCCGATATTGTTTCATGGTCATAGTTCTGGTGTGACCAATAACAACAAATTTGTCAAGAGTCACTGTGTCACAGCAGCGGTCCAGTAAAAGCTGCCAGGGCCCAAACATTTCAGAAATTAGAAAGAAGTGGCTGGGTGTGAGAGTCCACCGCAAGAAAGATGTCTCTGTTCAACGGGCGAGCTTTGGTGCCAGGATGGGTGTCCGGGCTCTGAACCCACAGCCAGAACCTGGCATCTCAAACTGGGTTGTCAAAGGTATGACGCTCCACAAAGGGAACCTGCCAATGGACGACGCAGTGAGGTCAACCAGAGAAACGGTCTGTGTGCCAGCAGGACGCCAAAAAACGTAAAACAGGGAGAAGGCGGCTAATGGGGGCTAATTGCAGAGGTGTGGTAAACGAGGTTAAGCGTCTTGCTGGTTTTACCTCAACTGTTCATGACTCTTTGAAGGGAACAGCATGTCCCCGAAAAACATGCTTCTCATTTCCCAGAAGCGCACGCTGGACATTTTCTGCTTCCTCTTCAAACAAAGATGTTTGCGTGGGTTGAAACCTTTGGACACGAGCCACAGATTAGCATGCAGCGACTGCGTCAAGCAAAAAGGCCTCTGGTT
Organism: Datnioides undecimradiatus; assembly: GCA_008933995.1. NCBI lineage: Eukaryota > Metazoa > Chordata > Actinopteri > Lobotiformes > Datnioididae > Datnioides > Datnioides undecimradiatus. Next base: position 7,161,802 of record WARS01000060.1, read on the forward strand.
TAATGAATAACTACTTACCGTGGCACAAAATAGTCATAGACGTGGGTCACAGTTACCACAGCAACACTTTTTGAAGACTACCCGATTTGAAATGGAACTGTCTGGGGGATCTTTCAAGCTCCATGTTGTGTACAAGTTCATGCAGTGTCTAATTATGTACCTATCTTACCTTAAAATAAGAGTTTCAAAATCAGTTTGATGCTACACAGACTTCTAACAGAGGGTATCATCCCTCTTTCGTTCCCAGTCCGTTGCACAGATGCATGCACTTGCAGAGGTGCAACTTGGGCTGAGCTGGGGCCGATCTACCTCAACAAGTCCACGATTCTCGATGTCAAACGCAGACTAAGTCACTAATTTCGGTGCGGCTGGATCATAATTCTATATAAAAACTGTTTTTTGGATTCTCTCCAGTATCCTCCAGCTGCTCTGCCTAAACTCTCTGAGTTTCTTGTTGGACTTAGCTTAGCTTTACCTGATGCTAAAGTAACCTCTATCCTGCTGCTGCTGACTGTAGCTAGCTAACCCAGATGGCCCTGCAGCTACTGGAGTGCTTGGACAGGCCTGGGATCTGAGAGTGTGCAGAAGAGTTGGTGTTTGCAGAAGAGTTGGTGTTTGCTTTGCTAGCAGAGAGACTTTGGACTTTGGACTTGAGGAGGTGGTTTTAATTCCCTGGACAGATGTTTGTGAAATATTAGCATTTCCTGAGTGGTTTCTTTGCGATTGCACATCACATTATACTAAGTTAGTTAAGGGCAAACAACATCTCAGGTTTGGTTTCTGGATGAGGGACGATCAGACTGCATTCAAACACTGTATGGTTAATAAAACACAGGTGCACGTCCACATTTGGTCATTTCAGTAACTACTTTCCAATGTTCTTGCTATTACAGAGAATAAAGTAATGCACTCTTAATGCAGCCTATTGCACGCGTGTCCTAATTTTCCAAAGAATTTCATTTTAAAACAACTTAAAACACTAAAAGTTCAACAGGAGCTAGTCTTTTCAACAAGCTTTGGGAGATAACATTAGCTTTTTAATAAGCTATCTAAGGCTGATACAATCTGCTAGCAACAATCAGCCTAGAGATGGAAGTACCCAGATAGAAATTAGATGCTTTTGTAGTTTACTGATACCTGAAAAGGACGCTCTCTTTCATAAATGAAAGGACTTGTGCAATGTAAAGGTGAAATCCTACCAATCGGCCACAGTTGTGTTTTCTTGTGTAGGACAGATAACTACAAGTGTTGCACGCAGTATGACTCTGTGCAGTTTTAGCGATCGGTTGTCCAACTTCGTCCACTCTTTCTGTTCTTGCTGTGAGTGGTGTCACTGTCGGAGGGACTCAAAGCCACTGTGGGATGGTGCCCGGTGTGGAGGGCTGATCAAGGCTAAAGAGGACCACTCAGACGCCTGCTGAAAAGCACTCGAGAGGCAATTGGATTTCAGCATCTGCTGACGAGCACGCGAAGCCGTCATGAGGAAACGTACATCTGAGGGTCCCCGTCTGGGATTTGCACCAGTGTAAGTATGTGTGGGAATCCAGGTACCCGCGTGCGCACGACCCCGCAACACCACGAGCTCACCTCATAGTGCTGAAAGCCAACAGGCCGTAGAACAGCGTGTGCAACAGATTATAGGCGACATCTGGACGGAGAGCCGCCGCTCGTGCCTCGCCGGCTCCTCTCCTCTCCTCAGCTGAACCTCCTTTAGGCTTGCTGGGAAACACACAAAAAAAAGAAAAAGGCAGCGAGACAAAAGACAACAGTGATCCATAAAACATTAGAGCCAGACGCTTGAGAGGAGCGGCAGAAGGGGAGGTGGGTGGAATTGATATTATCCAGATTATTCAGATTTCGGTAGCTGCGATTCAGATTTCATTAGCTGTTTGCGTACAAGCGGACACGCAATAACGCACACCCACGACTGTTTCTGTCTGCAGAAGTCGGCACACAGTGAAACACAGAGAGGGGCCCGGGGGCAATGATGTCACTCCCACGACTTGGCCTCCTGCGCCGAATGAGATGGACACCGGCTTCCATTTGAATACAAATCCAATCTGGCTCTTCCGACTACGCGAGGTGGGGTAAACTGGATTATATTAATTCCTGAATTGGCAAATAGCCCTTTGTTCTAGGAGGTTAGTATTCCAGCCCTCCAACAGCAGAGGGCGAGTTGATATGCTAATGTGATTAGTTCAATGCGGCCCCTCACCTTGCACCACAGGCAAACGAAGCTTTGAGAGGCAGCTGGTAGAATATTCTGTTTCCCGGAGCATGAAGCAACAACGCCTAAATCACTAAATCTGTGGCGATGTGGAGCGGAGCTCCTCCTGATTGCTCTTCTGATGTCCTTCACTCCCTTTTCTTCTGAAACTCTCACTCATTTGAGGTTTGAGCATTAACTTCTAAATACTGTCTGATGCAAGGTGCTGACCGGAGCCATCAATAAGCCGCACAACTGCAGTCACTCCGGGAACTACAGAGTGTGACAAACACACGAGGACTAAATACACACGCGCTGCAAAAGGAGTTTGAACGTGCGGTTGAGCTTCACTTACACTGGAACAGGGAAATAGCATTAATATAATAACTCCAACCCCAGAATGTGGGTAATAAAACTGCATTTCGGGCACTTTGGGAGCAGCTCAAACAAGCCGTAAACACAATCTTAACATATTTGCATATTTTGCTTTACTCTGGTTTGCTCTCCACCAGCCCCGGAGGGAAATAGCTGGATCTTTAGTTGCTAATTCCACCAGCGTGTCACTATTTTCACTTTTCCGCCGTTTGCTGCCGAACAGGTGGCGTGAAGCGTTGAAGTCTTTCACTGAAGCAGCTGCCTGCTTCGCCTGGAAACAACACCGACGACCAAAGTGAGACTGAACCTAAACAATTAGCCTGAACGACACCAATGAAGGTCCCCTCTCATATAAATACAGTGTCATAGCTGAGCAATATATCCATATTACACTGATATCATGATATAAGACAAGATATCGTCATAGACTGTCCCACTGCTATAGCATGTGTGTCTTTTCGTGGTCTTAAAGGCAGCATTACAGTAAAATAATGCAATTCATAATATATCTGCATTACTGCTGACTATTTAATAAAAAGCACCTTTACTCATCTCTACAAGTATTTGCTCAAAATAATCCTGATATTTTGATTTTAGCCTGATTGTAAAATATCTCAAATATGGGATCGTAACTATGGTTACGAAAGGATAAGAAGAAACCCTCCAACTGAGACCCCATAATCCTCCTGGTTAGCGGCTGCGATCACATGACAAACACGTAAACGACCATTAAACTTTAAGTTGTGCTTTAAAATAGAAAAGCGCGCTTCGTGTTGGAAATCATCCTCAAACTTCAGAGTAAACTGGTCATTAGCATAAATCTTATGATGACAGAGACACAAACAGATGGAGGCGATCAGTGAGCTGCCACCTGATGATTAAAATGGATTCACAGTAAGAGTCAGAGAAAATATGCAGAGTTTACTTTCAGCTGATTATTTCAAAATTGTATTATATTACTGTGCAAACTCCTCCAACACGGAGCTGCCAAATGCTTCTCTTCACGTGACAGTTTCAGACGTTGCACAAGGACACATCCTCCCCCCTCCTCCTGCCCGCGTTCCCTCGCTCATCTCCCCCCCGGCCATCACCTACCTCAGGTTCTGCAGTGCGGCCACAGCCAACATGCCGCTGAGCAGCAGCAGCGTGAGGATGTATGGGTAGAGCAGCAGGGTACCAGCCAGGCGCTCCAGCGTGTCGAGGGGCAGCAGGCCAAAGGCCTCCTCACACAGATACAGATTGGCATCGAAATCCCTGCAGGAGGGGAGGTGAGAGGAATGAAGAGAGAGACGGGGGAGTTAAAGGAACAGGAGAGAGGGACATAAAAGGTGACCCAGGCAGGAGGGAGAGATGACTTGTACAAACGAAATCCCATTCTTTGTTTCGTCTCAGTCTTTGGTGCTCGACTCTCATCGCCATGGCGATCAGACAGCGTGTCAAGGATCCATCTTTGCAGCTCGCAGGAAGCAGTTCACTAATCATATGTGGTTTTATTTTTAAATAACATCAGAAGGACGCTTTAAACAAGATCAGCACTAACGTGAACAGTTAAATGTTATTTATTTGTTGAATGTCGATGAGCAGGGTCCAGGTTAACCTCACGTTAGCCCTCAGGGTGCAGCGCAGCAGCTCAGCTCAGCTCCATCATCACGCCATGACCTCCTCTACCCGAGTTCAGTTCTTATCTGGTGTCTGAATGGAAGAATCGAGCTGGTCAGACCTCCTCTGTGACCAACACTTCAGCCGGCCCGCATCAAGTTTGCATGATGTTTTCAGGAAGAGATCTCGGGCGGAGGCGACGTGCAGACCACGCGCCGTGCTCGCCGCCGCTGAAGGTGTTTCCCTTGGGAACAACGTGCATCTACACGGGTGAATGACAGCGTTTTACGTGCCTTGTGCTCAAGTGCATCAACCAACTCTGAGATGCAGAAATAAAGAAAGAAATGGAACAATTCGGCTTCAAGTACCTCAAAAATGTACTGAAGTTAAGCACTTAGGTGAATCTGCCTGGTTAATTCTCATTGCTAGCTCATGCATGGGGGTTCTGGTGTTCTGAGAGACGTTTCTGTGGCTTTGAAGCATTGACAAATTCAAGATTTGTCCAATTATCTACACTCAAATTAAGATAATTTAGCATCTTCTGCAAAAAAAATTAGAAACAGCAATGAAAAAAAAAAAATTGCATGTATATTTGAACATTTCGCACGTTTCTTTCAAAATGAAACCTCAAATTGCAAACGTAAGAGAAACCATGTGTCCTTACGTGAAGGGATCCTCGCGTTTCATTGACAGGAAAAGAGAAAATCGTCCGCCATGCTGCAGCAGACGTTTTCCCAATAACCGGGACTTATTATCTCAGTAGGGCGGGAACCTGCAGCGTGAACTCGACTTGATGCTTGTTGGGGGTTTTTTTTTTTTTTAAGAGCATACATTCTGCGCATTACATTGGCAACGCCGCCTCTGATAAACAGCCGTGCTGATAAGTAATTGGACTGAGAATTGAGATATCACAAAACACGGACGGCAACTCGGGGGATAAACGGGAGAAACAGTATGAGAGGAGAAAACAAGCCTCGGCGAGCGAGAGGCGCAGGAACAGAGGCGGAGACAGAGCGCGGGGTAAAGCGTTGCATTTCCACAGCCTCCTGAATAATTGAAGGGCCAGTTGTGCGGCGTCGGGGTGCGAGCCGTGTTATCTGCCACCTCGGAGCAGCTATCTGGTGGCTGAGCTGCTCAACGCACACACACACACTGAAAGCATCAGATCGATGGGAGGCCTGCTGGCGTTGCCCCGCCATCTATTATTCACACACACCAGCGGTGAAGGTGTAACAATACCGGTTCTTAGTGAATAATACAGTCACGCTGGATCAACTCAAGAGGTGGGTACGGGCGCAGGCTTTGTGCATGCACTGCTCTGCGTGTGTGTGTGTGTGTTGAAACCTGGCGTGCAGGTGTGCGACGGCGTTCGAGAGCAGATGCGTGCGAGTCGATGCTTGAGCGTGCACGCACGCCTCTAACAGGTGCTCGTTCATACCTGGTCGGCCCCATGGCAAACTTTGACTTGATGAATTTAAAGATGTGTTCGTCCGATCTGAGCTGAAGCGCCGTCTGTAAACACACACACACACACACACACACACATAAGGGTAAGGTCATCTTGTCAAGGCTAAAGATCAAATTCAATTCAAGCACAGTCATATTGCAACCTTACATCACGCTTACGAGTGTTAGATACATGTGGAGGGCTGCAGGAGAGGGATGTTAAGGGGGAAGGCAAGAGGGGGAGGCAGCAGTGGGGAGGGAGATATGAGAGATAAAGAGATGAAGAAAGAGAAAAGCAGGCTGAAAGAGAGATAAAAGGAAATATAGAGAGAAAACTGGAGATAGGGAAGGAGGAAAGGAGGAGAAGGGTGAAAGGAAACAAACAAGGGGACAAAAGAACAGCAGAAGAGGAGGGAGAGGGTGAGGAAAGGAGGCGAGGACAGAAACATGGAGGAGCACATGAGGCGAAGAAGAAGAGGAGGAGGAGGAGCACCTTGGCCAGGTAGTTGATGGTGAAGGTGAGGAGCAGAACCACGGCGCTGTGGAGGAGAAGTTTGCCCAAACGAAGCGGCACGCTCCCCGTCTTCAGACCGGACTGCGTGAGCAGACAGCGGCAGGGGAACACACCACAATACACCTGTTACACTCTCAGCGCGCCTCTGCAGACATTAGACGTCTGAGGCAGGCAGACAATAACAGCTTCATCTGCACACGCGCGCACACACACACACACACACACACACACACACACACACACACACTCCGTATACAGAGGTACATGCACCTATTTTCATCTATACTCTAAACACCAGCTGTCTCTGCCTCGGTTTATAAGATGCTCAAGGATAAAAACATATTTTTGCAAACAAACAAGCCAGTTTGTGCATTTTAACCAAGACATGGCACAAAGTAATTGTTTGTCCAGTCACAGGGAAGTCAGAGTGAGAAGTCCAGTTCAACTACAGTGTGTATGATTTCAAATATAAGTCCTGAATGAGTTATGTGAGTGGCTACAGTTTGGGTTCGACAGCTATTCATTAAAACTTATTCTGAATCACCTGTTTTCAGCTTTCCGTGTTTTAAATAAACAAAATAAATCACATTACATCTGACGTGCATGCAACTGCTTTGCCACGTCGTGTTCTGCACTAATAAAACACATTATGGTGGATTATATTTGACCCCGTTCAGTGAGACAGTCCGCGGTTACAGCGGGTCGTCACTGTACGCCAGGAGTTAAATCTGCCTCCTGTTCCTGATTCGCAGACGCTTCCACCATCTTTTCTCTCCATTCCACTTTCATCCTGTCACATTAAATGTTTCTGTAATTGTTCCCGTGATAAGATCTGATTTAACTAAATTACATTTAGACCTGACAGGAAAATGTGTCTCCGGCATGCCGAGTGGAATTTCTGCTCTGCACAAACCGCCCGCGGCTCCGGCCGCTGCAAATCATCCAGAGCGCAGGTCAGCCTCCCATCTGCGCTCCGTAAACAAGCCGCCGCATCTGTCCGGGTCTTTCTCTGAGCGACTGCCGCGCACGATGTCCCCCATTCCCGCCTTTTTGATCTCAAATATCACTTCTGTTGTCGCACACGCACACACTGACCTGGAAGTGTCTGATGAAGAGCGCGGCGACGATGAAGCTCAGGACGAGTGATCCCAGTATCATGGAGTTGCAGAACTGGAGGAGCCACACGCTCAGCAGGCCGCTCACTTGAACGACGTACAGAGTGGTCACCTGACAGGAACACACACACACACACACACACATCGATACTTGGACCTCTGGATCGATCTTAAAGTGATGAATCGGCTGAGTGAAGCTGCGACGCTGCTGCTTCCACAAAGCCGCTTCAAACTCGGGTAAATCCGGTTCCTACAACGCAGCCGCGGAGCCGAGCCGTCGAGCGCCCGCCCCGTCCTGCGGCCGTACCTGCGCGGTCGTCAGGAAGTCGCCGCAGTCCAGGGCGTAGACGATGAGAGCCTGAACCAGGAGGATGAACTGGTTGAACTGCCACGTCAGGCAGAAGCAGAACGTGGTCACATACATCAACCACACCATCACCTTCTGAGGAGGGAAACACACACACACACACACACACACACACACACACACACAGCTCAGGTGAACTGATACTCATGGCAGATGTGTTTTAGTCATTCCTGCTGTGGCGTTTGCTGGTTATCGAGCAGGTCGAGGTCGATCTGTGAGGCGGGGAATTATTCTGATTTAGTGTGTGTGTGTGTGTGTGTACCTGCTGCAAGGCGGTGAGCTGGGGCCTGAGGTAACAGGTGATAGCCGTGACCTGCAGCGCCAGGAAGGGTAACGACCAGTTCTCTCTGAGGGAGATGGTGAACTCCACACGAGTGGTATCCACCCTGATTAGAGCGAGAGCCGGGGAGCGAAGAGGAGAGCGAGAGAGGGGCGGAAATCAATTTTAGACATTGATTTAAAAAAAACAAAAACACACTGCACCGACTTTTTGTCAGCGAAACACCAGAGGAGCGAGTTAAGGTGAGGTAGGTGAGGTGTTGTTGTGCTACTGTGATTTCCATCAGCACTGTATGTGCGTCAGACTCTGCTGTTTCCCGTCCGATCACTGATCTCTGTGCAAGTTTCCCAAAGTTTTAGCCATCTGCAGGGAGTCGCCGCGGAAAATCCCGCCTCGGGGTTGATCCAAAGGCAGAGCGGAGGACACGCCAGCGGGGTTCCTCGACTCATTTCAACTTTCAACACACACAGAGCGACACAGCTAGCTCACACTGAAAAACAAGAAGAAGAAGATGGACGACGGCTCTTTTTGGCCGCTAACTGCCCAGTGACACCACCGTCTGCTGCAGCAGGTGCTCCGCTCTTCCTCAGAGTCCACGTTACCTCGCCGTGCTGTAGGGCAGGACGTCCGGCTGCGTCCAAAGATAACAACATCCATCCACCGCCGACCTCTAAATCTGACTGATTTTGGTCTGAATAAACACGTTATCTCGTTTATTTAATCCGAAAACAAACACAAAGGCAAATAAGTTGGGATATTACGGGGGGAGCTTACGCGCTATTAATAGCTCGTGGCTGCGGCGCTCCAGGAGGGCCCGTCTCTGCTGGGCCGCACCTACACAAATGTCACTGTTACTGCACAATAACACAGACACAGACTCACTAATTCCAGGTTTGACAGACTCATCTCCGCCGCTGGTCATCGCACCACAGGAGAGACGGACGACGACTTGTGAAGACGACGTGTGAAATACATTAATCCCTGACTACGGGGCTAATTTAAATCATGGGATTACTGAAGATGCACCTGCTGGGACACTTTCCAAACACAGAACCAAAATCCCAAAATGATTCACCTGCACCGTGTGGGTTGGATACGATTTGCAGATTATTCTGAATTTGTTTCCTGAACTTTGACCCCGCCGCTCTGCCGTTACGGGCGCAGTCTCGCTTGTGTTTTCAAACCAGGACACGTGTACGGTGTCTGTGTACCCTCCGCGCTGAGTGAGTGACGTCACAGCCGATCAACAGCCCTTTCAAAATAAGAGCTGCAGCATGTCAGAAAGTGTTCATCATCTGTTTGAGTTGTGGCTCGGGCAGCGTGTCCGCAAAACAGTGGGAAAGCAGCAGAGGAGACACCATCCAAATTCATCCATTATTCCACAATGTTTCTGTCTGATAAACAATAAAAAATAGGATCAAATGACAGAAACTGACAGAAACAATGAAAAAGACGTAAGATCGAGCGTCGTCGCTCCGTCTGAATCTTCCGGCAGCAGAGAACAAACCTTGAAGCGCCGATGAAGCCTGCGAGTTCAGACTTTTGTTTGGGAATACCTGGTGGAGGAAGAGAGCTGCTTCCTAATAAGTACACCTGGCGAGACTCTGGCCGCGGTTAACGCAGCCTCACTCCTTCCTTCCTTCCTTCCTTCCTTCCTTCCTCCCATTCTTTGAAGTTTAATGGCTGGCTGTGATGCCGACCGACCGCAGGGCATCAGCCGCTGTTTTTCCAAATCTACTCTTCTGCAACCTGTTTCCCCCGAAGTGTTCGGCCTGTCTGCCATCGTTTTAAAGGAACAGCTGAGGCTGACGGGGCACCGCTCGGCAGTTTTAAGCACGACGAGCAGGAGGTTGGGTTCAAGCAACGCACGAGGATTCTCCTGGATGCCATCTGAACCGCTCATCTTTATCCGAACGTGCCCTAACGTTTACAGAGTGGAGCTCGCGGCATGTGTTCTTGCCTACCTGTTGAGGATGTACCAGACCCCGGTGAGGGCGCCGGCCAGCCAGGAGCCAGACAGGAGCCACGCTGTGAGGTACAGAGCGATCACATACACGGCTTGGAGCGAGAACACCGTGTAAATGTAGAAATACACCGGCTCCAGATACGACTGGCACCAAAAACACACACACACACACACACACAGAAGCCATTAGTTCATTAGGCGCTGTAAACTAACACACACGGCGCCGACTACAGTGACGGCGCTCGGGAGCTCTGTGGCATTTTCAAAGTTTGCTCTGATATTTCACTGCCTGGCACTCTTGTCACGGCGAGATCGCTGAGGAAGCTAAGTAGCCGTTTCTCAGTTAATTGATATGCCAATACAGAAACCTTTTCCTCCAGCGTGACAAGCGCGAGCGTGCCAAGCCGTGTCAGCTAAAAAGACCAAAATGTAAAATGCCAGAGCTCCTCAAATGCCTGACAGTCTCCTAAAATGACTGCTTGGTTAATAATGACTAAAAAAAAATGGAGGGTGATATTATTATTATTTATTTTTTGGGTTTTTTTTACACGTGAAAGCTTTATTTCACGTCCCCAGAGGAGAAGTTAAAGAGGCCGTCAGTCATTTTCCGACAGCAGCAGCCATCAATCTGATCTCCTGTGTTTTAGGAGTCGGCTGCGAGCGGCTGGCAGCTGAGCGGTGCGTTACCTGTATGGGCAGCAGTCTGTACAGCACGCTGAGGAAGACCTCCTGGTAGATATTCATTCGCTGGAGGAGATTAATGGTCCTCTTGGATTCTGTCAAGTTGTCGTGGATCAAGTCTGAGAGTCCTGGGAAGACACACACACACACACACACACACACACACACACACACACACACACTTTTAAAATGCCACCATTTCTCCACCCTGACGCAGACTGATTACAATTATTCCTGGTTTCTGTGCAAACCGGAGGGCGGAGGAAGGAGCACGGATGTTTCTGGAAGCTCACTCTGCTAATTTACGGCGTGCGGAGGTATTAAAGAACAACGGCGGCGATTGACACGGCGGTCACACCCTAAAAACACGGACTGTCGCGCTTGAATTCGAGTCTTTAATTGCTGAGAGTTCAATGGATGTTTGAAACTGTCGGTGCTCTCAAAGCGTCACTTCCTCCGCTGACCTGAAAACCTGTTGCGCCTTTTCTCCCCGCTGCAGGTTGGGATGTGTCGGCCCGATCGCCGCCGTCTTCTTGATCCCGTGTTGTGAGCGAGCACTGCTTTCATTCACTTTTATTCTTTCCTTCAAAATGCCTTTTTTCTAGCTCCGCCCCTTTTCTTTCCACCTTCACTTTGATTCGTCCTTGTTCCTCCATCCCTACCTCCTGTCCTCGTGCCTTCCCTCACATCCCTGCTCCTCCATTCGCTATCATCTTGTTTTTCCAAATCCTTCCTTCCTTCCTTCCTTCCTTCCATTTCCTCCTCCCTCCCTCAACCTCAAAACTTAAACTCCTGTATCTTCTGCACATCGAGCCGTTCTGCAGCGGCAGGAAGAGACGGGAACTCGGAGCGAGACAGACAGGCAGGTCAGTCGGCTCCTCAGCTGATTAGCCCGCGGCTCAATCATTTGCCTTAGAGGAACACTGGGCCCGTTTCCAACCAGGACTTTTACACGATAATGGGAGAGGCAAAAATAATTAGAGCAGTTTCGCTCCGACCAGACTCTGCGTCACGAGAAGCCGCGGTGATTTGTTTGGTCTGGTCGGAACATGGAAGGAAAGAAGTTTCATTCTCCGTGTAAGAGTGGGTGGAGACAGCCATCTGGTGTCTCTACCCACGTATAAAAAGATGTTCAACACATCCGATCGGCCATTTTCAGATACTACAAAAGCTTTTTTTCAAGCACTAAAGCTTTCTCACAAAATAAGACTTCAAATAACATCCATAAAACGCTGGGTGATGTGATTCTGACACTGCCATTTCACACTTTTTCCGTGCCTTCAGTTCAGGCTTGTGACGGGTTCAAACAAATGTTTTAGTGATTCATGCTAACGCAGCCTGCTCCGACCGAATGTCGCATGCATGAGACACAAATGTCTGTCTGTCACATCATCACGTTTCATTTTACCGCTTTTCATGCAACGTTTTATGCACGAACGTCCTTAAAACGGGAGGCTCGGGCGGACGCGTGGGTCAAACAAACACAAACCAATGTTAAATCAGTTCATCTGAACTCACAACCCATAATGCATTTAACGTGCGTCGCACAAGTAACGCAGCTTAACAAAAACCCTGATGGTTTCCTCAGCCTGAGCGAGGACTTGTGGTGCCTAAACTTTGAAGAATGTTCGCCGCGTGTTTATTACTGTTGCCATGGGAACGACGGACACCCGACAAACGGTGACCAGCTTCATCCTGGCCTGCGCCGCTAAAACGCATAAAATTCAGATGGAAAATGATGAACATCCTGAAACAGGCCACGACATCTGTACACCATCCAATGACATGACGACGGGATGGAGACGCTCAGCTGGTTAACTTGTTTGTATTCCCAAATAACATATTTTTACTTCATTAGTACGAATAAGTGCACATGTTTGGCCAACATAACTCTTTGTCAGGTCATGCTAACCAGAGCTGCAGGGATGGAAGCTTTGCAAAATAAATGATAAAGCAGGACACAGATGAGCTAAACTCCATTAGCATGTACAAACAGCTTCAGCGCAGTTAGTTGGAGATGTGCTTCTCGCTCTGAGAAATGCTGCTGCTGTGGGAGGTGAGCCAGTTAATCTGACCATCCTGTAATCTATTTAGATAGAGATCATCTCTTTTATTATAAATCGCCGTGGATGTAGTGTATACCTTGCTGTATGGACGGGGCCTGCAACATTTGCTTGTAGTAGGAGTAGTACAGTCCACACTCCGTCCGAAAGGAGATCTCCCGCTCCACTTCCTGAAAGCAAAGAGGGGAATTTGGTTGCATGAAACCACTTCTGTTCTCTGTAATATGGAAAACAGATATCCTGGCAAGACATGACAGAAAGACGGAGGATCGAGGCGAAGCGGCTAATGCATTCATAATCCTGCACAATAACAATAAGGCAGGTAACACAGTGTGGGTGTGCGCGTGCTTGGAGGATGTCGTCCCAGGAGATTTCCTGCGTGTCATGCATGATTACTGTCCCAGAACAGAACAAATGGTGCACAAACCAGCTGCAGAGCATCGAGTCAATCACCAATCTGTCATATTTAAAGCTGTGCTTAAAGGACAGCCTTTGACTACAGTGACATATTTTCCAGTATGACTTATAATCAAACGCCAGAAGGACCACGGAAACAACTAAACTGCACCGAAGCCACAACGACTTCGACACCAACTATGAGGAAACAGTCCTACTGATTTCAGTTTGCTTTACAAGTCATGTCATTGTGCTAAAAGAGAAACAACATTCAAATGCACTTTGTGTATAAAATGTTGTGGACCATCCAACGGCACAGAGGTATTCGCTGCACTTGTTTAATTAGGACTTCTTCCAAGGATGCAGTGGGCATACAAAGACTACTCTTGACTTACATCACCCTGACTATCTAATTCATTTTAATGCACCTGTTAGGGTGGGACCATGCACCCCATTTTCAGTTTAGTGACCTCGGCAAACTCCCAGCACTGCTCCACCAATATTCTCTTTGAATGCATAATTAATACGAGCGGACTGCGCCACGTCGACGGGGCCGGAGGAAGCTGGGGGATCGAACCACCGACACCGGAGTTGCAGGACAACTCAGAGCATGAGTCACTGACTGTCATTAACATGTCAATGTGCTGGTCATGGGCATTTTATCAAAACAGGCCTGCGGTTCTGCAAAAGAGAGCAGGCGGAAATGCATTATAAAAAATTAATCGGAGCTGTTTTTCGACTATACTTTGTCTTTTCAGCGACACCGTTGCAGTTAACTGCCTTGCCCGCACACACACACAGACACACACTCACTCCTAACGTGAGCTGAGACTGGGGGCGTAACAGTTTTTATCTGCGCCGTGTCTCTGACTCGATCCGCTTGGAACTCGGGCGACCGCTGTGAGCTCGTCTGCAGCGCGCCCGGTAATTAAAGGTTCAAATTAAAAGCAGCATCGTAACTTCCTACCGAGAGCTGAGCGAACCACAGCAGATTCTCGTGTATGGCGTTGACGCACCAGGCCTGAGTCAGTGCCAGCAGCCCGGCCAATAACAGGCCTGCTGCCATGGAGACGCGCTGTCGCCAGGGCCACCGGGGTGGAATGCGTGAACCGGAACAAGTGCCGGATCCAGCGGGCAGAGCAACCTCCCCTGCAGCCCCCTCTTGCGTAAAGCTACTGCTGCATCTCCCTTCGGCCGGTGTGTCTTCTGAGGCGCGCAGATTACGCTCTAGCTTGCTCAGCTTCACTCTCTTACGCAGCTCCATCGCCGGAGAAGACGGAGATTATCAGTAAGTTCCTGGATCCTTTGATGAGCTGAATCCAGGTAGATAAACAGCATGCTCCTGGGTTGAGCTATAGAACTGATCCAAATCCATTACGGCAGTAAATGTAAATGCGGTGTGTTTTTCTTTTCTTGAAGCCGGTCCAAATAAATTAGCTTTTAATCGCTTCAAGTTCCTTGCCAAAAGGAAATGTGCAAAAGCTTTCTCTGAGGAAATGAGCAGCTGATTTCCTTCCCAATCCTTCTTTTGAGTTTGCCTTGAGGCAAAACAAGCCTTGGCTTTTCACCAAGAACTCTGATGAGATGGCTAATCCTCGGTTTAAATTAAGGTCAAAAAGAATAGGCCCGGTTAACAAGTTCACGCGTTGCTCATTACCCTGAAAGCTAGTTCACTCTGCAGACGGCAGTGATCCTCTCCTCTCTGTTACCACTTGCTCTGCACGGGTCTTTGAATAACTCCCATCTCTCCGATGTGGTGCCTGAAACAAATCCAAGCGAGGGTCCATCCGGCATTGGCCTTGCCTCGTCTTCCCTCTGATATATGTCTTCCAGCGCCCAAACGCGGACCAGCATCTGCCTCCCCTGATCTCCGCCAGAGACTTCAAAACAAAAAGCGATCCTTCCCAACAGATCGGCGACGAAGTACGGCGAGAAAAGCAAACAGTGAAGACGGAGCCGCGGCGAGTCTGCGAACAACTGGCCAGGCTGTAGATAACTGGAGCAGCCAGAGGGAGGGAGAGAAAAGAGAGTTGACTGCCGGTGACCTCCTGTCTATAAAAACACACATGCACACAGGAAAAGAATAAGATGGGCTATGGGGGAGGTGGGGGTGGGGAGTAGCTCGGAGAACATGTTGGAACATCATTCGGAAAATGCGGGGAGCAGTTGTTAGAGGGTTTGGGGATCTGGAACCAGCGTCAAGCTGTGAGCACATGTCTGAAATAAACTCCATGAGGCAACTGTCTCGCTGCGTACGTAAGAGCGGCGATAATAAGCATTCTCGGAGAGCGAGAGCGAAGGAGCGAGAAGAAGTTGATGATAAATCCTCCAGACTCTATGACCTCAGGCTAACACTGATACCACATTTCCTCAACAATGCATCGGCCGAGGGAACCACATGTGAGATTATTAAAACCAGTCTCCTCTCCATTAAACAACAGCTTCTCCACGGTCTGCCAACACTCCAACAGCATCAGTCACGAAGGGTCAGGTCAGGCAGCAGCAACCGCTACCAACATGGAGCCGGCAGGACTCCCGAGCTCACAATTACTTTCCGACCATGTTTCATGGTCTTTTCCGTCCTACTTGACCTGGACGCACTTCAGAGCACAGCTGTGCGTGTGAGACAGTGAGAGACAGAGTGAAAGTAAGAGAGAGACGGAGAGGCCGCGGACGTCTAAGGGCAGGAAACCAAATACATCACCTCGACTGGCTGAGGGAGCAACAGCAAGCAGTTCAAGGTGAGGTCAGACTGCAGCGTCAGCTGGCATCGTCGCAAACGTCTGAAAGGCCTGTTAGCCGTACATTACACCATTTGCTGCTGCCTGGCAAAGACTACATGAGCTTCTTTGCTTGACAATACAGTACGTCTACACTGAGGCGGCTAAATATGACAATGAATCTTTTTCCCTCCCAGTTTGGCCCTCCGCTCCCACTGAGACGGCACTTTTTGCAGTTCAAAACTTTTGAAAAACTGTCTCCAGGGTGAGTAAATCTGGACGCAGCGGCGCTATATTTTAGCGTTAAGCAGCACAAAACTAATGTGAAGATGTCTGCTCAGACCCGTCTGACGGAGGCTGACTGGTTTAAGAATAAAACAACCGTCGCGCCTTTTTCCAAAATAATCGTACAGATTGTACAAATTTGGCTGGTCCTGTAGGATGAGGGCAAAAGTTTTTCCACTTTTTTTGTGAATTAATTCACACAGTGAACTTTTACTTTTAAAAATACATAACTTTTGCTTCGGTTGCATCTACTGTTCCAGCATTTCAGAGCCCCGGAGGGGAGATTCTTGGACACGCTGGTAACCCCGGGGTTGTGTTGCAGGTAGAAAAGGAGACTTCTGGAAACAAAGATGAAGCACAGAAGCCATTCGTCGACACTCTCGCCTTTCACGTACACAAGTAAATACAGAACAGCCATACCATAATATTTAAAGCCCTCAGCAGCCCACAGAATAGTAACACTCACGCCCCACATCACACTTAACAGTACAGACTATTAATAGCGCTCGTGTCAGAGCGTCAACCACCCGGCTGCCTGTCTGTCCGTCAAACGAAACTGTCAGCTGGTGTGGGAGCCGATTCTCTGGAGACGCTTCTTTCCTTTTTACATGAGCAGTGAGAACAGTCCATGAACAGGATGGCTGCTGTCCTCATTAATGCAACGGACTGTAGCACGTGTTGTAAACGTCCTGGAGTTGTGATGATTCTGTGCCAGTGATTTTAGCTGCTGCTTGTACAGCTCTGTGCAGCCAGACTGCCGGACCGCACCGTGATGCACCCTGCCGGCAAGATGTGGATGGTGCATGGGTTAAAGCACAGCCTCTGTTGTGTTGGAGTTTCAATGAAAAACTAGCGTCGAGAAGAACTCCTGCAGCACCACGCGCACAAACAGAAGATAAAATCCTCAGGAGTGTTTGTCCAGCAGCAGCAGCAGCCTCGTGGTTGAAGCTGCCATGAAAGTGACGACAGAACATTGTATATAAACAGCGTCATTTGTCACAACACACAGTCACAGTCGCGCATCAAATGACGGCTTCTCCTAAGAAGTGAAAAACAGATGGTGAGCACGAGCGGGAGAGCCAGCGAACACCGGCGAGGCGGCGTTCAAGATGCATGAAGACGGCGACGGGCAGAGATGGAAGTACTTCAGTTACCTCAGGCTACCCGCTGCGATGGGACTGTGATGAGTTTCATATTTATTAACGGCTGCTATTACGTTACTTTTCTGATTTTATTCTCAGAGTTCGAACTGAAACGTCAACAATGTTTTGCTGTTTTGTGAGGATGAAGAAAAGGAAAATAAAAGAAAAAAAGATTAAAACGAAAACAGGTACCGGCACTGGGTTCTCTACATGAAAACGGACGCCCAAATAACATAAATGAAGGGATGGTTCCACATCATCAAAATATGGATACCACTATGCTTTACTGCTGTGTCTTGTTGAGGATGCACTTGGTGTTGAGGGACCAAGCGGGTGGGTTTCCTCTGGTCTTCCTGAATCAACCACGATCTCTTTTGTTGAACTGACATTAAGAGAGATTGTTGTCAGATTCGTTGTCATTAAGGGAGGGTCTTCCACTTTGCTCCTTCAGTCCCTGTCACTGTCATCCATCAGTCCGATCACGGCGGCATCATCGGCTGATGTTACTTGACGGCGAGTGTAGACCCGCGTTGTTTTACAGGACAACACTTTCAGATTTAACCAACACTGTGTAGACAAAGTCTTACACGGGGGCTTTGATGGCATTAACAGAAGGATATATTTCACACACACACACACACACACACACACACACGTGTCCAATGTGTGATGATGTCAGCCAGGAGCTCACTTATGTGGGAACATTTCGGGGAAGTGTTCGCCAGGCCTGTAAAGTGACCTGCATTTATTATGAATGAAAGCATCTGTCCGCCTTTTCCCTTCACACACGCGCGCCGTAAATAGAGAAAACCAGCGCAGGACCACAAACTGTGTCTGTGCAGATTCCACTCAATTAACTGGAGGTGCTGCTTTGTCTCTCTGTGACAAAAACTCATCCATTACACCGCGCAGATTGCCTCTATGTGGGTCAACACGCATTGCACATTTGCATGAGAAGCAGATGAGGCACCTGGCGGGCACTGCAACCCGCGGACGAGACAAAGTCTGAGCCGCCGATTCTTCAGGGTTTAGTCTGTTCAGGTGTTTTGTTTGTCTCCTCGCTCGCTCTTGATTTCTACACAAACAGCAAAGTCCAGTCTGTGATGAGGACAATGCCTCTACAAAACCTGAACCGGGACGCACAGGTGATATCAGGTGTCGGGACAACTCCCACCAAGCTGAGAAACTGAAACTTTAAAGCAGATTCAGTAAAACCTCTTTTGTGCAGTTCCCTTTATTAGCTATAAAGTGAGCAGACTACGCGACGTTTTGGGATTCAAAGAACATCTGGGATTAGACGCACTCTACCTGAATGTCTAATGCACTGTTATTATTTGATCGCGCAGGCACCACTGACAGCACCGACAGCAGCTCTGCCTTGGCTACACCTACGGTATCCGCCCGTCTGAGAAGACCAGAAACAGATTTTAATACCTCATCCACGCTGGATTTGATTAGAACACAACCTATTTGCAGTTTCTGGATCATAACCTTTTAGAGGCAGGAAACGATCACTGAAACGATGTACCGCTCAGGCTCCAGATACAATCTGATGCCACATGACTTCATGGTCTCGTAAATACTTGGCTTCGGTCACCGCCGTCGAGGAGTCTGCCTCCAGTGTGCCTTTGGCGTTAGCTTCTATTGCTAACGTTACACTCCTCATGTCGATCTTTCCTCTCATCGAGCCAACTTTGAGCGCACACGTCTCAGATGTAGGCAAGCACCAAGGTTGGTGATGCCAGCAGCAGATTGTTGGGTATCGATGTTTGGTCTTTGGTTCGCAATGATGTCTCCACGTCCCTGGCTATCGTATTGGTTTTGTGATGCAAAGTAGCTCAAACTATAAACATCTAGCTGTGAAAAGACCCTTTGGAATGATCTTTACACAAACATATACTCTATAATATCATTGCATCAGATGCAACCAACCAATCCTGGCCGATCCTCACCTATCGGGGACACATCGGTACTGGCATGCATCTCCCCAGTATGCACAGACATGTAAACTCCGTCTTCCCAGTGTATAAAATGAAGGAAAGAATCCTGGTGCCACACACTTTGCAAAGTTTACCCTGCAAAGTGTGTGGCAATGCAGACTGGAGGAAGCGTCAATCTTGTGTCATCCAACATCGAGGGCAAGAACATGAGTCAAAGCTGCAAAATACAGCTGCTGTCAAGGAATGGAACCGCCACTCAGAGTCAGATCGGTGTAGAATGGGTGCTCAATCCACAGAGAAAAGGCCTTTCGTCGTCCCGGCTCAAAAATGTACAATATATCGGGCAGCGTATCTGCAATGTTTCTGCTAAACTACAGCCTCTGTTCAGGCTCTAACACAAAACCAGGCCAGACCAAGTGACCTGCACTGCTTGACTCATACATCCGCAAAAACAAATGACTATTGCTGCAGCGCTAAACGGAGCCAAGACCACAAACAGCGACAGTGCTCGTCAACATTTTGCCCCAGTTATGGCCCTGACAGAGCGATCTGTTCTGCCATGTCAACCAGATCAACATTCGCTATGTATATCTCCGTGTGAACCGGCGTGCTGGTGAAGCTTTGGAGAGGGGATTTAAATTACATCATAACTGGCAGGGCACAATGTTCTGTCGCTGTACAACACTGAACAGGCTATAAAAAGGAGTGTGTAACCACCAGTCGCCGTGGTGTTTCGGGATTTCATGCGGTTCATCTAACGGGCCTGAAAAATCAATCCTCCGCAGTGCATGGAAAAACAATCATCCCATTTCGGGATGAAGTGTTTATGACGTGTTTGCACGCCGTTTTACAGAGGGAGCTGGATGAGGGGACGCGTCTGATTGGCACTCGTGTTTCCACTCGAGATAGACGGAGAACGTGTGAGGAATTTTAGTTGCTCCTAAACGTTGATACTGGGAGACATTCTCCATCTGCAAATACCCACACCAGAGCAGTGGCTGATGAATCTTACACATGGATGTCAAATCCTTAGGTAACCTCCATATAAAAGGAGTGGGATACCACAATCCGGCCATCTGTTGCTTCTTAACAAGCCCCTCATAAAAAAGAGATAAAAGAGTTTATACGCTGTCAGCATTCCCAGATCTTCGTCCTGGGCTGGCACAGAGTCAGTGGAAATACTCCGAGTTCAGTGACGTTAGCCCTTTGGCATGAACGATGCACTGACTTTGTCACATTTTCTCTAATTTGTCAATTCGTCAGGTCCATTTCGTCCGAAACTTGGGGTTAAGCCGTCACTGAGACATACACAACGACTGATCTGTGGGCAAAGAGCTCAGCAACAAGTCGCTGACATTCAAAACTCCATTAACAGCAGCACTAATATAGTCCTTTCTGGTACTGAGAGAAAGCCTCTAAAATCAGATTTAAAAATCAATTTAAATTTGCCTCGCTACAGGCAAATATTACATATGGTTGCTCGTAAAACACTATTGATGAACCGCTCTTAATTGCTGGCGTCTGCTTGCGCATTCGTAATAAATACACTGAGTCTCTTTTCGAGTAACGGCGCTCTTCAAATCCCACTGATGAGCCGTGCATTCCTGACATTAATATTACACAAATCATCTTCTCTTTGCATTCGTTAGCAGATTGTCTTGGTATGTTCACCTCTTCTTTAGTTGTTGATGAGACCCTTTTCAGTTAAAACCATTTAGTCCCTAAATGCAGCACCACACGACCCTTATCGGGGGTTTCACAACATACAGGATCTTTGCTTTGCCAACCACCTTGACCTTCACATGAACTGGATTTTATTATTTGAACATGGTTTCCCACTGCACCGAGCATTAGAAAAACACACCTTGATGTTGGAGAACCACAGGTCGTTCTCGTGCAGCGTGGCCATGTAGATGCAGCACAGCAGGCCAAGACCAACCGACACGGACCAACCGACCGAAGTCCAGATTATCGCCCCCCATGACCAATCACCTGCAGGAACATTATCATGTGATTAAGTGAAATTGTAGTATGTGACATGATTGTTTTCCGTATAGGCTGTT
This sequence comes from Datnioides undecimradiatus, assembly GCA_008933995.1. Taxonomy (NCBI): domain Eukaryota; kingdom Metazoa; phylum Chordata; class Actinopteri; order Lobotiformes; family Datnioididae; genus Datnioides; species Datnioides undecimradiatus. The sequence goes on from WARS01000060.1 coordinate 7,182,960, forward strand.
TTTGCACAGAGGGTACATTTTACAGTGGACAAAGCACAAGTGTAAATAATAAAATGAATTTTGGTTGAGTTGCATTTTGCTGCTTCGTCGGAAATGGTTTGATCTCATTCCACCGTCCAACAAGCGCTTCTGAAGATGCATACTCTGCAGCCTGACTGTCACACCGCCATGGCTTACAGACACAATATGACAGAGCCGGTGTTAATCTAAGTAACAACACCTGTGCCTTTCGTCCTATGACGAGTCAGAATGTCTGTTGGGAAAAAAGGCCAGTTGCTCATTTTGGCTGCATTTCGCCAACGCCACCGATTCAACGTGGACAACATCAGGTGGTATTTGTTCAGTGGAGCTCCACCAAAACAGCATTACCACGATAAATAACTTTATTTAAGAATAGATTTCAAATGTTATCTATAAAGTTTCATGGTGACAGCAATGAATACAGCACGAGCATAAAGGCAGACGCTATTATAGGCCAACTAAGATACTGATCAGTGAAATTCAGGATACTCACACATGAATAAGCTGGTGTTTGTCTGTTTGCAGGCATGTTAAGTGACTGTACATCTCAGTGTATATCTTTTATGTTCTTTTATTGTGTTTTGTTGTATCTTTTGTAACTTTTATGCCGCCGCCTCAGCCAGGTCTAGCTCGAAAACGAGATCTTTGATCTCAGCGGGAGCAACCTGGTTGAAAATGGGTTGAATTAAATAGAAATGAGTCGTAAAAGTGGCAGTTTTCAATAATTTAAAGCTGTGAAACACAGAGGGAAGTTTTCTGAGGACGCAACACAAGAAGCAAAACGGGATGTGCATATGCACTGTAACAATAGGTCTATAGAGCTGTGAAAATGTGCCATTTCATTTAAAGCCAACTGAGAACTTATCTTCTCATACTGCACCCACAGCGGGTCAGAGGTCAGGGTCAGATGCAGCACGCTGACCCCGGAGATAGATCTGGTTCCAGCAAGGTGGATGGCGGCCAACCATGCTCACCCAGGTCACTAGGCCACACTGCTGCTGCCCGAAAACTGGGTATGAAAATCAGCTGGGTGGGCGGATGGTTCACTCACCGTGCAAGATCTTCTCTGGATGATGATCAGTGCAACAGTTGGACTGTTGGGATTGAAACTCGGCACCGAGGGGAGGCTCCTTCCCCTTGCTGCCCTTCCTCTGGCGAAGGGCTGTCATGTTGAAACACTGCAACCACACAGAGGAAGAGGACACGTCTGATTAACGCATGGACAGCAGTGAAAACACACGCACGCGCACGCATCCCCGACGTGCAAACAGCGTGTGCAGTGTTGCAATCTGAGCAAACGCAAACAACGACCCCCGCACCACTGATTGCCCCCCCCCACTGTCTGCAGCCTTTCACTCACACAAACACTGATAAATGGGGATGGACGGGCCTGCTTACGGCGGCATTTCCTGGTCGCGTCGCGGCCAGAATTACGTGAAACATCCCCATCCCATCTACCGACACCGACGGCGACCAGATCACTACCCAAACTACACTAATCCTACCGCGTTTTAAGCCGGATGATGGGCTACAAGTCCCTAATGAAATACCATGAGGGATGTTAGTAGTGATGCGGACAGTGAGGCGCAGAATACCGTAAAAGTGCGACAAGGTTGCTTTAAAGTCCTACTGTGCAGCACGGACGCACTTCTGCAGCCGTTTTATAATGAATGTGCATTTTTGCATAAAGGCGCACTCCCGTTATGGACGCCAGACTCTCTTTCTGTCTTGACAGCAACAAAGACGCATACGATGTGAGCCAACGATGCATTTATAAGCCTCACCCTCCTGGTCTGGCTGGTAGGACGGTCCGACAGCACTCCTCTACCTCCCTCTCTCTCTCTCCCTCCCTCTCTTCCTCTCTATCTCCCTCGCTCTTTCATTTTTCTCTCCTCTCGTTTTGCCCCCTCCCGTTAAAATTCATCGGTCAGCGTCTCACCGCACCGGGTTTAAGCACGGCACAATACCGGAACACAAGAGAGGCTGCCTTCAAAATAAAAGCGCGGGGATGTCACTTTTGTTAAAAGAGGGCGAGAGTTTTAAAGGAGGCACGCGCTGGCTGCAGAGGGCGGAACTACCGCGCACCGGCCAGCAGGGGCCACATGGCGCAGGGGTTGTTCGGTGAATAAAGAAATACGTGTTAATAATCTAACTGGAAGAGACGCCAGTCAGAATAAAAGTGGGGATGAAATGAAAAAATGACTTTTTAAAAGCCCCTTAGATCACATTCATATCATAATGTGCACATATTCAACAATATATGCCAATAATATTAATAAACTTTTGTATTCTTATGTCAAGATCTATTAATATTATTGTCACACCTCCCTGTTTATTCATTTTCAGGCGTTATTACAAGCTAGGGCAAAGTCCGCAGGCAAGTTTCGCCACAAGGCGGCCATCTTGGCAACAAGCGATGACCACTGGGACATGCAAACAGCATATAGAATCAAAAGTAAAATGTGTTTTTTAAGGGAAAAGTCTCAAAAGTAAGGTTTTAATCCAAAACGCCAACTCCTTTCTATCCAGAGTGCTGTCACGTGTCAAACTCACCTAAGGACTTGTCAGATACCAAGTGGGCAAAGTGGCCAGACGAGTAATTACTTGAAGTCCGTCTGCACCCGCTCCTTTCTGCCACTAGTTGCTTTTAACTGTTATAGAGTTGCTTGCATCAGCGTGACTGGCTAGATATGTCCAGCTGATATGAAACACCAGGTTGGCTTTGGGGAGAAGGGGTTGGACATGTCTCATGCAATGTTTTAAGTGGTGTGCCTGCTCTCTCATAATGTCTGTAGCGTGTAATAGTATGGCGCGTCAGTGTGTCCAACTTTGAATCTCCTCCATGTTTGTTACAACAAACCCGCTTTCCATTGTCAACTCAAATTCCCCCAGTCGTTGCGTCCCTCCTGCGTATCTTGTTTCACACAATGCAGCAGCACTCAAAATGCCTTTTCATCTGCATTTTAATGTCACTTCTTTAATTAGCAGAGAATGGGCCATTTTCTCTGCAGTCATTTGACTTGTCATAGCAGCAAAAGCACAGGTTCCACCACTAATGATGGCTCGGCTCCATTAGATGTCCCATCATGTCAGACAGCCAGCATACACAATAGCCTAGACCCTGGAAGTGTCTTAATTTAATGAAATGCAGCCATCATTAATTAATGTGATTAATTGTATCCACTATGACATGTGACAATGCCTGCTGGGTAAACGGTGTATTATCACCCAAGTGTGCTTATGAATTCATTGTTTTGCTTTTAAAGGCTGCAGTTCTACATTGTGTGAGGTTTCAGTAGAGAGCTCTCAACCTGCACTGTGATCCATCTTTCGAGTATTCAGTGAGGTAAAAGACCTCGTATTTATGAGCCGTCTGGAAACACGACTTCAAAAATGCCAATGTCGCTTTTTAAAAAGGCAACTGCTTGCTTACCTGTTAATCCTAACAACCTGAGACAGAGCAGACACGGAGCCATATGCTGCGGGGGAAAGAAGGCAGACGTGACTTGGGCTGACAGCATTTCATCAGGTCTGCATCACTCTGAAGACCATATGACACGTTCATATTTATTCAAACCAGAGATGTAGCTCTTGGTTGAACCGCTGTTTTACAGCAGTTTCGGTCCTTTAAAGACATTCTGTCTCAGTGTTAAAAGATCAAGTGAACTCATGAAGACCAACCGAGCTTGAACGGTGAAACTAGGGTTTTCTTATACCCAAAGAAGAAGCCAGGTAACCAACAAATGCTTTTTATTAGAACTTTGACATTGTTCCTGCTCCTACCTGTCTGACCACTGCAAAGTTTTTTAATACGTTTTCTTCAAGTACTTGAATGCAACCTCAGACCTTCGTTTTGGACTTTCAAGAGTCTGCTGCGAAACTAAATTCTGTCTTAAAACCCGTGGCTTTATCAAATCACATCTGGTAATGAAACGTAAACACTTCTGTGTGAGGGAACTGGATGAAGGATGCAGAGGCATTCATCTCCGTACAATAAAGCTGTGGTTACCTGAATGCAACTCATTTTTGTAAGAAAGCGACAGTGTCCACTGTTTGTAAAAAGGGCTTCAAGAAGAATCGGGAGGTGTGGTGGATTCATTCAAGCCTTTGCCTTTGGCAGAGATCCTGTCTCTATCCTCTACACCTACTGTAAAAGTCTCTGACTCTTATTGTGTTGTGTTCGCTGATCTGAGAATGGAAGACAGACTCGCAGCAACAGTTTACAAACTGTATTAAAAAATAAAAGAATTGGAGGTTCGGGTTAAACACAGCTGTGGACCTCCATCTGCCTGGTGCTCCGTCCAGAAAGAGGATGCTATTCCAAGTTAACAACAATCTTTATTGTGTGTGTGTACGTGTGTATAATTGAGATTGGCTAAACAGGTGGGGAGTAGCCATGGTTTAGACTTAGCTCTCCCTCTGTTGGTGCACAGGCTGGTCCCAGCCTCTTGGCACATGATCTCCTTCAATCAGGCTTCTCCATCTTCATGTGAAAACTCCTCCCTGACTCCCTGTTTCTGAGCTATCTGTGTCTCTGAGACATCTGCCTCACCCTGACCTTGAGTTCTGTTCTGCCGCTACTATCTTGCAAAACAGGAACTGTACCTTATGTGTTGTTCAGTTCTGTGTGTGTGTGTGTGTCTGTAAGCGTGCTGCTTAGCCTTCAGAACTTTATCATACATGGTGTTAGTTCATCGTGGCACGGAACTAATGCTCGAGACCTTCTACTAAGGAGCACTACAGCTCTGTATAAGCACAATGCACAGTGTACACGTGTTTTAATATGTTTGAGTGTCATATGGGTTATTGAAAACTTAAACTAAAGCATTAATTCCTGACACCGGGATGAATTGGACCAGCTGCAGGTCGAGAGAGCAGGGGACGTCCTGGTTGCATGGGCGACATGGACACAGGAGATGTAAGACAGTAGATAAAGAGTTGTCGCCTAGGGTAACAAATACAAACTACATTTCAGAAACAGTGGGAAATCAATATCAGCAGAAGTCTAATAATGTTAGGCCTTAAGTCCTTTGCCTGTATTTCACCGTGAAAAGGCTTCAACAGTGTTAACACTCCTTTGCTGTTGTTAAAGTGGCTATGATTTACACGCTAAAAATAGATTTATATGAATTTATACAATGACAGTTACCATTTGAAAAGGGCTATCTGTGTCAAAGCTGAGTGTGAGCTGCAGACAGTGAAGGCAGCACAATGATGTCAGGGGTTTATTGATATTTGCGAGCTTACAGGTTGGTGCAGGTAACTTTTAAATAACTGTTAACTCATATTTCTCTATAACTATTCCAAATCTCTCCAAACAGCACGACACACATCACTGGGGACTAAACTGCGGGTCACATGTCTTCGCTTTCACTCAAAATGCGCTCGTTTCAAATGCCGTGAACTGTTTTCTCACTCATACTCTAGCGGGTCTCTATATTTCCCCTCTGTATTGCACATCACGTGCTTTTGTAGAACATATTTATTTTTATATTTAAAGCCATACATACATGGCACATTTGCATCTACATTTGCATCTTTAAAATGACTGTGAATACCCAACACTAACCACAGCTTGTTTCCATTTTACCTGAGCATCAGTCCAGGTGATTATGCTTTTTGAGTTTGGAAATAATTTTTCTCAGTAAACATGGAGCCAGCTAGACACAAGCCAACATGTGTAATCCCAGATGAGATAAGAGCCACTATAATTGATCATCAGTCTTCATTAAACGTGGTTTATCGATGAGAGAAGCTGCTCTGAGAGTGCAGCCAAATCTACAGCACTCAAAAGTAACACCAGTTGCCTGAAATCCTGCCAAACCTATTGGCAAGATGTTTATTTTACAAGAGCATCTAGCTGAGCTGATTATGTCAGTAGTCCTGCAGGTTGAGTATTTGTGTGTAATGGCGTTTGTGTTTGTGCTTTATGACCCCACAGTTACCTCACACTCAAGGAGAACAAGGATTTTCGCTGCTGACCAGGAAACTGCAGCTGCTGCTGAGGTCGTAACCTACAAATGCTTTGAAACTTACATGAATCCAGGACAGAGTGTTGGCAGACAACACAACAATTGGAAGTTCAAGTATTGCAACTACTGCTGGAGCTCTGATCTGACCATTTGTGAACACATGAATGAATCCACATCCTTTGCTTTTAATCAAATAATAATCGGGATATTTGAGGATGAATCAAAACTGTGGTTTAAAAACTGGAAAATGTAACACGAGCATCCATCTGATACGAACAAGAAGAAGAAGATATGAACTTGTTTGTGTGTCAAACGACGCTGACATCATGCTGTGGATGCAACATATTAACAGAACAGAGCACGAAAATGTCTGCAACACACAGCCTAAAAATAAATGGTCATAATAAGGACTAAACCTGACTGACAACCCGGAGACCTCTGCTGAGGTAGAGGCATTATTAAAATCACTCAAAGCCTCCGGCATGGGAAAACTAGGATCATGCACTGTAAAAACAAATGAATTAACAGCTTCGCCGCTGGATGGTGGAAGTGTGGATCATGTCGGTGAGGGTTCTCAAACATTTAATCAAGCTGTCAATAATTTCAGTAGTGTTCGGTCTGTGCAAATGCCCTTATCAGCGTAGGAGAGAGAGGAGGATCATTAGGACTGATGAGAGCCAAGAGCAATTCATTTCTAATACTTTGTGAAATTGGTTGAAGTGTGTAAAAGAGAACAATTTGCAGAGAAAAGGACTGACCTCGGGACAGTATTTCTACGTATCCCGTGTCACAAAAATCAAAAAGGATCAAAGCAGCTGCTGGAAATGTTGCCCAGCGAGCCGGAACTGCTGCGTTAGGGGGCAAAGCGTGTGCTGCAAATTCAAGAAGCAAACTGAAAAACAAAATTGGAATGGATGGAGCCAGACGCAGTTGTCCAGAGCCTTGAAATGGATGCTAAAACTCAAGAAGATGGAGCAGATCCAGATGTTTCACCTGTGAAGCTTTACCACCTTACCCACAGCCCTGATAGAAAGACAGAGAGACATTGCCGACCCTATAATCATGTAGCAAAACCTAGCCTACCTACTACCGGCTACAGAGATTGAAGTGTTTGATGGTAATCTTCTTTCTGCAGCCATTTGAACATCTAAGGATGAGCTGTACTCGTCTGAGCAGCACACCTCCAGCCATCCCAGCCCATCTGTCTGCAGTCTGTGCATGGATGCACGCAGAGGTTACGCAGAAGCTAAACGACTATTAAAGAGGCAATTTGAAAATGAAATCAAAGCAACCAGCTCTTATTTGATAAAGGCTTTGAACTGGACAGCCATTAAAGCTGATGATGGAAGAGTGTTCCATGCTTATGCAATGTGCTTAAGAGGATGTTGCAATGTTACGCCGGAATTGCAGTATTTGGATGAACTTGATATTCTCACCAATTCAATGTCAGCTGCATCCAAACTTCCTTTCAAGCTGTGGGGAAAATGGCACACAGCAGTTTGTGACATTTCTGGATGGCTTGGATGAGCAAGCCCAAAACTGTTGGAGCCACTGTTTGGAGATGTGCAAGACCGTTCCTTCTCCATCAGAAGGTGACAAAGAAGCATACCATAAATCTTAGACAGTTAAGGCAGCAGCTTGGTCACCGAGGTGACATTAGTAAATAACACTGGGAGCAGCTCTGCTTTCTCAAATACAACTCTGTATCACACAATTACGCAAGAGCCACGAGGTAGAGATCCTGCTCTTTAATGCACTTCCTGTGAGGATGTGCTAACTTATCGACCACAGTTTAAAATCCATCCACAAAACAAAAGTTAATTTCCTGAACATGAATGGTCATTAAAAAAGGAAAAAAGAAAAAGCTGACAGGTCGAAAACCAACAAAGGAGTCACACAACCACACTACACACAAACCACAAAATCAGGAACTTCAGCAAAAGCCTAGTTTCACTAAAAGGAAAGAAACTTGAGCAGAGCAGTTGTTTCACCGGATCAGGCCAATTTGAGTGAAGGTTAAGAAAGAAAATAAGTTCAGCTTCAGTCATGATAACTTGCCTCATTTTGCAACGGTTCTCCTTCGAACAGTGGGTCAGGAAAGACCTGCAAACGCTCAATTCACAACTTTCCTTTCCCCCTTCACCCTGAATGCCAAGCAAAACCTCCAAGGACCCTGCAACTTAAAGTACAAATGGAGTGAGGTCATCCCAGAGAAATCTGCTAAGCGATGGCAGAGACGGATCACAGGGTTCAGCTGAGGAGATTTAAAGCCGACAGATCTATGAAACCGGAGAATGGGAAGGTTCCACGTCACCTTTGTTTCGGGGGAATCTGGAGTGACTCCACTCAAACAGATTACGATCCCCAAACTGCAACTTGCTTCCACCAACACTTGCTGGAAAAGTCGACAAGGTAATGAAAACTGGAGCTCCAAATGAAGCTTAAAGACTTTTCCGGACAGATAGCTTATTTGCGCTGGTATATATCAATCAGATGAAAAGATTCCATAGTCTATTTCATGGAGTTTTAGTGTTTCACAACCTATCCCGAGAGAAATACTGGAGATATGTGTGCTCCAAGGACAACGCAGCTGATGACTATTCACATGTGCTGCACAAGGAACCTTCTCTGAAGTGATTGAGATGGCTGTAGAGCCCTACATTTCAGGAAAGGGAGGAAACTGATTAGCCAGAACTCCCCAAGAAACCGGGATGAATTCTTCCAGATGATGCAGAGGGTTTTTTTGTTAACAGTGTGAGCACTGAAGAGAAAAAATCCTGAGTATTACTCTTTGTGGAGAAGACTGCAGAGAGGTGTCACTAAAATATTTAAAAGGACTACCTATTATATTAAATCAAAGAAAAGAGAACTGCAAAAAAACTGACCTCAGCTCAGGTTGGAACTCTTAAAACGACAAAAAGAACCTGCTCAAGGTGACAAACGGAGAACAAAAGCTGTTCACTGAAGACAAAAAGGCAGAAAAGTCAGTCATCTGCACGAGAATCTTGTGAATCTTGCAATCTTGGAGAATGGCGTGCAGGTGAGAGCGGGCAGCACCTTGGATGCAATGCATGCTGGATGACTGGAAATATCTGCAGAAGGTCGTCAGGGACAGATCGGTCATGCAAAAAGATTAATTCCCAGGATTCTACAAAAGAGGACATAAAGTCTGGAGCTGATGAAAACTGAATAATGCAAAAGACAAGGTTGACTAGCACCATTGTATTTCTGTGCATGTATATGTCATGTATATGTATTTTTACTGCATTACTAGCCTTGAGTTTCATTTGTGCACTTTAGATTAATCCATGAGAAAAGTGAATGTAAAGGCTATTGAAGCATAATAGATTCATATAGATACTGATTCATTTCTGTGACATATACTGTAAGTTTGTACAATTTGTACAGCGTAGTGTGCTTTGTCATAACTAATAACAATTTGCCTCAGGGGGTTTTACAATTCGTACAGTATAAGTCATCCTCTGTCCTTGTGTCGGAGCTGTTCTGGTTCCATCGGTACATAACTGTTGTGCTGGTACAGAAACTCTAAACACTAAGTTACATATGTGTATTCAGAATAAACATATTGGCAGGTTTAATCTCCTCCCTACTTCGAAACGATCACATCCACTAACATAAAAATACATCAAGTATCCAGCAATGACAGCAATCTGCAGGACACAGCAGGAAAACAGTACGCAGATGTGAAATTTCAGGAAATATCAAGACAAAACACTTCTGAGGTTAACGTTTAAAGATGGATGGATCATTCTGATGCTGAAGGCGGCACTGGTTGTCCCAGCACTCAGTGTTCGTGTGGTGCTTTGTAACAATTGTCATAGTTGACTGACCTTGAACAGTGGAAATATTCAGCGATGGTAGAAGACTGAAATATTACTTGGCTCAGTTGACGCTGTGTACTGTCCACCTTGCTGCGGGCGGCGTTCATTTGAGTTCCTCTACTTTCTACCAACGTTCTACCAACAGTTCTTCTGGAAACTGTTGTTGCCTGTTCTCCCTCTCTCTCTCTCTGTTACATCTACAAATCCATACAAGAACAACTCTGACCGTCACCCAAATAAATCAATCCAGTTAATCAAAAATGTTCACAAACTGTGCTGTCCCGACGAGCCCACTTGAGACAGCATGCAGGTCAAGAGGGAGAACGCGCGGGGCATTCAGATGGAAGGAGTGTGTTTATGTGTGAGGGCTGACATGAAAGACCCGGAGATTATCAAAGAGATTTAAGAAAATAAATTGGCTTGACTCCGGCTGGAAAGAGGGATTATTGGAGAAGAAAACAGATTGTTTAATGGCCGCGTTCTCTGACTCTGGCCTTTTTAGTTCTTGCATCATTTCCTCGTGGGCACACTTACCAACAGACCAAATTTGTCCCTTCTTCCCGCCTCCCTTTTTTAATTTCTCTAAGTCTTGTCATCCCAAGCATGGGAGTGAGACGGCAGGAAGATGGTCCATTAAAGATAAGCCTCGCCTCTCCCAGTGTGCCCAATCGGACCCCCTTTAGCCAGCATGGGATCAGAAATCCTTTTCCTTTTTCACTCAGTGTAACACAAAACAAGGTTCATGGAGCAAGAGGAACCGGGAATTAACTAGACCGGCCTACAGAGTCCCTTGAACTGATTCTGGAGTATCTCCGACTACTTGCACTGTCTTCACCCTCGTTTATTTCCTTCCCTCGTTTTTCTCCCTTGATCTCCACTTTCATGGTGGGCCCTTAAAAGGTTTAGGTAGAAAACTCGATCCTGTGAAGAAATGAATAAACCAGGGTGATTTTTTTTCTCTCGCTTGTGCAGTCAGGGTTTCCTGTAAAAGCAAAAGGGATTACGAAAACAGACGTTGTGTGGATGTGGGTGTGTATGTTTGCGTGTTTGTGCGCGGAGTAATGAGAGGTACCAGCTTATCACTGCGCCGAGGGACCTTGAGTTATTGTATTTCATATTAAATCATTTTAAAAACTGCATGAATATAACGATTGGTCTCGTGCTCTGACTACAGAAGGGGGTGCTTACATCGAGTGCTTTCTAAGTAGTTCTCCAGAAGGATTAATCTGCATTTACATCATATTACTTTTCTGTTTTCGTCTCTCATCACTTGACTTCACCTTCTTCCTGTATATCTGTTCCACTTCCCCATCAGCCCAGGAGTGTATAATGTGTAGTGGTCTACTTTGTTGGTTTTATTGATCATCCACTGTGCATCCACCTTCGCAGCTCAGCCTTTTTCTTTGTCCGTACCTCTGTCAAGACCCCCTGCTGGCCTTCTGGACCACATGCCACCTGCCTCCCTGGTTTAGATGTTCCCTTGTTCGTGAAGTTCAAACCTCTTTTGACAGAGCCTTTCTCATCTGCATAGATATTCCTTTCACTAACTTTACTTTAGTTAAAATCTTTTATTCATATATATCCTGTGGTCTTTCTTAATTTATTAGTTAAAAAGCTCTAAGCCACAACTCTCAAACTTGAAGGATCAAATATTTAGGTTACCCGGGGCATTAAAAACATGCATATTTGAAAAAAACCCTCCACTTTCATAAGAAAATGGTGTTTGCAAATATGGAAATAAACTGTTTAAAGTCATTTAATATTTTTCAACCCCCAGAAAAGTCCCCTTTACTATAAAGGGAAAACTGAATGCCTGTGTCATATATATGAACCGAATAGTAAAGTTACCCTCGGTTTTAGGGAAACAGTTCGGTTATAGCAGGAAAAGCATTTTTAAAAATGCAATATTTTTTATTTACTTTGACAAATGTGAACATTAATAATCACAAGTTCCACTGTAACACTGAAATATTGGCAATAACAGTTAAATAACACAAATATTAGTAATGCTCCATCACGAACTCACTGCTATCCCCTTGTTCAAAAGACCCAGTTCACTTATAACAGGCTGGGAGAGATAAATCAGAAAAAATAAAAATAATTGAAAAGTTTATCAAAGTTTTGAGATGAATTTCTATATTTCAGTAATATTAAACTATGAGCCAGAAATGTAGTGAGAACATTGAAAGGCCAAGTGAAACTATTTGCAACATCTGGCCTCCAACCGTGCTAGAATTAAAGAATTAAAATAGTGATATTTGTACTCTGCCCTTCCAAATAAATGGTGTTTTCTTTAACCACTGTTAGCAACTAGACCTCTGAGTCTCACGGCAGTTTAGATTCAATTAATAGTTTCTTTTCATGCATCCATAAAACTACCACCTTTCTCATCTGAGCAGGAAGCACAATGAGAATCTCCTGTTTCCCCACTAGAGCTGAAGGATGCTCTTGATCTGATACCTAGAAGCAAATCCCCGAGCCTTGATCGTATCCCTTCTTGAACTGCTGTCACCGCTTTGGGGTTTAATAGGCCCTGCAGTTCTTAATTTAATCAACTTGTCCTTGGTGACTGGCTCCACAGAGGTTTAAAAATAGCCCTAATCTCTTTGCTACTAAAAAAGATTATACATTAACACGATTTGGGTGAATACTCGGTTCTGATTGGCTGCAGGGGGAACATTAATTCCTGACAATGGACACCTACTGAGCAGCTCCAGCCAAACTGTCTGGTCACTGTTGTGAATTATTGCACTGGCTAGTCTCGGCCTGCATCTAAAGTGAGTAACCATAGCAACACAGTCAAAGTCTTTGTTTACAGAATGTTAACAAGCTAGCATTGAAGCTAATTACAATAATGAATGGCTTCAACATTGCTTCTCACCTGCCTGGAGAATCTGTCATCAATGACGAGGGTGAGGCTGCTGAACTGACTTATGTGAGGTGGAATTGCTACGTTAGAGTAGATCCTTCAGGTATGGGTCTCTGTTTATGTCGTGCCATCACATTGTGTCTGCTGTTCCTAAATGCAGCAAGCATGCAGCAGCGAGTAGGTAAACCGAGTTATGTTGCGTCAAACCAGAAACCAGTGTTACGGGCCACTATGCGACCACCTGTTTCATTGTGTCTGTGATCCTGCTCCTGCGCATTTACTATGTTGTCACCATGGACCTCAAACTTGAGCAGAGAGCAAACATTTAAAACATTGGAGTGGAGGATCATCACCGGCTACAGCCTGAAACCGATCTGCAGTCTACGCAGGGGAAAAAGTGCAAAGCGAATTTTGTCCCCTGGGGTCAAACTGTCAATAAAGGGCTTTACGACAAAGGCGTGTGCGGTGGGAAACAATCTGAACTGTGCATGATAGCATTCAATCTCATCATGGCACAGTGGTGCATAGCATTTGTTTGATTGCAACAGACCAACCTTTGCAGCCTACCGGCCGTACTTCTGCATTTGGCGTCAGTGTCTTCTTCTCTTCTCCAAAATGAAACTGGGAAAAGGTTTTGGGAACATCACGGACGGTCCTTTATCAGGTTATATAATGGGACTTATTCTTACTCTCATCTCAGTTTGAGTTATTTGGGTCAAACAAGCTTTCCTTTATCACCAGGCCACTCTCTCCTCAGTACCTTGCTCAAGCAGTCTGGGACTGAATGGTTTTACCTACCTGGGAACTGATACAAGGCCAAATCCCTGATGGTGAATGAAAACTTCCTTTGTCTCTGTGTTTATTATCCTTTTTTAGTTTGTCATTGCTTTCATTCACCATTTCATATTTAGTCTTTGTCCTATTGTGATCTAAAATCTATAAATAAATGTTCTGCATAACTGCATTTGAATTGTGTTCCTAGTGTGTTCCCAGATTTAATTAAATGTTAACCCTGCAAAGAGCCTTGTGCAACAGTGTAATGAGGTGTGCTCTGGATTCCTTTTTCTTTAAAGTTTTCAAGTAAAGGTCCTGTCGGAGGACAAACATAACCTACTCCCACGCTATTGTTGTTTAAAATAAACTAGCAAGGAGAAACATGTTTTGCAGGTATGGCGCACGCTATGTACATTATCTCAGGCCTTTATCAGTTCAAGATGAGGTGCCCAGAAGATGGCTGCAAGCAATTTCCTGCAGGACAAAAGAGCAACCACACACGACTATTAAGCCAAACGTTTTCAGCTTATAAAAACACACAATGTGTCTCTGCCAGAGGCCAAATGTCTGCAAGTTCTCCTCTAACACAAGTGAGCTTCCTCCAATGGTAGCGTTGAGCCTGTCCGGTTATCCTTGTGATGTTTGTAATCCACAAAGTTTCGACTGATCCTGAAGTGTTTTAATTAATGTTTCTCATCTAAAACAAGATCAGAATGTAGAATTGGCTCTTGTCCATGTGGATTGAGCTCATTGAGTTTTTTTAGGGAACAACATAATGTAGAGTGAAGTTTTGGCCTATACTTAACACCGCAAGGAGAAGATCACAGAGAAGATCATAGCAGACCCATCACGCTTTGGACGTAACTCATTCCAACTTGGCCCATCTTGAAGGTGCTAAGGAGTGCAACCAGATGCATTTACAGTTTTCTTTCCACACAATTTCTTAAAGGGAAATGTCAGTATTTTACAACCAGGATCCTAATTTCTCATATGTAGGTGTTCAAATGGGGACAACAAGTTTTGGAATTGGTCCAGTATTGAAAGAGCCATCAGCCATGTACACGCTACAATGCACCATATAGGGTAAGCTTCTCCTCTCCACAAACTGCTTTACTCAGCTTTCACAGACTGCTTATGTTGGACTGGGATACGCCGAAGTTGTGGCTAGCTGTTGCTACAAATGGATGCTAACGCTCATCAGCTCTGCAGGGAGCAGTGTAACCGGGATGACTACTGGCAGCCACAGAAGAGAAGAAACCCTGAACCAAAGCACAACTTCCTGAAGAAACATGCTGCTGCAGACTGGAGAGAGCTGCTGCAGACAGGCTGCAGCTAATGCTATTAGCTAAAGCTACTGTGCTAAAAGCACAGGTTTCAACATGTTGCCAAGCAATTTTGAGACTGTCAGTGACTTTTGTGTAACATACACACTCGTCTTGTATGTCTTCTACATTGTGGCACGTTTCCTGGGTAACGGTTCAGCCAAGTTTTAAAGACCATGTTCCTCTAGTGGTCATTCAGATACTTAAACATGAGAAAGTGGGGTCCAGTTTGAAAATGGTTCCCTGCACTGTGCAGACTGAGTCATATTTCTTATATATTTCTTAAGTTGTTCCTGATTCTTCTAAAGGGGTTTAAGGTTTTCATGTTGATGGGAGAGGGGGTCTCAGACTCTGGGAGAACAGCGACTTTCAAAACTTTCAACTCACAAACATGACCAGAGACAAAGAGCAGTCATTTATTAACTCAGTCTTTATTACCAAAAATACAATAGCAAAGTAGTGACATAATAAAGCCTATGATGTACTAAAAATAAATAAACATAAAGCAAGCGTCACACTGCTGTCTGAAACAATTCTCATGTTGAACATCCATTACAAAATATGAGCAGAAGCACACTGATCAGGACAGACGTGTTGTACCTCCTCTGCCTCCTTTGGTTTAAATACACACAGCAGTGTTCGCTGTATTTAGCTTAAAACCGTCAGTTCCCTCAAACAGACTGGGAGCAAATAAGATCAGAGCCGAAGTGAAATCTAAAACTTTATTTTTTGTCTCAATTGTCTGGGTTTTTTTGTAAACAAGATTATTCAAAAATAGATTTTATATTTAAAAAATGTCAGTTTTAACGTTCTGCAGTCGTCATCTACAATATGTACACTTAAAATACAGTACCGAGTGTTTGAGCACATTACTAGGTAAATAAGCTCGAAATATAAGAAAAGGGCTGTTTCACATTCTTGGTTTGTTCTCTTGTTTTCATGTCGCCCGAAACTGCTGAATAAAATGACACTGTGCATTAGCCTCTGTGGAGAATATACTGAGGTGTTTGTGTGATTATACCCTGCATTGTGACAATCGTTAAGATTTCTGCATCCGCTGCTTTGCGCCTGAATCAGAATTTGGATCGTTTGCTCGATCGTCCAGGTAACTGACTGAAGATTTGGCAGAGAGCTCGTAATCTGAGCTTCAACGCGAGCACAGACACCGCCAACTAAAAAGGCACAATCAACTAAAACAAGCAAAACCTATTAGCTTCTCAAATATGGCACACGTTTGCGGTTCTGTGGTTGCTCTATGGAGTATCTGACAGAGGGCAGCGTAACTGTGGTGAATGGAGCAGACCTGAATGCTCTGAAAGCAGACAGACAGACAGACAGACAGACGGACACATGCTTTCATACTCGTGGTGTCGGCCGCCTGTGTCGACACGCTCTTGCGATTTGCGACACCAAATGGGACACACATCGCTGCCTGCAAAATCCCGCTTGACCTATATGCATTTACCACCCGGGAGAATGACCCAACATGCATTTCCCGGCTGCTCGCTGAACGTTACAGTGATGCAAACGCGAATTTTACTGAAGCTTGTTTTTCTGTTTCCAGAATATCTGAAACATTCACTTTGGTTGAACTCTTACTATGAGCTCCTTGTTTAAAACCAAACACGGCTGTCACTGCAGCACTCACTTGCTTTCAAGTTATTCTGTTATCCCCGATTAATACAAGCTGTACACTGAGCAGTCAGCTGGTTTGTTACTGCTTGCATGCTATTTTTGTAGTTTTAGCTATCTTTTGTATTAGTTATGATGCTACTGTACATACCCACATTGAGGAACACATCTGATATTATGCGTTTTTCCTATTTTTAACAGATTTATTCATCCACGCCGTAGAGCTCCATTGTTGCCCGAGACCTTTAATAATCCTATCGACTGTGGTTTACTTTAAGCCAATCCCACATACACCGCACCGCTGAAGGGAACACTACGACAGATGTGTATGCACACTGGGAAATAATCCCAAAAAAATATGATTGTTTGACTCAAAAAAGATGAAAGTGTATATTAAGAACGGCTTTTTATGTTTACGTCTTTCAGTAGAGACCAGTGAGTCTGGGCATGGTTACACGTTGGATGAATCAAAGTGCTGCTGGTTCTGTTCTTTTCACGAGAGCCGGTGTTTAGCCAGATTTTCTCAACCAGCTCACTGTACGAAGAGTAAGCCGTAAAGAAAATCACCTCGTGTTTTCAGAACAGTGCCTCGCTGCAAAGGAAAACGTGTGCATGCTCACCGCTGCAGCGGGTCGGCTGAACCTGTAAACTGCGATGGGAGTTAGCAAATAAGTTTGTCCGCCCTTTGGGATCATCTGACTGGTAGATCGAGCAATTGCTCTTTCTCATAAGCTAATGCAATTATGGGAAGTTGAGAGTAAGTTAAGGCTAAAAATGCTAAAGTTTTACGTGATGTTAGCATGTTGCACAGTTAAAGCAGTGGGGTTACAGCCACAGCCGATGCACTGATCACCTGTCTGGAACTCTAAAATAATCTGAAGAGTGCATTTTCTGTTCTTGTGAAACATTAGCAAGTTAGCATTGCAAATATCCAAGCTTACAAGCTCGAGAACCTCCTTCTTCACTGTTTTTGCAGGCGCATTGCTGCATATCTCATATGCTCAACATCGCTGCCTCCTGCAGGGGATCAGAGGAATAGCACGAAGCTACAGGCAGGAATATGCATCGCGCTCGCACCTGACTGAAACGTCAAGCTGCACAGCGCCACTAGAGGTCAAAACGTGCACTGCGCACATTTCACTGGGATCAGTTTTCTTAGAGAGGAATAATTATGAGCTGTCAGATTAGTAGAAGACAGAAGGCGAGGGGCTGAGGTGTGTCTGTTGCACTTGGAGCCGCTGCTCATTTACATGCATGTCACGTTGATCAGACGGGAGGGACACCGAAGTCCCTCTTTTATTCTTCTTCTTTTTTTGTTTTAAATTCAGACATGTAACCATCGTCCTTAATTCTGCCTGGTGGAATTGTAAATTAATAGCCAGCCAGTAATTGCCTGCTTTGATAATGAGAATTCCAGGCCAGGTAACAGGTCTTTGAGATAGAGATTTAATTTTGTTTTATGCACCGCGCTACACACACGTGCAGACACAATTTCAAGCTGTTATGTCAGGCAGACAAGGGGAGCATGAATTATGGATATTCCATTTTATCTTAATTTCCTCAGCCTCTGTCTGTGTGGATGTAAGAAAGGGACGGCATACTGATGAATTAACTTGACACAGTGTGTTATGCATGACGGAGCAGGCGCGATGCATCAGATGGGTATCGACTCTGACATTGAGTGTTTGGTTTGTTAAAAAAAAAAAGATCTCACGTTATTCGACCTCATCTTCATCTTCAATCTATATTTAATCATATGTTAATTTAAACTTCTTTATGCAACCTCGACGGGTTTTTCCAGCCAAGACAGTAGCAGAAATACGGACGTCCTTCCTGTAAAGCTCTGCGGCGATCGACACGGCGGCATCAGCAACTTTCTCTTCGACTTTTTCGAATGAATGGCACGAGTTGAATTAACATTAAAGTGCAAAGCGTATTTTGGTTGTTCCTAACATGCGTCTGGGTGACGAGATAAGTCCGATTTGTGCCCGCGCTCCTGTCCTTTACGTTCTGCACAGTCAGCGTCGTTTTTCGACGCTGGGGTTGAACTTTTTGTCCTTTCTGTGGGAAAACTAACTCACACGCCGCGAGACAATCACCACAGTCAACACAAGGCCTTCTTTCATCCAAGTTTCCGTTTTTGTGGTCACTACACAGGGCCGCAGTGATTGTGCTGATCACACGACAGGACATGCCTCCCTCCAGACTTTATTTTCACATCCCTCTCTTCTTGTTTCGGGCGCGTTCGTAAGCCGGGACAGCAGTAGTTTCATGTTGCGTTTGACACAAGAAGGTTTGTATTTTAAAAACACTGACAGAAAAAAAAGAATATAGGTTATTATAAAATGTTATTATATACAACATAAATTGCATGGGCTATAAAAAAATGGACTATACCGTCAATAACAACTCTTAAAGTGAGACTAGCACCACAATCACACTGGAAAACAGGTGTGTCTGATTCAATACACGACGTATTCCTGTTTTCAAATACCTAGGCACCTTTCATTTATAATAAAAACCAAACCGATGCCAACTTCCCTTTTTCTATCATTCCTTTTGTCAACAGACCTGAAACCAACACCTTCGGCCGGCGGCAGACTACAATCAAATCCTTAAAAGACCGATTTCTGCTTTGCTCCGGTCAACTTCCGCTCCCCCGAGAACCTCCTCCCCCAACGACGGCGCTTCAGAAACAAGTAAAATGACTCATACAAACAACAACAAAACAAAAAAAAGAGAGAGAAATGTTTGCCTAACGGAAACTAACATGCATAAAAGTAGACAGATAAATATTCAATCATATTCAAGCTGCGACACACGCCTTCGGGCACCGGTGAGTTTGCACATGTGCCTCCTCAACTGGGCTGGAGCCTCAACTGTGTCGGATTAAATACATTAAATATTACAGTAGCGATAAAAGAGCTGCCTCATGGTCAAAATATGAATTAGGCTGGAAAACGTGAATTCTTTTTTCCACTTCTGCTGAGGGACTGTGTGGTTTTTAATGAGGTATGAACTTCCTGTATAGTGAAAATAATAAAGTCAGACTTGGGTTAGAGCTCAGGTTTGTCCCTTCAAATCAAAATCACTTCCTCCCCGACACATTTTGTGTCTCTTTAACGTCAAATGGTTTGACAGAAACGATAACGGATTAGAACTTTTTTTTTGTTTTTTCGCCACTCAGAAAACCATTTCATCGTTTTCTCGACAGCGGGTCAAGGCGTCTGCGGCGAACAGTAGCTGCTGCCTCTTCACATTCGTCGAACCCCTTTGAAGCCGCCACAGAACATCGTGAGAAGCGACAGGTAACTACGGTACAGTGCACCTGAAAGGGAGTCACCTTGAAATCCATTGCAATCGACCTTGAGGTAAAGAAACCTAATGAAACACTTCTGTGGGCAGCAGATCGCTGTAAAAGCGCAGGGTCAGTGTTGATACAAAGAGAGGGAGGGTCTCACTCTGCTGTTTGGAGGCCCGGCTGGGCTTCTGGCTGCTGCTGCTGCTCCTTGTTGAGGATGATGCTGATGATGTCTCCCTCGTGCTCCTTCATGTGCTCCATCAGCCGTTCCTTGCTGGTGGACTCGAAGCCACAGATGCAGCAGCAGAACAGGAGCACGCAGTACTCCATACCGGGGCCGGGGCCGGGGCCGGGGACCTGGGGCTGGCCCATGCATTGATGGCTCTGGGGCTGAGACTGCAGCTGTGCGGGCTCCTTCCCATGGGGGTTCGGGGATTCAGCCGGCCACTGTGAAGGGTCTGCGGTGGTTGTGGGCAGCCCCCCTGAGCTGTCCACAGCGGGCGCTGGCAGCGGGTCCACTGGGCCTTTTGCTCTGTCCTTTGAGGGCTGGGAGCCTGCGGGACGCTCGGGGACCGACTCCAGCACCGCGGACAACTTCTGAGGAGCTCTGAGGGGAATAAAGGATGGACTCACTGAGAAGGATACAACGAGAGAAGAAGCAAACTATGAACACCTGAGGGCAGCGTTGGCCCATTGAGGAGTACTTCCAAAAGCTGTTTGTCATCCAGAGTCCTTCCTGCCCAACATCTTATCATCCCTACAACGCTGTGGGCAGTTATTAGCATTATGCTACACTGGACTCTGGCTCTGCTGTAGTTTAACGTCCTCCAGTGTGAAGTAACTGGGAGCTGTGCTTTCAAAGCAACCTAACAATGTGCATTGACTGCAGGGGTACAGGAACACAGTGCAAAGGTTTACTGTAGAAACCTGAAGGATGGATATAAAGTGATTTATTCAGGGCTGAAGGCTGCAAACGTTGGCACTGACAGTTTGTGCCGTGTGAAACACATCATGTGCGACGAACTTAAAGGATTGCATAACGCAGCCTCGCTGTATTCAAGACGGGAATAAAACCTAAAGACACTCAAAGTGCGGAGACGACTGCGACCTCTGAGCTCCTGTGTTTACCGGCTGCTCTGGGAGATGGCCTCGTTGATGGCTTTGTTAACTTGCTCGTAGTTGTAGTTCTGGTCTCCGGCGTGCTTCCACATGTGGGACTTGAGCGACGGCGGATGACTGCACACGTAGCCGCACAGCGAGCACCTGGAAGAGACGGGAAGGCAGAGGAGAAACAACGGAGAGGCGATGAGCGGCGGAGTGAGAGCGGATCAAGTCCAGGTCGATTTAATATGCAGACGGAGGTTCCACTAATCCTCCTCCCACTTTCTATCAAGAGGAATCATCCCGACTCAAGACTCCACGGGGGACGCTGAGCTTGAGAGACAGAGACAAAGAGAGGAGAGAGAAAATAGGATTTGCAGCGCACCGGTGAAGCAATTAGTCAAAACGAAAAGAAGTGCAGATCGTGTCTTTATTAACTATTCAAATGCTTCAAGTTGCAAATACCATTTAGGACGCAGAGCTCAACGCGCACTTCAAACATAAAAGCCGACCGGATGAGAGAGCAGTCTCATCATACGACGACTCGTGATGTTGTAAAGAAAGTTCAGACTCGATCGCGCTGAGAAAAACCCCAAATCCAGGCCCACAGGATGTTGAACGTTTGCGTCATAGCGGCAGGATGCGATAAGACGTGTAGTCTGGACACGGACTGAAAAACAAAGCACTTTGGAGTGGACAAGCGCGTTGGCGTGGCTCATAACAGTGTCGGAGAAAGCCTGGAAATTCAAAGCAATCGGTGCAAACGCAGCCTGACGCACATTGGACTCCTCCGCCTCTCTCTGCATTTCGTAATGTTTCCTTTTGTTGCAAGAGGCATCTGCGCTTTTAGAAGTTGGTTTGCTTAACGCTTAATGCCTACGACGCTAGAGCAGTCGGGAATTCAAAAAGGACCGTGAATCCCAACAAAGAGCAGAGTAAAATCTGATGGCAGTCAAAGCCAACAAATATTAATTACATCAGTCAGCCCCTCTTGGAGATAATTGGCAAGGCAGACGGTCCGTTTCGAACCATTAAGCAATATAAAAGATATATGAATTATGTGTTATTCAGCTCAAGCATATTTGTTTTGCCATCAGACCGCAGCTCTTACAGACTTCTGCTGAAATCATCTCAGCAAATGTATTAAAGACGTTTAGGCGACAAATTCAAACTGTGCGAGGATCAAACCTTCAAAAAGAGAAACGCCACCCGTGTTACGCATAATTAACCTGTCAGGGGTGCACCACTCAGTGTGTAACGGTTGTCTTCTTGTCGAGCCAGAGAAAATACGCTGTGATAACCCCGGGGGACATCGCCGGGGTTATCGCGCGTTGGCCAAGGAGACTGCAGATTTAGCAAACAACAGCTGCGCTGCAAGCGGCGTGTGATGGGGGAGCCTAATGAAAAACACGTTATCGTGTGGGATCCAGGGGTGTTTGAAGCTTTTTGAAGAGCCACATCAGATACTTCTCGCGCCTGACCTTGTTGATTTTGTTGATTGGTGTGTTTACCTGTGTGAAAGCGGCTGCAGACCCAAAAATCAAACCCAGACTCAAAGGCGTAACAATCTCTGGCGTGCTAAGTTGGTGCAATGATGCAAAGGAGCCCAACAGCAGGAGTTATTGCCATGGTAGAGGTGCGATTTTAGCACAAACTTAAGATGAAGTTGCAAACTGTTTGTTTGGTCTACACCAGATGAACAGAGCTACTGGGGTGAAGACCGAACTCTGAACGACGGGTGTCTCGTCTCCTTGCTGTGCGTGTTATTAGAGTCCATCTCTCTCAGGCCATCCTTCTTCCAAGTGCAGCTCTGAATAACTTGCCGGAGAGAGTCTGTGTCATTGCTACTGTATGGAAACATAAGCTTTCCAGCCGTGCAGGCAGTGGTGACAGTGTGCTGCAGCTCAGGCGCTCAGTGAAGTGGAAATGAGCAATCAGCGCCTCGCTCAGCGTTGACGATATTCAACATTTTAAGGAGGACTGAAGTGTTCGGTCCCATTGACAATCTCCACCCACCAACCGCTAACGTCGCAATCAGAAGCCGATTTCTCAAGTCTCCGGGCCGTTGACCCCATGAGAGCGAAGCAGTGCGGGCACGCGCAGGTTCAGACCCACAGAGAAGATAAACATCAGCTCCTTTTGGCCGCCCACTGCTCTTCAGTGTTCTTACCGCCCCTCTGTGGTGACTGCATGCATGTTCCTCACCTGTACTGCTCCAGGAGCTGCATGGCCTGGTGCTCCTGAGGATGCCTCCTCATGTGGCTCTTTAAGCTGTTCATGTTGGTGGTGGCGAAATCGCAGCTACAGCACCTGTCGGACGGAGAAAGGAGAGAACGCGGAGACAGAGCGGCTGCTTTAACACGTTTCTGTTGGAGGTCACTGTGTTGCTTCTTTACACCTGTAGCCTGAAGGGAGAGAAGGGATTTACACCAACACAGAGAGGAAATTACCACTTTTAAAACAACAATGCAGCACAGCGTCTCTTCTTTGCTGCCCTGTGGATGTGGCCGTTTATTGTCTTACGCACCGCAGCTGCAGTGAAGCAGTCGTAGGCCCGAGCATAATAAAACATGCAATCTAACACTGTGGCGGACAGGAGAGTAGCTGCGAGTAGACGGTAAAATATAATATGAGCAAAATATAAAAACAGTGAGGTACTGTACAAGGTTTGCAGGCAGAAACCAAACTGAATTTATGGCCATTCGCACAGGCTTACAATAAAGAAGCAAACAAAAGTGAAAAGTTGCACTTTAAATGTGATGTTTATGGATTTATGGGCGATGAATTACAAATAAAGAGATACTGGACCAGCTGAAAACATGAATTTATGAAAACAGCAGCAGCACAATGTCTAAATTATCACCATTTAAACATCTATTTGTATTTTGGCACTACTGCAGTTTTGCAATTTGCTTTTTACGTCGGTTACTCAGTCGCCTTCCTCTGAACCTCTGCTGAATCTTTGGGTTAAACTCAGATATTTTAGTTTCTCCCATAACTGTTGCCATGACAATTCTGCATTCAGTGGGCTCCAGTGTTGTCCAGATCTCAGTATTTTAAAGATCTTTTGCAGAGGACGGTTTAGAAAACATGCTACATCATACCAAATGCTGTGCTGTGTGTTTGGCTGCATGGGACTGTATGCTGTATGGGACCCAGCGTGCAGACGGATGTACAGCAGAGAGGAGAATAATGGTGAGGGGGGAGTTTCTCTGTGTCTGATCACCACGATATAAGACGAGTGAGCACTAAGAGTTGCTGCTTTGTCAAGCTAAGCTAACCAGCTGCTGGCTCTACTCTCAGTTTATCATACCAGGGGCGAGAGAGGTCGAACGTCTCATCCAATTTAGGCGCTTGATTTAAAGCAACGCTCTGACATTTGCTTTGTGGCCCGGGGATAACGCGTTAAAATGCTGATAGTGCAGAAAACAAGAGCAATTCCCCCGTTAGCACAAGACATACAGTGATCACGGTCAATAACATCGTCAATGTCCTCTTTGAAAATTACACATTCTCTGATGCAGAGTGGACAATCAAAGCCTCGCCAGCAGCGCAGCGCCGGGTTAAATGAATCGCAGTTTACAAGTGGGCTAATAAAGACATTAGTCCTGTCTGAAACAGGAAGAGAGGGAATGAAACGAAGTGTCCGCTGACCGCTAACACCGCCGCACACGAGACGTCAGCGGGAACAACAGCGATGATATCAGCGAGGTGAATACCAGCAGCCGGCGAGCGCGTCTCAGCGCAGATGAGATATTCAGTCTTTTAACGTGAAGATACGTGGCGAGTTCAGCGGGGTGTTCCACCTGTGAGCGCAGCCACTCAAAGCGGTGCATTCTGGGTAATGCATTATTTGATTTCAGTGACACAGAGGAGTGGATACTCTTTGCTAATCACCATGCTGTTAATAACAGATCAAGGAGTGGTTGAATATCAGCATCAGTCCAGTCTGTGGTTTGCCTCGGCGCCATATTGTTGTCACTGTTACCGTAAAGCGCTGCCTCCTGGGGGCTCCTCTAATTACATACTGTACGTCCTAATAAAGTATTGCATGTGTGTTTTAGCAGGGGACTGGGTACTGCACATGCTTCCCACGGCTGTTTATTCATGTTTGCTCTGCAATCTGAGATGAAACAATAACCACGAGGTGAGACCTGGAAGTTTGATTTGTTCTGCAGTGCGCAGGAGATTCCTGCAGAGCGTGCTGTATTAATGATTTATATATAAGTGTATATCAGCATAAACAGCTTCTTTGAGGGTGATAGGGCCACACACACGTCATCGTGCAAAGGAAAAGCATTTCATTTAAACAACAGCACAGCAGCGAGAGCACAGCAGGTCTGTGGGCACGGCAGCGCAGGTATGAATCACTGAGCGTCTTCTGGTCACAAAATGAGCTTTCTTCAAGCGTCCACGCACATTTTCCTTGTTGTCCGTGTTTGAATGTCACCTGATCGAGTGCGCTCGTTAAAATATTCGTGTTGGTATCATCCAGTGATTCCCGACTCTCCTTTTGGCCTCGTGCCGTTGGCTAACAGGGTGGTTGACCACTCTGGTTAGAAACAGCAATTAGACGCCACCTGACCTTTTCCACAGCAGAGAGGAATGTTGTTTTCTGTGTGTGTGCGACCTTAGAGCAAAGGTGACGGCGTACTGTTAAGAAAGCTGACGCAAACACCCGCATGTGTTCGCACCTCAGGGCAGCTTTGTGTTAACACAAAGACCGAGTGTGTGTCTGTGTGTGTGTGTGTGGGGGGGGGGTGATTAGAGCCACAGTGAGGGTACTGTATGTGAGTGTGTGACTGTGTCTTCACTGCGAGATCACGGCGCTGGTCGGAGCATTGCCGGGCACGTACTGCCATCTAATGCACCTTTCTGAAATGACAACTGCAGCTCGTGCACAGCTGAAGGGAGAGGTTTGGGAAGCAGCACAACACAAAGCTAAAATCACTGCATCTGTCCACTATTTATTGCTTTGTTATCTTGCTGCAGATTGGAACATCAGCCTTCCAGACTGGCAGTGATGAAACGCACTATATCTTCCGTTAAAAGTGCTTTAGATTATGGCTCTGCGTTTTAATTGTCTGCAACATTTTCGTTTTTCCTCCTACAAATTAAGAGCTCGGAGCTCAGACGTGTGACGCTCAGAAGCTTTAAGTGAGCACAAACACAGAATATCAGTCCTGTTCCCCATTTTTATTGAGCCATGTGTAGTGTTGTAGCGTTAGTGGTCAGTGAATATTGCATTTTCTGTTTTCAGTTCCTGTTTCGGCCTGAGTGGGCTAATCAAACACTTATAGTGTCACATCGGCCTTCATATCACTAAGTGTGCGCAGGTGGATTTTAACAAATTCATATCTAGACTCTCTTCACGAAAACATTTAGCAAAGCTCAGTTTCATTCATATTACACATTACGCATTTACAATTTTGTAATAGAGCAACATTACACAACCACGTGCTGTTAAATCTGCATGTTGTTTGCAGCCTCGAATGCTTTGCACAGCACGTCACATGCACTTCTATGTACTGTGAATTAAAGTAACACATTAAAAATCGAGCTGCACGCGTCTTCTAGTTCGTTAAGTTCAGTGGTTTCAAGAATTTAACAGCTCTACATCAGTCGGTGAGGAGCGTTAGTACTTGCAGGAGTGTTTCAGGAGTTCGTGGTGCATCTCTTTTGAAGCAGCTTACCGATAAGGCTTGTCAGAGTTGTGGATCCGCCGGTGGTTCCTCACCCCAACATACGTGGAGCTGGTGTAGTCACACACGTCGCACTTATACATCTTCTGCACACCACATTCTGGAACGAGTCAAAGAGATCGGTGAACGCACAGCTAGAGGAGGGTGATGGGTGTCGTCCCATCTTAACACGCGACGAGGCTATAAAAACACGTCCCACCTTCATCTGTCACCCGCTCAGCGTCCTCCACCGTGGCCCCGGTTTCGGTGACTGGCGTGAGCGCCGCTGCGTCGCCGCCGAAGCTGTGATGCTCCCGTTCATGATTTCTTAACTGACTCTGAGTGAGGAAAACACAAAGATATATTTGTGATATATACAAGCCAGATGTTGCCTGATTTCTCTGGCATCATATAGCAGAAAGATCAAATATGATATTAGAGACGAGTCTGTTAAAAATAAGCCATTGTTAGATGTGGAGCTATTGATTTCTAATGAAATACGCTGTGGTTTTGCAGACAGTCGCAGCAGAATATCTGCTTAGAGGACCTTTAACTCTCTAACACCACCTCTGGAGCGGATATCGTACCAACCCCTTCACCCTTCACAACCAGGAACTTTGTTGGCCTAACTCGCAAATCTGCTGGATAATATGATAAATCTGATGAACGATGAATAATCTCTGCTGCAGATCTCTGCTGGAGCCCCATGATAGCGGTGGAATCAATAGTTTTCTCCTCGTATCACCGGGACCGAGGCAGGCGGTCACCGCGGCGCTGCAGCAGACTTTCATCTTTGCCAACGAGGTCTCTCGCTTCATGCAGGTGCTTTCACTTACCTCTTCGGGGCCTAAACTCATCCTCACTGTGCGGCTTTACTGAGAAACTAAAACAGATGCTGACGGGAGAGGAGATGAGCAGTGAATGATGTACACTTACATTAACGTTGGGGGGGTGATGAAGCCTACTGACATCTGCCTCTATACTAAGTCGGCGCAGGTGTTTTTGTGTGAGGGGTAAAGAGTATGTGTAAGTTTAGTGGTTTCAAATATGACTTTAACTAGCTGGAAGTAAGATGTGACATGTTGATTAAAGCCCATAATCATGCGTAAGACTATAATCTGATGTGATATAGGAGCAAGCAGGATGCAGCCTTTATTATATCCATACACATGTGGTCTAAGGCTGAGACTCAGAGTCTCAGACACCCAAACAGAGCAGCTGGGATAGTTTGGACAGGGAATATTATCATTTTAACATGGAAAATAACATAATCAAATCCTAATTTATCAAAATAGTTGCAGGTTAATTTCTCATCCGTCGACTAATCGCTTCGACTCTAAAACACAATTTCCTTTTGTGGTTTCATTGTGTTTTATGACATAACTATTTGAAAATTGATTTTTGGGGAAACTGCAAACCTTTTTTTGGGGGGGGGGGGGCTAATCCCGTGAATTAAGTACCCCGACGAGCCAGATGGTTTGTCACACAGAACCATCTGGGACGGCTCCTGTTGAAACGGCTACTTGGCAGGTGATTTAATGAACCATCTGTCCATCACCGTCCACCAACGTCGACCGATCAGATCAGCCGCCATTGTTGTTTTCAAGCGAACAGTCGATTCTCGCTGTCGTCGCAACTAAAGCTCGCCCGTAGCTGCCAGCTGTTCCTCAAATCACGCCGACTGGTGCGAACCACTATCGCCGCCGCTGAAGCGAAGCTAACGTAATCTGTGATCTGTGATGTGATCTTGTGAGCTGCCTGAAGACCTAAATTTGGTTAAATCGCTCACATACACATCACGGAGATTAGATGTGACATCGTTTTAAAATGCTGCATGCGTGCGCTGACGTCCGCTCACCTTGTAGTGAAAGGCATCTGGGCAGAGCTTGCACTGGTACATCCTGGTCTTGCAGTGGTGGATCATATGGCTCTCCAGGTCCTTACTGTCCGAGGCAATGTGCTCACAGATGGGACACTGATACGGCTGCCTTTGCCTGTGCACCCGTAGGTGCTGTTTGATGTAGCCCTTGTTGCCGCTGCTGTAGCGACACAGGCGGCAACGGTACGGCCTGTCACTGCCGGGGATGTAGTCCACCAGGCCGCCATCAGGAGAGGCAACCAAACCCTCCACCCCTGGGATGCTGCACATGTAGCTCCCAGCGCCGTTCCCTGCGACGACGCCGGCCACCGCTCCGTTCTGGAACTGTGCGTTGTCCTGAAGCTCTTTTAAGATATCTTCGTCTGAGGCATTCTGGTCCGAGCGCTCTCTGAGTCTTTCAATGACGGTGAGAAGCGACAGGCTGATGCCGGCTTTTATTGCAGGGCCCTCGTCGTCCCCCTCTCCCAGATCCAGGGACCCCAAATCTTCCTCTCTGCCCTTGCTACAGAGCTCCAAGTCCAACAGAGCTGCCGTTGTCTCTACGTCAGAAGCCTTCTGTCCAGCTGCTTCCACCAGCTTTTGGCCCGTGTTCTGGCTCTGAGCCTGGGAGGTAATGGTCTTTGGACTTACCTTGAGGCTAGAGGTGGGGAGCTCTGGGGTCCTCATCGGCATAGCCACTAGGGCTTCAGCGGCCAGAGAGTGCAGGCGCAGAGACTCAGAATGTGTCCTCTTGCGACCAGCCGGGGGAACATTTTCATCCCGCGCAGAGTCGCTACTTATAGCGACAGCAGATTTGATGTTCGCTCCTGCTGGCTGGCTGTCAGTCGTGCTACCCGCACTGCATCCAGGGACCACTTCATCCTTTGGCTCTCCTGCACGGTGCTGCTCTTCCTCCTCTGCATCCTGTAAGCTCTTGTCCCTGTCCACATCTGGGCTGAGAAGAAGCGGGTTCGTCGCCATGACCGAATCCTCAGCTGAAGGGAGGCGTTCTACGATCACGTTGATGTGGCCCGCACTGTTGGGACTGCTGTTGATAATCTTCTGGGCTGATGACAGCAAGCTGTCCGTGACAGAGGCGCGATCACGGTGACTATCAATCTCCACCTCAGGCTCTGCCTCTGTCGTTACTTGCACCTCCACCACAGGCTCCTCGGAGGTCATGTCTTTGATCGGGTACACGCTCTCCTCCTCTTCCTCTGCGGCTTTTGGACTTTCGTTGAGATCGGACACTGGATGAGCCAACACATCCCGTTTGCTCTCAACAGCCACTGGAGCGGTAAACAGCTGGAGTTTGAAGGCAGCGGGCAGCTTTTGCAGGCTTTTGTCTTGGGGGACAGAAGACAGAACAACTATCTCCTCTCTGGTTCCGGCAGTGTTGGGTGCAACCTGGGCCTCCCTCCTTGTTTGAGCTCCGTCTTCATCCTCGAAGATGGGGTAAGAGCAGTCGACCAGGCCGGCGTGCTTCCAGGCATGAGTCTTAAGCATTCGCTGCTGGCTGCACACATAGCTGCAGATTAGACAGCGGTACAATCCAAACTCCTCGTAGCTGTACCATTTCTTCTTCTGCGGTAGCTCCTTGGAACCATCAAGTAAGCTTCTGCTCACATCGGTTCCAACACCACCGCTGCTCCCAGTCCATTCGCCATCCTGCTTTCTTAAAACCTCATCCGTGCCCTCAGGGAAGATATCCGACTGAGCAGAATTCCTCTTCCTGTCGTCACCGTTATCAAAGTGCAGCCTGACGTGTTCCTCCAGCTGCCCCTGGTCTCTGGAGGTAAAGCGACACTCGGAGCACATGAGGATGAGGTCACTGTGCTGCTCATTGTGTTGCTTCAGGTGCTCTTTCAGCAACGGCAGCGTTTGGGAGAGATAGGGGCACAGGCTGCACTGATAGCACGTCACTGTCCGCTTGTGGTCGCTGCTGGAGTCGGTGGCTACCTCTGTTACCGTGGAGGTGATGCTGTTGTTGTTATTACTGTCTCCTGACACAGGCGATGAAAGAACGCCACCAGCCGTGCTGCCATCTACTCTCACCTCCTCTATGCTCTCCTGCTCCTTACAGGTCCTCTTAATTTTCTTATAGGGTGAGCCTCCCCTGCTCCCCCTCGTCCCCTCAACGCCTCCTCCTCCTGCAAACGAGGCCTGCTGAATTCCTCTTTTCTGTCCCGCCAAGCTACAGCGCCGCTGGGGCCGCTTCTCCACGATTTTGCTCAGCTTCTCAATGACCTGGATGAGTGAATCCGCAGCTTGTTTCTGCGGAAAACTCTGAGCGACGCCCTCCTGGTCTCTTTTCTGTGTTTGGGTTTGAGAGAGGGATCCCAGGGCCGGCGGTGTGGAGGAGGAAGAGGAGGCAGTGGAGCCGTGTGCGATGAGTACAGCCACATTGCTGACCTCCTCCATGACCTGGCAGACAGCAGGGAACAAGGAAAGGACTGTGTAAACCGGATGGTGCTTCACACTACTAACAAGCATACTCTGAAACACCTACCTCTGTTTAACAGTAAACAGTAAATATTACATTAAACAACATGATATTATCGATCTGCAGTTTCCCTGTTGTTTTAATTGTTTTTCCAATTAAAACAGGGAGAATTAAACCAGTGACACTTCAGAAAGCTGCTTGTTTTGTCCAGCCTAGGGCCAGCCAGTACATTAATATGTGAATATCATGATCTGAGTCTAAATACTGTCCTAATATTGATGATTTGGGTATTGCAAAATTGCATAATTGTTAGGTTAACCTTGGTTTTCCCGGGTACGATATTGTTGCATCACTAATACTGAGAGATCTGGTCATCTGCAGCATGGTGACACTTGATCTTGTCTGTCCCTCTAAGCCTAACTCAGTATTAGACTATTTTAAGTCTAAAGTCAAAGTTAATAAAGTGCAACTGTAAAACTGACAAATATGCTGTATTTCTACAAAAACCTAGCCTAGAGCCTGATGTAACACTGTGACATGACGTAAATTCTACATTGATGTAAGACTAAATGATGATTATTACCAAGTTTCAGTTCTGTATTTACTCTTGTGCACTTTCGACTGCAAACAAAAGGGAAATAAATTGCATTGTGGTGTTGAAGTTAGCACATACGTTGCTGTACTGGTCACCAAGGGTAGGTGTTAAAAAGAAAGAAAGAAGAGCAGCTCGCAAATACCTACTGCATGTCAAGTGGACTGTATACTTAGCGATACCTACTCTGTATTCTGAGCATGTGATTTCTAGTTTTGCACTGGGTATGCAGGCAGTCTGCGCCAGTCTCCTCACATTAAGTGTTTTGCACAGCGACGCAGAGCCGAAGACACCGAAAAAAGCGACCACAGCTTCTATCAGTTATCAGTCAGTATCTGAAGATAGCGAAACTATAAAAACGTATTGAGGAAAACATGTTTTCAGTTAAGAATAAATACATAATTGACCAAACTTTGTTCCACAGCACTTACTAGTGTGATCTTGTGTGCTGATTGGCTGTACAGAGTAAAAAGAAAGCACCCCAGGACCAAGGACCACCATGATAAGCCCAGCCACTGCAGCTGAATGCAGGCTTTTGAAACCCGTGCACCATGTGCATCTGTTTACAAACTCAGCTTGGGGGAAATTGTCCAACTCATGTGGTTAAATTCCTTTCATCTCTGCAAATCCACCACTTTCCTCTTTCTGACCACAACTCGCCTTCCTCTTTTTCCTACTTCTGCATCTCCATGACTGTATTTAAACATTTGGAGAAGGGTGACCACATGCAAGGACTAACCGATTTATTAAGTTTATAAAGGAGCAGCACTGCACACAAACTGTCTGGAAGAATTAAAGTAAACCATGATCTGTTTCTTATATAAGACAATGCAAATCTGCAAAACAACTTTCAAATACAGTGAAAAGAGACCTTCTTTAGTTCAGATGATAGACTCTTATTGGTGAATGTGACTGTAGCCTCTCTGCAGAGACCATCATGGGCTTTGAAAGCCAGTCTCAGATGAGCACCTGCTATGTCAGGGTCTAAAAATATGTCATCCACTCTCTCTCAATCGCCTGCAGGATGAAGTTCAACACAGCCTCCAAACTCGCACCGAAGCGCCGATACAGCCGCCTGACCGGAGCCACCGGCTGTCAGCAGACACACGGCAGCCGAGGGGACGCTTGAGAGACTTTCAGTGCGGTGGGAAAAGGCGATATTTACGTGCCAAGCAGCAGAAACACAGCTAGCTTCACAGCTAGCCTCACTGCTAGCCGCCTGCTATTCACTCACTCACTCACACACTCACACTCACTCACACACACACACACACACACACACACACACACACACACACACACACACACACACGAGTCTCACACAGTGCTAGCAGCTCCACACATGAATGTACAAGGGCATTTTAATGATCTTCTCGTTTAATGAGTGACGCAGGAGCGCGCGGCTGTATTTTAATGAAAACATACTCACTGACGCGGGAAGGCTCGACGCTCTTTGTCCTCAACACATAAAACTGCTTTTGTTTTACTCGTTAGCCATAAAAAAGTGGCCTCCCTCTCTCCCACATTGCAAAATGGCGAGGATGGAATATCGGTCACGTGACTTGGAGTTTGGGGTCAGGTGACCGACGCGCGCCGCTGATTGACAGGTTGGCCTGGTGCTGCATTAAGGTGCTTCTCGGAAAACGGAGAACTAACATGCGGTTGGTCGAAAATTTAGGGAAAAAGAGTCCAAAAACAGGATTGAACGGTAAAAATAAGGTTACTAAAGGACAAAAGCCACCACAGCTACAGTCTGTTCACCCCGCTGCCGTGTGGCAAACATTACAGTAGTATTTGAAAATAGTATCAACACAGCTCTTCACCATAAATGGTGAATACAGAGGCACTTCCTGTCACAATGATTTTGCACATTTTGCTGCTTGTATGTAGTTTTTGTTGTTATTTTACTGCCTGTTTTCTTTTTTTATAGCTTATTATAATATATTTGAATATCTGTTTATACAGTTTCTGTGTGTGCAACATAATTGCATTTCATTGAGCAATCCTGTTTTGCAAAATGACAAATAAACATGGAACCTTGCAAATGACAAGGAGGGTAGGCTGCAAGGTAACTATGCTTCATAGAGTCATTCTGACAATATTGAGTACTATCAAATATAGATGTTCCCTGCTTCTCCTAGCAAAACACACTACTGTAAGGTATGGTTGATCTGTAAAAATGTGTAAATGCAATTTATGCATTTATGCAAGTGTAAATGGGCCTGCGCACATGTGAGCGCTGAACAAATGTGATTTTGCATGTACCATCGACGTGCTTTGTCTTCACCTGCCTGCTTTACTCTGAGTGTTGTTATGCCCCTTTATTTCAGACATTTTTATTTAATATTAATTGCACCTTTTCAATACTTAGTGTTTTCCACCAAAGAGTCAGAGTGAGCTTAATGCTATTCTGCATGCAAGAAGTATCATCTTCCTTCAAACCTGGGTTTGATAAATTTTAATATTTAATCTAATGGCAAACCATAATCATTTATAGAAGTGTAGATCACCTAAATGGTAATATTAAAAAAAAGTCAAAACATCTCAGACTTAGTTTGGGTTTCAAAAAAGAGATTTGAATGAAAAATCACATTCCCATGTTGAACATCTGGGAAGGAGACAGGAAACATGGTCGTCACTCTTTAATCCAGTGCAATAAAACCTTTCTCTAACACTGTCTGGAAATAAACCATAAATAAACCACCTATAAATCAGATGTAGATTCAGTGAAGCATGCAAGTGATGACAGCTGAGCACTATCATCTAGTGGTTACTTTGTGTTTGTGCAGCTCCTCCCACATGAGCAGAGGGCATATTCCATGCAGAGGGATACATGCTGTAGTTGCACAAAGGAAAACTGCCTATTGCAAATGACTCGGATCCATTCCACAACAGAAACAGACTATTTCCTGCAAAACAAATGCACAAGCATAAGGAATAAATGAATGCACGGTAACGTCTATCTACCCAAAATGTTGCGTTCATAATTTACTGGAGTTAATTAACAGTCTGTGTGCTAAATACTCATTACTCTGCAACTCAATTCGTCTTCAGTTTGACCATGTTTGAGGAACTCATCGTGATCTAAATCCCGTAGCACATACAGAAGATACCCAACAACACCCCAAAGGACTTAAAAAGACAGAAAAATATTAATATATAAATAAATAATAAAAAATACATTATTATTATTATTTGTTATATTTTGGTAAATGATATTGCCTTATGATGATCAACACCTCAGCACTAAGTTTGAGCAATATGAATTGAAAGGTGACACAGGAAACAAACAGTTAAAGGCATTTTATAGTGGTGGAGGCTACCAACTGATATTTTATGTTGCTAAACTAATATTCTCACTGAGTCAGAATGATTGTTTATTAGTGATATGTCAAATCTTGGATGTTCAATATCTTAAAGAAGCACAGAACCTGCACTGAGCCCCTCAGTATTTATGAACCATGATTCATTTGAAATGTGCAGATGTTTAAGGCTTAAGGTTATACATAACATAAAGCACCCTGTGTAAAAATATGCTGCATTAGACGATCCTTTCCAGAATGTTTCTGATGATAGATTAGAATTTTATAACCATCATTAACACACACATACGCACACACACTCACACACTCACACACCCACACACGTTTTCACACAGCGTAATTCAGGCCCAATCGGTGTAAAACAAGCCTGTGCTGAAAACGACATCCTTCATTGTTGGCCATCTCCATTCATGTGTGATTTTTATGAACTGTAATCCCTTCCACCTCCTATTACCCCTTGTTGCCTCTCCGTCAAAGGCACACTGAGGCTGTTCTCTAATCTGAAGTGACAGCCCATATACTTTCACTCACACATTACAGTGTAGCCTTGGGCAACTGAGCCTGCTCCTTTCAAAACGCTGGAACCAGGTTATTTCTATTGAAGGATTAAAGTAATACTTCAGTTTAAGCTATTATTTCAGGGTTTATTATTTCTTCCAACTGCAGGGCTGAGTGGGATTGATTAAATGCGAATGAGGGAAAGAGAGGCCGCACTGTAGAGGGTGAAATGTGCAGGAGGTAAAGCAGAAGTGTTCGGCCCGTTTGAAGGCTTAGTTTACCTGTGTTTGGATGCGCGTTTTGCATTGGACCCGCGGTTGGAATAAGATGCATGCCCGAGTCACCTGTGGGTTGTAGGACTAAGCAAAGAGGACCCAGTTCAATTAGCCAAATACTGGGATGCACTTTCTATACATGCACATTTAAAAGCAACAAATAAAACTTAACTCAAGGTCAACTCACTTGCTTTTTATCTAGAGTTTCCAACTGCAACTGTTGGATCACATGATGGCACCCAAGCAAACTCCATTTGTGGAAGATGACCATGAGATGCGGATGAAAGCGATGGAAAAAAAAAATTAAATGGGCATTGAGTGAGATTTTTTTTAACTTTAATTATTTAAAATTTTAAAATCTAAAATAATCTGTCATGACCGGGGGGTCAGGCCTCTGTCGGCAGTCGCTCTTGTTTAACCCGCTCCTCTTCTTCTCCTTATTCATTCAGGAAATCTGCCTTTTCATGCATGCACATAGGTCCAATCCTATGCAAACACAATCCACTGCATCGTCAGACCGTCACCATCAAAGAGTCCAGTCAGACTTTTGAGTCATCAGAATTTGGGTTGACAGCGCTTCCAAAGGTTTTGGCTCTAAAAGCACCGTGGACAACTTCTGAACACCGTCGTGAAATAAATCACCAATCTTCACGTCAGTGAAAGACAACATTTGGATGTCACAGCAGATGTAGGGTGGTGCATTTCAGGATTATCTTTCATATCACAGTGAATGGATAATCAGTTTGGCGTCAGAGCGATCGATCTTTGCAGAAGTAAATTACACACAAATCTACGTTGAAGGTGGAGAACACGAGCGCTCAGACGGCGGCTGCCTTATCCAGAATGTGAAGACATCTCACTTTACCTGGTCTCGCCTTTGGCAGAAGGCTCCAAAAGATCATCATGTGCTCAGGGTGAGGTTGCAGATCAACACCTTATGCTTATACTCAGGTGTTGTGCTGCTAATTAGAAACATATGACTTTAAGGTTTGGTGCTAGTCCTCAAAACATCCGGTACAGCAGCTGTAACATCGTGACTGAAACTGGTGGTATTTCAGATATTCCACAGAGACACACGGTGACGTTTTTCAAATGTCCATCTGCACATTTTAGACATATATCAACCACAATGTTGTTTTCACAGGGTACCGTAATATGGATAACAGGAGAACAGGTTCTCGTGGCCTTTCCGTTAGAAGAACGTGAGCTGAGTTTGCATTCCAGCGACTGTGTTTCAACACTGAATACGGCGCTGCACTTAACTTCTTGCTGAAATGGTGTTCTCATCACGCTGTTTTCTTTGCTTTTCACAAAATTACTGCATGGGAAGCAGTTTGCAAAAGGTGCGTTAGCGTATTCGTTGGGTAATAAGAAAAGTTTAACTCTGTGTTACAGGGTGCAACTTCTCACACCTCGATGGGAGACCGGTCGCTTAAATGCAGATGGCAGTGAAAAATTAATTGCATTAAGCAGCTACGCCCCGTCGAACTGAAACACTCATATCTTGCATGGAGGCAAAACTACAAACTGTGATGTACTTCCTCCCTGCTTTTCCAACGAGCACCACACGGTGGCAGTAGTGACCTTCTTGGAGATGAACAGCAGCGAAACAGCCTGAGATGCAAAGACAGGCACAGGCAGGGAATTTGCATTGAACCAAATTGTTATTGAATGTTTTTGTATGATTGCTGACAGCACTAATATTAATGATTGTTATTTTATTAACATCAACCATCTGTTTTAAAACAATGAACGGCGCCAGTTTGTTTCCTCACACACTGGACGTGTTCTGACATAAAGAAAACAGAAGATAGGTCACTCAAGGAGAAACTGGTTTGAAGATCGCCTAATGTATATATGTTGGTCTGCATGCAAACAGGAAAAGTGAGGGTAAAACAGGAAATGAGGGAAGGGAAGGATGAGGGAAGAGTCGATGAAGGGAGCAGCCGAGGGAGAACAGGTGAGGAACAAGAGAGAGGTCGGGCGGCGGACTGGGCTCCTCTCTTATATTATGCGCTGATGGACTGAGAAGGAGGGCGAAAGAAGGGAGGATACATGAAGGAGGGAGAGTGAAGGAGCAGAAGGCTGTGTGTGTGTGTGTGTGTGTGTGTGTGTGTGTGTTTGAGAAAGGGGGGGGGGCATATTGTTTTTGTGGCAAATTGATGTGATCCATCTGAACCATGTGACTCCTGCAGCACACTCCCCGAGTGACCAGCGCCACGCCACACCCAAGGGCAACTGGAATTGCATTGTGAGCCCCCCCCCCCCAACCCCACACACACACACACACACACACACACACACACACACACACTTTTTTTCTGCTCGTTTCTTTTCTTTTTTTTTTTTTTTTTAGGCAATAAGAGACGATGTATGTCCTCCATTTTGCCACGGGAGTGAGCAAACAAAACGACAGCCTGTAGTTATATGTATCGCAGTCCTTCTTCCCCTAAAAATATATTCCACTAACACACACACACACACACACACACACACACACTCTGAGAGGTGGGCATGTGGCTTGCTTCCCAGGTCATTTTCTTTGGAGTTGCTGCTTTATTGTGTTCGCTGATCCGATTTCCCTTCCTCTCCGGTGTGATTTCTCTTTCTGTTGCCCCGGCCAATCTTACAGCCACGGTTCACCTGGAAAAGAAAAATAGCGTGACCCCCACCACCAACACACCGGCGCTAACAACAACAGCAGCAACAACAGCAACGTGGCATAATAATGCTTTCACTTGAGGAATGGGAAATAATGCGTCTTCATGATCTATCTGGGCCATATCGAATATATGAATCATGTTATTACGGTGGAACTGGGGAGGCTGCGCCGGGCTGCAGGGGAGGTGATCGCCGGGAGAAGTGCCACTGTGTTAGCCAAGGAATGGCGGCGTTACTGTGTGTATTCTGGTGCACGGTTCACTTTAGGTGTAGGGCTGGACAGCGAAGCAGCAACGAAGCAAACCACCTTAATCAGCTCCAGCCGGGTCAGAACTCGCCCGTTCACCCCTGTTTAACCTCTCCACACTGACTTCCAGCGTGTTTCACAATAGATTTTAAGATGTTTGAGCTTCATATGACCTCACATCACTGTGAAAACTGCTAAATACACACAGATTATTATTAACTCGGATAACAAGCGGGTCCGATCAGCTTGTAAGCAACTGTGCAAACTGTGCGAGCAGAGCTGACTTAGATTATGTTTAAAGGCACAGCAGGTCATTCGCTGCTGTAATGAGGAATTCTGCAAAATTGTGACAGAGCAGCAAAAATGACGGCAGCCAGACACGAGACTTCCTCTTCTCCGGAGTTTCACGCCAGAAATGATAATAACTCGTTTTCAACTTGCATTTAGAGCCGCTGTTCTACTCGTGCATGCTTTGATGCTTGAATTGTTTTTAAGCGAGTTTAAAGCCACAGTTACTCGTCTGAGTCCTTTAACTTTCGCCCAGCTGCAAAAATCAGCCTTTAAACCATATTTAAGGAAATCATGATTTGACATTCATCATGAAAATGATCCATATCTGCTGATTATTTAGGTGTGATTGCACTTAAAATGCTAAACAGACACAGCGATAAACTCTAAGTATTAACAGTATGCTGCATTTCTCTCATTGTCAACAAGAGGCCAAGAACAAAATCAACATTATGCTGTTTTCTGTGTTTCATGCAATGGATACATGTTATTCGTCTGTGCACTGGAGCTTATCGATGCACTGCACAACATGTTGTTGACACAGTAATTGTTCTTTACTTTGAGTCACTTCCAAATACACGTCCCTGCAGCTGGATATACTCTGGGATCAACTCTTGGATGACTACATCAGAAGCTGAAGTGAGCAGCTGTTTTAGATTATTGAGCCTATTTATGAAAATGAAACTTTAGACCTGTTGGGTTATTTTTAAAGGCTTAGAGTTAGATGTGTTTAGCTGACTTTGCAAATGAGGCCCGTGCATGAGCTGTAAAGTGAGTAAAAGCAGGAAAAGAAGGACTCAGCCTCGGCGGTAACTTCGCCGTACAGTAACTCAATTCAGAGTTGCTCCCACACTCCTCTCCTCTTGGCTCCCCTCCAACAAAACAAACGCAGTATTATCACGAGATGCTGTCTGCTATCAGTAAGGAAGAGCGGCGCCCAAAGAGAAATCGAGGCCAGAGACGTCCGTTTATCGCCTTTCCTCTCCTGCTTCTAATTTAAATTTGAAGTTTTCAAACAAAAACAAAAGAAGGAAAGTCGGAGGCCGGAGCGACATTAGCGACATTATAGGCCCTGCTATCCCTCAGCCAGGGAAATTAATTACTTATTGATCAAGAGAGCGGGTGAATAAAATGAAGTGAATTAATAAATAAGTGAACAGATAGCAGAGAGCGGGCCATAGGTGGGCTGCTTGTTCACATTTGCAAACATCATGGCTGGCAGATTCCATTTGTTTTCCATTTCGACGCGGCGCGGAGAGGAACTCAGGAGTTCATCCGTCAGAGCACGACGCCTATGAAAAGGACAAAAGGCGGCGCGCACGAGGGCAGGTCCTGCAACGAAACCCTGCGCGCTAACACGTGGAGTTCACAGGGGAATAAGTTAGACGTCCGCGTGTAAATGAGCAATTTTAATTTCCTATTTTTAGTGATTAGTTGTTTCGAATTACACGACTAGTTAAACGGCAATGATTCTATCTTTCCTTTTAATAAACGCCCCCGCGGCTGGAAAGTTGTCTGCTGACTGGAACCTCCCTTAAAACTTGCTAAGTACATATCATTAGGCCTTAGTGCAGGATGGTCCGGCTAATAAACAATTATTTATAACAAATTATTGCCTAATGTATCAAATTAACAACGTGCAGCATGTGAGATTTATACACCACGCTTGCCACATTTATTGCATTTACTTAAGGTATTCAGTGATGCACATTTGGTGTAAAACACATCTTTTTATAGACGGTGCTTTATGGTGGAATATGTGAGATTAACAGTGTGAAGTGTGTTTTTGTTTGGTTGATTTATGGACGCCATAAAGTCATGTTTATTGGGCCGGTGCAAATAATTAAATGGTGGAGTTTTAAGTGCAATATTCACCTAATGTAAAAACAGAACGGGTGGAAATATTGCCTCGTAAAGTCAGAGTTATCTCCAAAGTCAAGGAGTCAAAATATTTACATCGATAAATCCGTCCTTAACACCTCGCAACTAACAGGGGTGGACGGCCCGACCAGTTGGCTTTTGTAGCAGCGGGACTGAGATGAATGTTGGCGGGAGACGCCGCTGTTGTTTTTCACCACTTCTAATTGCCTTTTTACCCTCCAGTATGGAGAGTTTAGGACAAAGAGGAGGAAAAGTTCTCTAACTGCACACAAACGTGCACGAAGCAGGGCGCAGTTGCACGCAAGAATCCCAAGGCATGCACGCGCACAAAGATCCTGTACGTGTGTGTGTGCAATCAAACAAACATTCGCCCAACTAGGTCAGAAGCTGCAGAGACTGTACAGAGTCAGATTGATTCCTTAAGATATTCATAGTAATCTTCAAATTCCTGCTTGTTGGGTAATAAGACACTTTATCATCACACGTGGTGACAAGGTACATTAGTCTTGACCTGCCACAGGGGGGGAAGAAAAAAAAATCGGATGCAGTTTGATCACCATAACAACCAGCTTATTGATTATAACAATGTGTGGCTGGGTCGCACATCCACCGCTGATGCTGCTGCCGAAGAGAGGAGGTGAAGACAAAGAAGGACAGAAGAGCCCGAACAAGCAAACATGCACGTGTTCGCATGTGCACGACAGGTTCCTCTCTCTCCTGTCCAGGTGGAGCGGTGTGTGT
The DNA here is from genome assembly GCA_008933995.1 of Datnioides undecimradiatus. NCBI lineage: Eukaryota > Metazoa > Chordata > Actinopteri > Lobotiformes > Datnioididae > Datnioides > Datnioides undecimradiatus. Next base: position 7,224,282 of record WARS01000060.1, read on the forward strand.
GTGTGTGTGTGTGTGTGTGTGTGTGTCTCAGAGGAAGATAAATGTCTGCAGAAACGTCCACATTCAGATGCATTCAACGGACAAACTTCTGGCTGCAACTTTAGAAGCTGAATAAATGCGGAGAAGGTGGTTGAATTATCGCGTAATCGATGAGAACGCTGACACTGAAACCATCGGCGAGTCCCCGGAGGACCGACGCTTCCAGCGTCTCATGCGTCGCTTGGATAAATAAGCGTTCCTGCAGCGTGCGAGTACATGAACAGTAAAGTATGATGCAAAATGGAGCTTAACCTGCATCACCTCCATTTAGACACATGCATTCTTTGTTAGAGTTGCATTATTCACCTTTAACAGCAGTAAGACTTTACAGTACAGGCCCTGATGCTGCTTTTCCTGTGTCTGTAAGAGCGGTGCAACCAACACGAACCCAAACATTTCAGTCGCTCTGTGTTTGTTTTTCAATATGTGCTGCAAATATGAACAGATAAACTTCTTTGTGGGGAAAAAACAACTTAACGTTGGTGGAAAAATAACAAAAAGTATCAATAATCAAAAATAAAAATCGTTATCTTCTATTGAAGTCAATGCAAAGGGAAAATAGCAGAGTGCAGAAGCCCTTCCTCAGCAGCCGAGCGCTCAGTGCTGCCACCGGTGGCGGGGAAATGTAAAAGTTAACAAAAACAGGAGGCTGATGACAGCTCTGTGATGCAACACAAACTTTGGCTGACTCTGAGTGCTGGCTCTGGATGATGACGGGTCATGAGATGTGGAATTGTCCATTACGGATACAATCACTGGCTGCAGATCAAGACACTATAAAAAAAATGCAAAATTAAGACTGAAATAATAAATAATAATGAATAATTTTAACTTTAACTAATCTTAACTTCTTCTTAATTGAAGCTTTGAATTGAACTTTGGATTTTTTGGGATTATTGTCCACAACTGAAGAACGCAGTTATTCAGTTTTACTTTATCTTGTTCTTTAATGTTGATTATTTACATTTTTGGGTCAGAACAACTTGAGTTGCTGCTTTTTGCAACATAATCTAATTAAAAATGATTGAAGGCAGATCATATATATTAAACAGATACTGCATATGTATTAAAAACATTCTTAAATGATAACACAATGCAGAACTTTTTAAAAATTAAGATGTCACTATGTTACTAGGATCTGAGAGTTTATTATGTTCCTTGTTGTTTCATTTATTTTATATTTAATCTATTGTTTTTACTATAGACTGAAAGTCTAAAACTGCTGTTGTCGTCCTTGTAGCTGATTCCACGTCTCCCTTCTCACGATTTAAAACTGCTCATTTTTATTTATTTGTCATATTTAACTATTATTTCACCAGGAAAGCACTGCTGAGGTTAATAAAAACACGATTTTCACGCTGACTTTGAGCAGATAGGCAGCAGTAACTATGAATTACACATAAACAGAAGTATTATCATGTCATTATTCGACGTCTGAAACACAGCAACAGCTGGACCAAAGACTGTGGATGATGGCGGTGACCAGGCTGTCATCTGACGGCTGGAGCGGGCGGGTTTCCTGGAACGGACGCGGGGAGACGTGATCGGAGGTACGGCAGAGTGACACTAATGTGGAATCGATGGGAGAACTAGATGTGATTTATATTATTCATAACATACGCTGCGTTCAAGCTAACTGACCCAACAATAGTGGGCTACTGGCAATATGAGAATTTCTGTGTGTGTGTGTGTGTGTCCATGCTCACACACACGCACTAGCCACAGTGCCTGAGCTATGGCCTAATAGGATAATGAATTCAGTGTGTAGAGGTAGCGTAAGGGCCGACGGTGTGTGTGTTTGTGTGTGTGTGTGTGTGTGTGTGTGTGTGTGTGCAGGGCAGCAGTGGGGGTTAATACAACATGATAAATATTTGATTTCTACTGGGGCCGGTCCCCACCTACAGAATGGGAAATGGCTGTAATGCGATTCAGAGCAGATTGTCCTCTGGGAGGGCCTTTGTGTGTTTTGCTTGCTGCATGTGTGCGTGCGAGTGTGTTTGCGAGCATAAAGGCCCTGTGACTGCATGTGTATGGCCAGGGGAAATAAAGGAACAAATCGGCTTACAAATCACCACCGCGCCGTGGCACCCCAGCAAGCAACGGCCCCTGTCTCACCACCACCACCACCACCAGCGCCAGCAATGACCCTGAACACGACAATCAAGTTGATACAGGCTCTGACGTGACATTATGTCCAGGTTCAGGAAGATGGAGCTCCGCGCCGCTGACCGGGACGCACTGGTTGCACCAAGTGATGAATGTCCGTGTGAAGGAAAGAGATTCCCACGAGCACAAAAACGCCAAAAAAGCAAATGTTGCACAGTTTGGATCATAAAACCAATTAGACTGAATGTGCAACGTGTGACGTGGGCACGAATTTAAATCTGAGGGACTGAATATTTTGACATCTAGAGCCAAAAACGACAGATTTGTCGTCGAATAAATCCACCGCTGTGCGTTCACTTTGCTTTTTTTTAAAATGTTTTTGCAAAGTCTGCATTAAACCCTGGTGCAGAGGAGCAAATTTGGTATTTTTGATAAATTTCCCCCCAAAAAACAAAAAACAAACAAAAAACCCCATTCATATTAATTATAATTTAATAACACTGTCAAATCAAATTGATATATGTACAGTATAGAATAAAGCAAAGGCTTTAGTTTAATTAAACTCATTTTTTATTAATTTAATAATGCAGTTCTGTTTTTGCCCGCTGTGCAAACATGTTCACCAACTTTTAGTCAAGTCAAGTGTTTCATGAATTCGCCGTGGTCCGTCTTAATACTTGCAGGCATCGATCGCTGCGGACGGGTCGACGCCACGCTGCGTTCAGGTCCCTCGTCTGTGTCTGGAGAGGTTTGCTCTTCGAAGGAGCCCGGACACGCGCCGCAAACAAACACATTTACACAAAGTTACACCTCCCCAACCCACTCCTGACACACACACACACACACACACTCACTCCCTCAAACTCAATACTGCAGGGAGCGACTGCTCTGTCTGATATATTTATAGACAAGTGTGCCACACAATCAAGAAACATTTTGTCCTCAAGTGGGGGAAATATGGTTTTGGTGATACTGGGTGGCACGGGAGGGAGGGTAATGATTGATTATAGCCAGACAGAACTCTTGTTGCTAATTTAATCATCGCTGAAAAATGACAAGAGCATTTTTCAACAAACACACACGCAGATACACACACACACACACACACACACACACACACACTCAAACCAAGGCACACTCCCACTCCCTTGTCTTTTCTTTTCCTGTTGTGCAATTGTCAGAGCAAATTAATGCAATTAACGTGGCCTTGGGCGGAAAGCGAGGGGTTTTGAGTTTGTCACACTGCAATTCTGTTATCTGGAGATGAAAAAAGAAACACACACACACACACACACACACACACACACACAATCTTGTTTCTTCGGCTTGGACTATTTTTTCCGTCTTTCAAAGACGCTACCCCTCTGTCGTGTGTGTGTGCACGCGCTGTCATCGCGTCCCTCCTCATTTGGGATGAGACGGAGACGTTGGCGTCAGCCCCAATGAAATCACTGTTAATGTGTCCTAATGAGTCAGGCACACTGACGCACATGCTGGCCACTTGGATTCATGTCTAGACGCACTACACAGGCTGGAAAGGAGGATAATGCGCGCACACACACACACACACACACACACACACGGCTGTAACTGCAACAAGCTGAAGACAGGGGATAGCTGTGATATCTCGCTAAACTTCATTCCTCTAATATCAGATATGGGTTGTTATAACCCTTTAAAGCGAACACTGAATGCATCTAGTTCTTCCTTTTTCACCAGCCTACAGTCTGCACGCCTGTGTATCCAATGGCAACCTGAACCTTGACCTTGAACGTTATTGCGGTGCGACACTTGTCGGAGATATCCGTGCCTCTATTCTCATAATTGTCCTTGTAAATGCCAATATTTGACATTTACCAGGTGACATACAGTCAATATTTCCCACTTCACGGTTTATATCATATGTGATATATGATATGTGCATAGCCTAAACTGAGGACACTAAGTGCATGAGCTTTGAGGTGGTGAAGATTTTATCACGCCGCGCTGTGATTCTGCTCCTCGCTGATGTTGGCACTGACCCCAGACATGCAGAGCTGACCCTATTAGCGTTGTTTATGACATGTTTAAGACTAGTAAACATAGGAGCAAACACTCCATTAGGCTTCAGAAAAAAAGCCGAGCACCTCTGCAGCCGCCACGCACTGGCTTCCCACCCAGAGTTGTGTGTGTGTGTGTGTGTGTGTGCGACTATATATTCCCGTGTGTGTCTGCGTGCAGCCTGAAAGATTTCTCCCGCCCAGATCGGCCCATCCCGGTCGGACCAATTTGTCCGTACAGCCGTCTGTGATTTAGTATAAGCAATAACAGCTTCAGATGGAGTGTGATGCTGGTTTTTTAAGCCGGTCATTGCGCAGAAATGTGAAATATGCATTTGATATTTCAAGGTGCAGTGAAAGGCGGGGATGGAGCCATAGGTGGGCAGGTCAGGGGGCCCGGGCTTTTATGTTACAGGCCGGATGACAATTTCTGAATGAATGGTCCAATAAGACTCTATGATTATGTGTCGCAAGTTCAAAAGCTGAGGAAATATGGAGCCCATATTCAGACCGGCTTAGCAACTGCTTTCTCTGAGTCTTCAGTGCACAAAAACACATGCTGGATGATTTTTAAGGATTAAAAACAAACTGTGATTTAAGAAAATGCACATTTTAAAAATAGAAATTCAACATTAGATGCTGAATAAAAGAGAAAAACACTGTGATCTTTAGACAAATGCTCCTCCTCTTTGGTCTAATCGGAAATATCTTGATTGCCGCGACATTTGGTAAACATACGCATGATGAATCCTCTTGACGTCAACACCCACTTGATGGATTATGATCAACTTTATAGATATCCCTGTCCCGCGACATCATCATTATTATTTCAGCTTGGCTGCTACGCTAATTTACAGCCAAATACCTGCAGGATCGCGATCGTGTGACACACTGCTGTTAGCCCGATGAAGATGTAAGGTGGAAATGGGCCGATGAAGCCATCAGGGGACAGAAGAGTAAGTTTGTACAGAAAACAGGGTAGCGCCCTGACCAGCACTAACCAGTGAGGTCAGCAATGACCCTGAAAACTAAATCCCTATGTTCAGCAATGCCCAGCAACACCATGGTCGCATTTGTCAGCAATGACCAAATAAAGTAAAGTTGAGAAGATCAGAGTGAAATGAATACGTTAGTATGTGTGAGCATGTCTTACCAAAGAATTCAGGGCTTATACGACCCTCGACTCTCCAGGACGGCGTCGACACCAGGGCCGTCGCTTTGAATGATGCTCTGGGTGAGAACTGGAGGAGAAGAAGAATCGGTGATAGGTGTAAATGCAGGAATTTGATCAAAGGTCGGAGCGTAGAAAAGCCAAAATCAGAGATTCAAATCAGAAAATGAAATATCTCTGTCAGGCTGAAGCGAACGTAAATTCCTCTTAGGTTGAGGAGCCTGAGAAGGACCTGATTCTTTGGTCCTTTCGCGGCCGCACCAAGCACAAAGGTTGGGACAGTTGGTGCCTTTGTGTCTTCAACTTGTTGAGATCAGCAACGACTGCTTGATGAGGAAGCTCATGAATCCACCATCTGAGGTAGATACGGCCTCCAGCCAGCACTGTGTCAGGAGCATTACTGGCTCCATCGTGGCAAAATAGGCTTATTTTACCTGAAACAGTCAGCTGATTGAGCTGAAGGACAGAAGAAGAAGAGACAGAGCAGGATAGAGGTAGAAATGATGTAAATAGAATAAGCACGAAGCCTGAAATCTTGACTTAATACAAACAACATTAATCTGCAGACGCAGTGTAAGCTTATCCCGCTGTCACACACCTTCATGATTTCATTCAAGGTGACAGAACAGCTGGTTTTCATAATAAGATACAGGATCGGTTCGCGCCGTCGCCTGGCCCGAAAATCTGTTTTTCGGAGAATAAACCCTGCAAATATGTAAAGGCAGCAGAGGTGAATGTCACCCAGGTAATAATACGGACAAATTGGCCTGAACCAAATCAGTCTGGAGATTCAAGCCTGCTGCTAATTAGATGGGTTATTGCTGACTGGGAGAGAGAGGGAGAGAGGTGCTTTTAATTCAATCTTTAGCTTTAATAGTAATGTTTAATTTGTCATGAGGAAGGTGATGCTTCATAAAGGGCAGCCAGAGCTCATATTTAATTTGGGTGAAGTGAGGCTGTGATGAGTGGGAGGGGAAGCGACGGTGTAGCAAAAAAATTGTTTTTATTTACTGAGAAATGGGAGATTTAAGACATCAGGCTCGTCGGAGGTTGACTGATTGGTTGATGCTGTCGTGCAAATTCGACAAAATCCCGTGTGAAGTCCTGAAAATGATGAGGCCTCAGCATCACCGAAACTTAACTGCAGGACAGTGTGCAGCAGAAATGACGGCATAAACAGAGTTTGCATCAGGCTCTTGATGGAGTCTTTGAGAAAACTTGCAAAAGAAGTGTTTTTGCTCGGGGAGCCTGCGCCGGCGGACACAGCATTAACTCGCATTTTGCAAAATTCCTAAAGTTTGGCTGTAATTAGCTCATTAGCCGAACGGGTGACGGACGGAAAGGTCAGCCGGGACAAAGTGCGAACAAAGTTTTGTTCGGTTCCTCGGCGTGGGAGCCCGGCGCTCACTGTAAAACGTCTGCGCACCTGAGAAACTAATTCCTTTTCCACGCGTATTCATATAAAACACAGGCAGGGCACAACAACAGCGATAATCAGTGAAAATCCATGTTGCAAATAACCGAATTATTATACAGGTTTATCTCCAAGAACCTCCTTTGTAAAACCTGTTGTTTATGTTTAATCATAAATTAAACTTTATTATTATTTTTTTTTCTAGATTTCAAGATACAAAGCATTGCAAACTGTTCCAGGGCATCAAGGCATGACTGCTTTATCCTTTTAATGGTCTTTTAACGGGGTTTTGTGACCCCTGTTCACCTGCAAAGACTGTTTTCTGTATTTCTGTGCAGTTTACTTTTTAAAGGAGCGATGCCATTTGGTTGAAATCTGGTCAAACCTGGTTGAATGTGATGTGCAGATGGACGTGTAGCTGCAGTTATGTGTTGGTAAAATATTTAAATTCGCTAATATTAACATTATATTAATGTTTTAATTGACTGTGGATCAAATTGCACTGTCTGTGTGACAGTGATCTGTTGTTTTAACTAACCAAACTAACTAACTAAGGTTTCCTGGTTTATTTTTATTTACTCCCAACCTCTAAAAAGCAAAAAAACAAAAAAACAACATATAAATCTGTAAATAATGAGTTAGTATCTCGAAATAATGACATAATATCTCAACAAAGTGGAGGCTTTTTCATTGGTTTGACTTGACTTTGATTTTCAACATATTAACTCAAACTTAATTTAAACGCAGTGGCACAAACGGGCTTCCATACTCAGCGGCTTCATTTTCAGCAGTGCTTTCACTAAAATGAGCTTGTGAACACAGAGCACTGAAGCTTTACGCACCTTTACGTAGCCAGACATATAACTCTAAATGAATGGTAACGTAACATAAGTTAGCATCTGTTAGCTAACAGGGAGAAGCTAGTTAATAGAATGCTTGCCTCTCCTTTCTGCCCTTTTGCAATACCATACAGTTAGCTTAGCTTAGCATAAAGACAGGAACCGGCGTGCCCGGTTTCGTTGCAAGGTAACAAATCCACCTACAAGCTTCAAAACAGCTCAGAGCTTAAAAAGTTGGATCTTGTTTTATTTAATCTGTGCAAAAACTGACATTAGACATTTTACAATAAATTGTTTTCATGTTTCTCAAAATGTTAAACTGTTGCTTTTACCTTGAACTGCTCAAGGGGCAGTAGCGTGTGCGCTCGAAGGAGGGCATCGATATATCGCAAATCGCAGAAAAGCCGGTTTTAGCTCTTTGACATTAAATAATAAACAATTTACTTTACATCTCTGCACAAATGCCACAGTTTTTTGATGGAATCATCATATTTCGCCGTTTCCGTTAACGTTCGACAGAGCGCCACGTCAGATTCTGCTAAACTGAACCAGATTCGTTTCACCGCGGATCTTGGATTCATGTGGCTCGGGCGGTAAACAACAAACATGCTCATCCATACCGCTTCATGCGTGTATCCATACTGATGGAATCACAACTCATTTGTGTGATTCAGAGGAAACACGTTGGCCTATATTCCAAACAAACACACAAACATGTCCATACATATCTGTGTGCTGCTCATTAAACTCAGCATGTTAGTGGGATTGGGACTCTGTGTTTGTGCCCACTGTGTGTGTGTCTGTCTGTGTGTGTGTGTGTGTGTGTTTTGAAGCACAGGGTAGGCTTGTTGGCTGCCTGAGGCTACAGCTCTAAAGTGTGTGAAATGAGGGAGTAGCCAACGGTGGGCCCTTGGCTATGAAATAGCATTGAGGGATGTCTGTGTGTGTGTGTGTGTGCGCGCGTGTCACATACATATCAAACATATGTCAAACTCACTGACACATCCGCTGATGTGAGTGACGCTGAGCCTGCAGGCCCTCTCCATCCGCGCCCCCCCCCGTATTCCCCCTGACGTGGAACAGTCCTCCATTTGGTCTGTGGGGTAATGAGGCAAACCGATGAGACAGAGGGGTGTTTCGAGGTTCAGTCAGGTGTCAAACTTACTGGAGTCCTTAACCACAGTACACGAGGCGATGATACAACAAATGCAGCTTGTCGTTTTATATCTTTTCCATGCGAGCGATGAGTTTAAGAGTGAAATTTAGATTTTTTCTCCCATCTTTCCATTACTCTGATCGAATCTTGCCATTTCTCTCCACACTTTTCCTTTTCAGATAGTTTTAAATTTCCTTTTCCTTCCTCATTGTCTTCCTATCTTAGTTCTTTCCTTTTTGTCCCCTGTGTCACATGACTTTCCACCTTTCCCCCCCTCATATCTCAGTTTCTGTCCTTCTCTTCATCCCCTCTTTCAGTCTTTCTTAATCCCCCCCTCCCCTCCTCTGTTTTCACATTTTCTCATTTCCCTCCTTGACCACTTTTCTTTGCTTTCCCTCCTTCTCCTTACCCCAACCACCCCCTGCTTCCTGCACCACACACTAACATCTCTTTAATGACCAGGGAAGGTGTGATTTTAATTCACTTTGTTCACTGTGGCGTTCCTGAACGTCCTACAGATGGCGCCGTTGCCCACGACTGAGAGCCGTCAGTGCTCTTCCCAGCCCTCTTTCTCCTTTGTTGAGGGAAAAATCTCTATCATTTGCTTCTTTTGCAGCACGTCTGATCGCTGGATGTGCCTCAAACGAGGGCTAAACTAATGATCTAACGCCGACGACGCTTCCCTCTCTCACTCACCGAAATGATAAAAATACCACTCTGTTTGCATGAAAAGGTTTACTCAAGATTTGCTCTGCATCTGCTCCGTACGCGGCGCTGAAGATCAGCACAGAAAGACATATTTCATCCTCTCCGTGAGACGACACAGACACAGATTCAGCTTGAAACTAAAGTCTTTCTTCCCTTTTTCCGGTTTTTATTTGGAGGAGCGCAGGGAAAAGGTGGCATTTAAAAGCAATTATCGTCAGTGAAATCACAACTGCAGTCACAACTTCAAGCTTTTTGAAACCAACAGATCGTTCTTTTCGTTTTCACTCTGTGATGTGACTTATTACCAAGTCTATTTTTGATCTCAGCTCACCGTGTGCACTTAAATAATCCTTCATTTTTGTAGCATTTTCAGTTTTTCTCGAATTGCTGTGGTACTCCACCGCAGCGGATCACTCACAACCTTCCAACGCGCGTCATGTGACCAAATGAAATGCTCATATCCAGCGCGCAAATGTGATAAATCCTTAAAAATAGTGGATAATAGAAATAGTTTGATCTCAAAGGACATATTAACTTTTCCAGGCTGCGTTCAAAAGACATGAAGTTACATTATGTTTATCAAAATGGAGCAGCTGCTGTGTAATCCCTGAGTGTAGTCATTTTAGATATTTCAGATTAACTAACATGCTCCTGTGTGGGTCTAAATGACACTCCTTAAACTATAATTTCAACAATTTCCATTTGTTGTTTGTTTGGACATAAAAAGTTATTAAATTCATGGTTTTCAGGCCTGTAAATACTTTTACTTGTTAAAATTAAGCACAGGTTATGCAAAAGTTAAATATTCTACATTTTCCACAGTGAATGTGTGATAAAATACAGATTTTCTATTAGATAAATAATCATAATTGCATGATTTCTATGCAATAATCACTGTCGCTAACAGTCAAACCACAGCGCTCAGTTACAGGTGCATCAGACCAAACAGATGAAAACACTGAACCAGTGTCACTGCAGAACACAGGTGTAGGGCTCAGATGACCAAAGGTACTTCCTGTCTGAACCGCGTCACCACCCAAGCCCCAAACACAGAGTCATTTCTATGCAGTGCGCGGCGCCCTGGTAACCATTTTACCTAACGCTTGGCGAACGGATAAGAGGCGCTTGCATATTCATAAGAGCAGATAAGAGCTACCCATGCAGCTCCCTTTAATTGAGAATGATGGAGAGGGATGGAGGGATGGAGCGACGTCGGAGTGCAGGAGAGGAGGGTGGAGGAGGATGGGGAACGATAACCCGGCGCTTGCCTTGATGCATTAATTGAGGGTATTAGAGGGAGGGATGGATGGACTGGGAGGTGGTGGCGGTGGCGGTGGGCCGGTGGTGGCGGCGTACCACGGAAATGCCAGCAGTGCCAATAAATCACTCCCCGCCGGTGATTGACTCTGCAAATGTAGTCTGGAAGAGGCTGTGGAAGTTGGACGGAATCAATCAAGGCGCTCCCAAAACTTTCCGACCCTCTCAGCTCGGAAGCAGTCCGAGTCCGATTAAAGGTTATCATCATAACCGAGCGGGACGGGCCGCGACCTGCAGACACTTGGACTTAATATAGCTTTTCATGGACAATTTATTTTCCACAGCTGAGGCATTGCCGGGACCCAGGGGAGTCCATCGTGAGGTACTCTGAAGAATAAGGGAATATTGTTTTCAAGAGTGCAAGTGCTATTGGTCAGCAGTATTTGGATTAAACCTCTATCATCTTCATGGGAGGTGTGAGTGATTGAGGCGGCTGATGGGAGGAAACAGCAAATAACGATGGGATGTGCATCAGAGAGAAGGTTTAGGTGTTTCTTAAAACTTTTGAGTCTCACTCTCGTGGTTTAGGCCTTCGTTCCCGTCAATTACCCCCCCCAAAACTGCATTTCCCACAATGCAACGGCCTTTTCTGAAATCCTATGTGTGTCTGTCTGGAAGAGGGTTGGCGGGACGTAGCTGAGATGCTATTCTGGGATGTTGAGAGAGGACCTCAGTCTCTTTGACCTGCTTTACCAGAGGTGTCTCCAACTCTGTCTCCACCGCCAGCCCCATCGCTGCTCTGCCATGCAACACCCCGCAAGGCTGAATATGTGTGTGTGTGTGTGTGTGTGTGCGCGCATGTGCGTGTGCTTTAGTGCAGTTTTTGCGCGTCCATCTTTTGTTTGCACCCCGCGCACGTTGTGTGTGTTCGAGTGTGTGTCTGGCAACGTGAATGCATCTGCATGGTTGTGCATTTTTGTGTGTGAGCAATCACATATGTGTACACCCACCAGCGCCTATATTCATAGCAGTAGTGTGTGTGTGTGTGTGTTTATGAATGCAGTAAGTGTCCATATCTTGTTCTGTTTGTCTACCAGCGTGCATGTGTGTGTACCTACATATATAGTGCCTGCTTTTGTGAGTGTGTGCGATTGTGTATGTGTGTGTGTGTCGGAGATGCCATTGTTTGGCCTCTGGAGGTTTCATTAAGGCCCAGTGTCCAGAGGTAAAAAGTCATTCATCTCCCCTGTTGTGAAGTGGCAGCTCTGGGCTCCGTCCCTCACTCCCCCACCTCCTCCACCACCTCCGTCTCTCCCTCCTCTCTATCCTCCCATCCCTGTTTCCTCTCCTCTCCTTTCATTTTTCTTGCCTCCTCAGCCGCCGCTCCTCCGTCGCTCCTTTCATCTCCTCCTTTTCCATTTTCCTCCATCACTTTCTCTGCGAAAAAATCAAGTCTTGTGAGTCTCGAGAAAAGACCGGAGAGAAAAAAAAAGAAGAAACAAAAACACAAAGTACAGAGGAGGGAGTGAGAGGAGTGTTTGATGTCTTTCAGACGGACCGGCCTGTCTAATGAATCCTTCACCAGTCCGCTATGAGACGAGCTCATCTGCAGCTTTTTTATAATTTTTTTTTTTTTGCTCTTTTTTGCCTCCGTGCACATTAATTAGAGCTGTCAAAACTTAAGTCTCTCCCTCTTTCTCTCTCTTTCGCTTTTTATTTTGTTCCTTCAAGTGGCTGAATGGGATACCGTTAATTAAAAAGATATCAGATCACAGAGGCCCCCTGAGCGCTGGAACCGTCTGGGCCCTCGCGTCCTGACAAGTCGAGACATGGTGTGTTTTTTTTTTTGTCCGTACACACTCCAAAGAAAATCTGGTCCCTTTTGTCCATAAGTTACAGCGATGGATTGAAGTTCACAGGGTAATAGACTGGAGGGTGTGTGTGCGTGTGTGTGTGTGTGTGTTGAAGCGCCGTGTTGATAAAAGCATCTTTTTTGTATTTAATTGCGCCTCGGTTTTATGAAAGCGTGGACTTGTCTTCTGATGAGGACTTCAGAAGGTTCACTGCTTTAAGTGGCATATCTTTACTGACAGAGGAGGGAGCTGAGCGAAAGACACTGAGAACGCTACCTTCTCCTGTGTGTGTGTGTGTGTGGGTGTGTGTGTGTTCAATAAGAGACTGAATATGCGTGTTTACATGTGCACACATCCATTTCCAAAAAAGAGAAACGTCAGTGACTCCTCGCGTGTCTCTGTGTGTGCGCTCGTAGCTTTACTTGCAGAACCAGTTGCTTAGCTACTAGCTAACGATTAACTGGCAATGTACCTTTAACATTGATGTTAATGTGCTAAATGGCAGTAATCAAGCTAGCTAGCTTTGTCTCTGGCAAATAAACAAGTTTTCATGTAGACAAACTCATGCAGTGTTTTGTGTCACCTGTGTGCACATGCACATGCGTGCACGGTTTTAATGGTTTTAATGATCAGAAACTCAACACAGCACATTCATGTGACTTCTGTGATAAATCCTGTGAATTTAAATGGTCCTTACGCCTAGACACACACATCTCAGGCTAATTCCACAGACATGAACTGATTTCAGTCTGAAATGTGTTGTTACCAGTGCTGGTGTGACCTGGACCTGAGCCGACAAAGTGTGCACGTCTGCAGCTGCATGCATCTCCGCATTTGACTAATTTATGGGAGCAACTTGTCATTGGTTGCCACTGTTATTGATATTGATGTATGATTCTCATACAGACATTCACACACACACACACGCACACACGCACACACTGTGTTGTGTTGTGAGATCAGTAATTTGTAGTTAATCATTTGGGCTGAAGAGGGATGAGGTGGGGTGAGAGAGAGGGCTGAACCCCATCCCTTCCCCCTGCCTTCTCAACAGCGGAGTGGCAGTGGAGAAGCACGGAGACAAATGATCCACACACACACACTCACACTCACACACACACACACACACACACACACTCACACACTCTCCATGCAGAAACCTAATTAATTTTGTGCAGTGTTTCAGAATTGATTGTGGTCATTCCTGGTTCTAATTTTTCATCTGGTTTTCAAGAGCTTCCCTCTGTCTGTCAGTCTCACTTGTCTGTATTCCTATTTAGAGTGTGTGTGTGTGTGCGTGTGCGTGTTAATGTATCAAAATGGTATCGCAGCTATTACAGAATATTGAATTTGATTTAATATGTTTTGTTTTCTGGTGCGTACCTGAGTGTGCACATGTCTGTCTTTGGAAAGCTGCAGAACGCCTAAAACAAACTGTTTCATGTTGTTTCATTAACCAACCCTTCCTATTATTGCATTAAATAATCCTTTAATGCCAAAACAAGGATCTTAACCTAGCATAATGAGCACAGTGGAATAGCACAGTTGCAACTGTCATTTAAATATAAGTTTGCATGCATGTAAAGCTGAACCACAAGCTCACATGTAAAACGCCTTCACATGTGACAGTTAAAACCGTATGTATACAACGTTTTTATCATATATTTATGTATTGACGATTTATATGCACATGAGAAATGTTTAAGTTTACATGTTTTTCACATTTTAAAGATGAGATTTGCTTTTTTGAGGCATTTTTCTACAACAAAAACTGTCCAAATGCATTGAAAGCTGCTATAATCGTAATAAAAATAGTGCTTTTAGTCCTTTTTTAAAAGAATTTTGGAATTGCATGATTTAAATGTGGTCAGTTTACCTTAACTGTACTGAATAAAAGCTGCAACGCTCACATTACTGCTGAGCTGAACTTATAACAAAGCTGCAGGTTGTATGCAATGCAACGATTTGCACTATTACCGTGTTGCATAATCCGTATCGATATGAAATAATATCATCACACCGTGCTCTTCTGCACAAGCTTGGAGCGGGTGCACGTTTCCGGATACGTCTTCATTTCAAAGCCTGTGTCACTTTAAGAAAATCCGTCGGCCCTTAGAAATGGAGGAAATTAATGAATCTGATTACGGCTTTGTCTAATAGTTTATGCATCACAATTTCCTGTTTTTAATCACTACAGTAGGACCGTGCAGCCCAAGGGCACTGTTTTAATTCTTTTGTGTTACCAGCAAAAGGGAGGGGGGGGGGAAATTATAAGATTAATAATTGTTTTGCCAGGATCCAATAACAAGCAATAAAAGGCAGCCAACCAGAATGCTGCCACCATTTTCCAATCTGGGTGCTATTATTAGAAACCATCTTCTCATGTGTGTTTTCTCTTTTCTTCCTTTTTTAATCTTTCGGATCCGTTTTGCTTTGCCGGTGATAGCACTGAAGGGTTTTTCGGTTCTGCTAAAATATTTGAGTTTGCTTATGAAAGAGGCTAACGCTGTCACTTCTGGCCAATGACAGGCAGGCTCCTCCCGAGGAGACATCAGGGACGCATCACAGCTGATGTTCACCTGCTCTTCAAGGCCTGATGCATGAGTGGATGAGGCAGTCTGCAGGTGTGTTTGCATGGGAAGGCTTGACCTGCCTGCGTGTGAGTCTCCTGTAACCTAAAGACAGAGAGTGACATAAGTGTCCCGCTCACACGGCGCCATGATGGAGCTGACACTCTGGCAGTAACACTGCCTTAAATGCCCACTTGCTTGCCTCCTCCTCTTCTTGTGATTCCTCTCCTCACTCCGCTCTCATCATCTGCCTCCAACCTCTTTTCCTTTGTCTTCACCTTTCCCTGAAAGTAGGACACTTACAGCTCTCGGATCTACCGGTGAACTTCCCCATTTCAGCTCTATGTCCTAAAGACATAAGAAATAAGGCACATTAAATATCAGATGTTGCATGATGTTTGTGGAGGTTCTGATCCATCCAGGTCATAGTTAGCCAAAGATCAACTGCACAGAAAGTTCCTTAAAGACGTTTCACGTCTCATCCAAAGAGGATTCGTCAGTTGTGGTGGATAGATAGTCAGTTAATATTAGTGCAATATCACGCTTTTAATTTGGTTCGTTTGCTCCACAAAAACATTTTAGTTTGGGCCTGTTTCGTTACATACAAGCTTTATTTTTTTAAAAGTCCAATCGTCTTTTAGCCACAAAGTGTTGCAGAGGCAGCAGGGCTCATTTCACAGATAAGACCTCCAAAGGAAATGTCTTCCAGAGGGAGTGAATACCTGAAAACCCTCCCGCTTTACTGGTTACTGTAGAGTGGTGGGTGTTCCAGCCTGGCGGTGGTGAGGTCCATCTGGAAATGCTCAGAGCGTCCTGTCCCGTAGCTGCTGCCATCACCTCTCACAGTATTTCACCGTTTTATGGACACGAGCAGCTCTGGAGCTCTCCGTCTCCCTCTGGAGCTTCTTTGGAAACATCAGCCAGCGTTTTATTTACAACCTCTGAGCCAGGCCTGTTCCCTACTGTGGGAGGTGTGTGTCTGGTGAATATGCTATGATTCAGGCATATCAACTCGCAGATTTCAAGAAAAGAAGGAATGTGTGTGTGGTTTTCCACGTCTTGCTGGTGTCAGAGGACTTATTGTGGCCAAAGTGCATGTTTACATTTCAAATTAAAAGCTTTTTCGTGACCCCAACATCAGGTTCGCTGCTCAGTTTAGCAGAGTGGCTGCACAACTCCTTTCACTTTCATGCAACAGCATCTACTATCATCCTAATATTGGACCTGCATGCACTTTAATGTGCATATAACATCCTGCATACATGCAGCATTCATTCAACCATTCATTCATCAACACTCCCAGTGTGAGGCAGCTGTTATGCACTTGCAAACACATACGTGACACAGGAAACCACCTCTCCCAGTTTCCTGACATACCTTTTACAGATGCTTAAATATAAGCGTGGTGCACAACAAGTTGTTACGAGCCCTGCAGTGTTTTGTTAGCCTAATGCAATATTTACTTTCGCAATGCACATTCAGTTTCCTTCAGATTGAATAGTTTTGACATTTTTTCACAAGTTTCTACCTTTTTCACTATATTTTCTTCTAGATCTTAAAATTAGAGGTTACGGTGAGATTTAACACTCTCTCAACACTCTTCCTTTTAATTATTTTTAATTAAATGTATGTGTTTTGCGTGTCTTGCCCCTATTTATTCTCGTTTCAGGTTTAAATTGGATTCGGAGCCGTGTCGGTTGGTGTTTTCATGCCTGTGTTTCGACTTATTTGCGCGTTTAGAGGAATGTTTTGAGTGTGTAAGCATCTCACGTGCAGCTCGACACCCTTTGTGTTTGGTTAATTCAGCCGGTAGCCGGTTGTATAAAGATGCTTCCTCTTGTACCGTTTGTTACATCTGGTGCTGACATTGTGTCGGAGTTCACTCGTACCAGTCTGACTGGCTAGACTGTTGAATGACAGCTCAGTGGAAGGTGTGTGAAGAGAAGGCCAGTGCAGGAAAACACAATCTACAGTAAGTTTACTCATTTGAGGTCACTGCGAAGTCACATGACATTACCTGTGTTACCATAGAGACATATAAACCCTTAACACCTGACGCTATGATGGAATGACGCTCTGTGCATACGTTCATGTGGCTGTGTGTGCAGTGTGCGGAGTGTAGAATACAGGTATGACCGTACACACAGTGTGTGTGTCTATTTGCTTGCATGTTAAATGTGCGGTTGCGTCTCTCAGTCAGCGACACTTCATTGTCTGCATGTGTGTGTTTGTGTGTGTGTGTGTGACATGCTAGCAGCCCCACTTGGCCAGCTGACAGGCCACTGTCTGATTATAAAGGCACTCTACTGGTATTAATATTAATGCCACTCCATTTTATTCAGGATGTCTGCCTGCCACTCCGATGAGACTGCACTTTACTGCTTTAAATGGTGTGTGTGTTTGACAGGAGGTGTGTGTTTGAGCGTGGCTGCGTGTGTGTGTGTGTGTACATGCACACTGATTCATGCGTGTTTGCCCGCGTCTCTCCGGCATAAATGCAGTTGTCAGAGAGAAGGAATCCTTCTAATCCATTAGCAGCAGGATAGTTTTAAACTTGACCCCCTCTTTTAACAAAATTATCTTCTTTCCGCCGCCGCCGCATGTTTTCCTTTGTAATGTGTGTTTTCGCACTAAAACAGATTAAAAAAAAACATTTTTTACGACAAAAGGATTCTCATGCAAAGTGTGGAGGGGATCTGAATTGTTTTTAGGTCAGATCAGAAGTGACGAGGAGTTTGATAAATAGCTGCGCAGGATTCAAGGTCACACAGGAGGGGCACTCAGGTCTCCCCAAAGGGCACCGGGGAGAGAGAGCGCTCCCCAGTCTTTCCACCATTCACTTCCCTCTCTCCGTGATCGCTCTCATTGTCGTTAAGGGCCCGTTCACACCAACATCACTTGGTTCAGACTTTCAGACTTTCATCTGGACCCAGATTAGTGGTATCAGACCTCTAACGCTCAGACTCCTGATTGTACAAACAGTTTAACTACGCAGCATCCGTGGTAGAGGCACATGCATCAGGGAAAAACGATAACCTGGTGGGGTGCAAAGCCACGTGGACACCAGACGTACCTGGTGTGTTTCCTTGGTGATCTGTGTTTGCACAATTAAGAATCTATGACACTCTGTGACAACCCATGACCCAGATCACGACTCTAAAGTAGCCAAACTATGCTTTGCATTGATAAATCCAAAGCACTGTCCCCCTGTTTGTTTTGTCTTCGATCTTCCATATTCTCTAAATTATATATATATATACTATAAATACTCAATTGCATACTATATGTTAGTCCATAGACTGGTGTTACCTTTATTTTCAAGGTGACAAGCAGCCGTGCGGAGTTGTGGAGGAGCGAGAGGATGATGCAGATGCTCCGCTGCCTGTACCGGTGATCTGTACCGCAGAGAATGCAGGTCTAAGCAACCTCTGCAGACGAATAGCGTTAGGGTTGCCATGTTGGCCGTTGTGCAAGTAACTACATTAGTTAAAATGTGGGTCAGCACAGAGAGGTAAAGGGGGGCTGCAGGAGATTTCAGTTGCAGACTTCTTTAAAAGAACAAAGAGTTTATGTATCAGACAAAGCGCTACTGGTGGGTTCTTACGCAGACACACACCTCCCCCATGTGTATCTATCTTGTTTTTGTCTTGTTGCTAGTTGTTGTGTAGGTCGCCCCCTCCTCTGTCTGCCATCTGGGAAGTCTCTCTCTCCATCCATTATGGCCATCCTGGGACCGCAAACCTTCAACACCAGCGTGGCCCCCGCTATCCCCACGCACATTAGCATGTAGACGCATGTGCACTCGCACTCGCACTCGCACGCCCGCACATGCATACCAGTAAACACACATGTGCACTTCTGCTCAAGCAAACGCAAAGTAGCGCACTTGAACTCACACACACACACAAACAGAGCGGCAAATAACACGCACACGCTCACCATGAAAAACAGCCGCGCACAAACACACAAAGTCAAACACACACGTTCACACGTAAACTGACTGTGCTACAGTCGTTGTTGCTGCGCAGTCTTTGCTTTATCTTCTTGTAAAATCATATAAAAATGGGTAAATTTGAATTTTTGCGGCGTGCCTCTCATCCCTGAGGATAACTGACTTAAAACTACATGTAGTAACCAGGTTCCTCAGTGCAGTTACACATTAACTAGGGATGCACCAATCCAATCTCCCGGATCAGCATCAGGCCAATACTGACGTCCGTCCAGGCGCCATCATGAAAGCGTTTTTAGCAACACTGCAATTCCTCTAACTCTTTCACCCTCCGATTAAACTGGAGCTGCTACCGGGAGAGAAAAGGCTGGATAGGTGCATCCCTGTGATCACAGTGCGATCACAGTGCGATCACAGAAACGATTTCCATCAGGTGTTGGTGTCAGTTTGCACCAACGTCCACCAGTCGCCCACCAACAGTTTGCTCTACACAAAGAGATCAGTGTCACATACTTCTGCAGATCTGCTGCAAGAGCTGACTTCTCAATAAAGAAACACAGTCAGTGCCCAAATCTGATGCACTCTGGGATTTTGCTGCTAATTCCTTTTGTTGTTTGCTGTGACCAGCCGTGTGACCGCCGTCCAGCCATTGCTCTGACCTGCAAACCCTAAAAAAACCTGATTTGTACAGAGCAATTTAAGGTATATCAACAATTAGAAGTTCATGACATGTTTGGCTTTGTTGAAATGAATTCTGGGAAATGTAGGAAATCAGCAAGATGCAGACACGGCAGCTCAAGGCAGAACGTAAAAATAATAAATCAATAGATTTGATAGAAAAATGGCTTTTATGAAGCACAGATCAGGTCAGAACAGAGCAGATGGATGATATTTAGTAATAATAATAATAATAATAATAATAATAATAAGTAAAGCATTAACCCATCAGAACCTGTTGCAGAAGCTAAACCAAACCAGATGTCCTCACTCTGAAGGACTTCCCTCATCTTTCCTCACCGGCTCATATGGACACACCCCACCGACTGATGACCACCTCCCCATTCTCTTCCTCTTCCTATCAGTGGTCCGCGAGCCAGAGGCAGAGAGAGGCAGGGAAAGCGAGGCGGGGATGATGACGACGCTGGGCTCGAGCTGGGTGCAAAGCTCCGGGTTATCAAACTCATTAATCTACATGCCATAGTCCCCGGATGAATAATTGTGCGTTGAATTTATCTGCCAGTGTGATAGCTATAGCTCAGCTCTCGCCGCGCCACAACCGACACCGCATTGTGCCTCGGCCTTGTAATTATTACACGCTTTGTCTTTGCTCGGGGTGGAGGCGGGTGGGAGGTGGCCGGTTGGGGTGGAAAACAGAAGCACGCTCCCGCCTCTTCCTTCGCGGCTTTTCATTAGGAATCATCTTCCCACCCCTCAGTGAGATGCTTAATATCACAGGGAGTCACCGCCATCATTCCCGTCCTACCCACCCTGCCGCCCAAGTTATAAATGGATAAACTAGGCATTTTTATATTGTTTATATGCACGCATGAAGATATCAAACAACCTCAGGAGGTGTTTGTATTCTGTAATTACACAAAAAACACAAAATGTGCATTTTACGTGCTGATAGTTTTGAGTCAGCACTGCACAAACAGATGAAACCCATGATCAGAGAGCACAAAGGCATGGCTGCATTTTAACAAAATAAAGGTAAAACACTTTGAGGAACATCTCGACCAGACTGGTCCAACTTAGGGACTGAGGGCACCTGTAGGGGCACGGTGAGGACTGTGATCATGTGATCCATTCTTAAAATAAAGGCATTGATTGTAGCTGCGTTCCCAAGTTCAGTCGTATCTTCTGCCCATATCCCACTGGGTAGTGGCCCTGTAACACCTGCTATCGTCCGTCCTTTGTCTTCAGTGTTAAAGGGTATGATCTGCATTAAAACAACTCAAACAATATGGGATCAGTGCATGATTCTGTACTTTGTAGTGCAAGATCCACCAAGACGGAGCTCTCTCCTGATCAAGAATAAGAGGATATGAGGAGAAAGGTGTTTTTATAAACTCCTGATTATAAGCTATCGTGCTAATTTTGGTGAAAAATGCAAATAAGTGGCCTTCTGAGGGCTTCTCCAGCGCCTGGAATATAATCTGGTGCGGGAATATTAAACATTTTCCATCTTATTTGTATGAAACTGTTTAAATGATTGTGTCCCGTGTGAAGCACCGGAGCACTAACAGCTGAGGAGTCGGTAGCTTCGCCTGAAAAGTGTCATTCGCGTTCGCCTAATAACAGCGTTGAGACGTGGCTTAACAGTTTTAGCACAGGCACCCCCGCGCAGCAGCAACACGTGTACGTATCTCAGAGCTGTTTGTCGGGTCTTTTGTCTTTTTGATGTGAAGCGCAGTTTTCCAGATGAAATAAGAGCGAGGAACATAAAAGAACAAATAACAGGCTTGTTGGCAACAGCGGGTGAACGCGGCGAACAGGTAAACAGGCTGTGTGTATTTCCAGCTCTTAATGCTATTTATCTTCAAACAACCCCTCGCCACCCTCTCTGAGTGTGTGTAGAAGTGTGTGAGTGTGTGTGTGTGTGTGTGCAATTCTTGAGCTGCCACACACAGCATTTTTGGATTGATTGTGCAGAGCATAATCGGCATTGTGGAAACCAAGTCCAAGCTCCTGAGCTCTCATTGACATTCGTGACCCACAGTGCATTGGTATTTATGCATTAACCTGACGAATTAACGAGTTGTCTCCAATCACCTTCACAGGCTGCACATGTATCCGTCTGTTTTATAGGTTTATAGTCGTTATTGTGTCTCTATCTGCAGAGGTTAATTGAAATAAATCAGATATCACGGTGACAGTCGTCCCGTAGGTGGACCCAGGCCTTAGTGCAGGCTGTAGCTACACAGGATCCATTTAGTGCTGGGCGTTAAGTTCATTTTGCACAGGTTCATCAAAGCAAAGACGTGCATCACGATTACTGAGCTACTAGTTCAGTGTAGCTGTTGTATCATCGCAAAACATCATACGTTTCCAGAAGAGGCAGGTGGTCCCTGGATGTTCGCTCGGTCTGTGGTTCGGTCAAATGGCGGCGGGCTGAAGCGATGCTAAAATCTTTCCAAAGAGCGCCGCCGCTCGGCTCTTTTTGAGTCTGGTAGCTCTGTTTAATCTTATTGGACAATCGCTGGAAGGTGATGGGAGCTCATTGGACACCAGAGACTGTGGTTCCTATCACGTGCTCTGCCAACAGCCAGCATCACCCATATTGGTCGCCATCGGATACGATTGCATCATGCTGCAGTTTATATTTTCAGGCTGGTTTTCTCATTGCTTTTATTATTTATTAGCAGATTTTCCTCCAAATTTCTCCAAAACTCCGGACAACTGTTTGTCCGCCTCATGCAGTCTCATTTCCTGTTTCCCCGTGTTACCTGATTACTTTCTTATGTACTCATGAATCATTTAAAGTTCTGCCGCAACTTCAATCAAAATTTCCTTTTACTAATCGCAGGAAAAAGCGGTGGGAGCCCAGCAGAAAATAATCTTTATGGGGGGGAAACTGTGCGGTTCGGAGGCTGTATCGGCGCGCGTGTGTGTGTGTGTGTCAGCGTGTGTGTGGGTACAGCAGCCTGAAGCCAGCTCGCCCTTGAGACAACCTCAGATTGCAGATCGGACTCAAAGACAGCATTGTGTGTTTAATTTGTTTTTACCTGCTGGAAGGTCATCAAGCCTGGAACAAGTTTGGTGGACGGTTTGGGTGGGTGGGCGGCTCGGGGAGGGAGTGGGCGAGCGTTTCCTCTGATTATAAAAGCCTAAACAGATTCTCTCCCAGTGTCACATTTATCATTTTCAAACAGCTAATATCTCCGGATGAAACGGAAAAGGACGCTGACCCTACCCTGCAGATCCAGCGGCGGACGGAGCGGAGGATGGAGGGAGCGAGGGCAGAGACAGGTCAACCTTCAGATGCCCCCGGCGCTGTCCAGAGAGAGAGAGAGAGAGAGAGAGAGAGAGAGAGAGAGAGAGGAGAGGGGGGGGGGGGGGTGATGTATTTTCAAAGGCTCTCCTGACCTGTAGGCACCCAGTCGACTGTTTGCTTAAATGGACAAGCCATAGTTTCAGAATTTGCTTTGTGTAGCAGATTTCGAAATGCACCATTGCATTTCAAAAGGACACGCATGTTCATCACGCACGCTCGCTGTCTCGCACACACACACACACACACACACACACACACGTAGGCCCACACCAACACACACTTATTGAAGCCGGATAGGGCATCGGTGTCAGCCTGAAGGTTTCTGGCAAGGTCCTGTGGGTAATTCCCATTCACCTTGTCCGGGGTCTGTGCGAACACTGAAGTGTATGTGTGTATAATGTGTGTGTGTGTGTGTGTGTGTGTGTGTGTGTGGTGTTTGTGTGTTTGGACACTTCTTTTGCTGTACCTGTGTGTGATCTGACTCATTTTTATGAGACAGAAGTAGGGAAAACAGAAGAAGTTTTGGAGGTCACAGACAAATCACAGGCTCTGCCTCGCGCTGCGTGTTTGTGCGGCTGTGTTTGTGTGTGCGCGTGTCTCTGTGTGTGTGTGTGTGTGTGTCCTCCAATATAGCAGCAAATTGAGGAGGGCGTGCTGTTGTGACTACAGGTATTTGCGGAGACTGTCTATATGCAAATGATAAAAGGATGTGCAGATAATGACCCGGCATTGAGAAAGACCACGGCTCTCGGGCTGTTCAGAATACGGCGGGAGCAGCAAGAGAAACCTTGTGCAGCGGTGAATGCTGGGAAGGGAACGTCTGGCAGCTTGAGCCGCCTGTTTCGTGAGGACACATACGCAAAGGATGAGCAAGACAAACGATATGAACGAAACAAAAGTGATTTAAACCGCCTGGGCAGCTATCAGTGGCAGTTCGCTTTACATACTGCCAGACAAAGATGAGTAACTGTCGGCCGCTTCAGTGACCCGCCGAGATCCAGTGCACGCACAAAGTTGTTGGAGAACGAGACCCAGAAGGCAGACAGTAAATTGATGTGCACGGCGTCCAACATTTAGGTTAGGAACCCCCCGCCCTGACACGTTTACATGTTAGGCTAGCTCGTTTACGGATGTGCGCGCCCTGGATTTTGGGTTGTGCGTCGCCAGGTAGATTGATTCATGGACAATCTGGCAGCGTGGTGACGGGTGACACGCATCAGTGGTGCTCACCTCTGCCTCTGGGTTGGTTCGCCAGGTGCCACCTCACGTGCGCAGGTTTGATTGACCGGTGCGTGTGCATGGGATCTGCAGTTGCTCACATGAAACCAACCACCGAAGACATTTTGAAATGGTTGATTCATGTCGCTCAGACACTGCTAATGGTGAAAACGTGACGCTGATGAAACGCTGCAGTGTCTTCATCCAACAAAATGTCTTCCCGCCTTTCCATTTCTGGTGCGAGACACTCCGCAGCGCACAAGTTTTTCATAAATTGCTTAGAGAAAGGTCTCAAAGGACGGAAAAGAAGAACTTCAGCTCAAGGTTCTGCTGTCAGACGTCGGCAGATGATGATGCTGATGTTCGATTTTGGATGTTTAGACAAGAAAATATAAAAACAAAACCCACGTAGATGTTGACATCGCATTGGTGTTTATTAAGCTCTGGTTTACATACCTCTGTACACTGGCCTTAGACACATCTGGCTTGCAAACATCCATAAATGACAGATTTGCTTAATATGGCTTTGAAACTGGTAAATGCTAAGATCCTATGGACACATGGACGCTGCATATAGGGCTGTACGTGTATATATATATGTGTCTGTATGTGTGTATGTATACATCAGTATGTGAATATACCAATATAGTCTATATGTATATTTGTGCATATTTGCAAACATTATTTTGATGCTTTAATTTTATTTTTCCACTTGTATTGTCTTTGTATCTTAATTTCCCCACTGCGGGATCGATAACGTATCATCTTATCTTATCTTAGCTCTCAGTAAACTGTATGCCAGATCATCTGCTCATGTCTTTACAATGTGAAACACAACATAACAGATCTGGTTGAAGGTCACTGTCTGAAAAAGCATTGAAATGAGAGGGAGTACGGAGTTTTCCCTGGATTTCAGTAGATTTAGGATTTGTGATCGTGCTTTCGATGAATTTCCACATCCACTGTTTCTACCGTCTTGTGTTTCTCGGTGTGTGTTCATGTCTTCACGACTCTTTGTGTCAGCGATGGGCTCTGGAAACAGCCTCATCAGTGCTGGAGAAGAGGACATGGCAGTGGCGAGAGCAGACAGAAGGTGGGCCAGGGCTCGGGGAACAGGGAATGTGGATCCAACCTTAAGTGTTAGTGATGGACTAGACAATGGAAGGTGATGTAGGATTTAAATCAACTCTTCCCTCTGTGCAGCACCGGAGGCTGATGGGAGAGGAAATGGCTCTGCGATGCCATCCGCTGTAATCCTGCCGGTCGTGGAGCTCCGTCTGCGTGTCTCTGGTTTCCTTTTTCTCTCTCGCCTGACGTTGCCGTGCGGTGGGAGACTACAGCTTTAACCACGAGCTTGAAGGTTTCTAACTAGTCAAGGTGCTTTTGATCAAAGAGCTGAATCCCTCACTCTCCTGTGGCATCCCCCAGCTGGATTGTGAATTACTAATTTGACTGAAAGGAAGCAGCCTCCAACATCAGCCTTCGTGGTCCAACAGTCTCCATCTCTGTCTGTACCTGCCAATTTTAATGTATGTCTGGAGTCTCCACGTTTCTGCACCATGCATCATCCTGTTGGACACAAGAAGTCAAGCCAAAATACACTCAAAGCCAAAAGGTGCGGCCGTCTTGCGTTGGTCGTGGAGCAGCCATGTCAAGGCTGATTTCAAGCTCACACAAGCCGTCAATCACGATGTTACGCCGCATTTTATAGCTCGTGCCAGCTCGGTTATGACCATCAGATCCACCTCAACAGTCCCCGGAGAGGCTTCCCGGATGCTGCTGCTTCATAGGCAGCACCTGTTCAAACGCTGGATGCAATAAGCTCAAACTCGAGCACAATGACAGCTGGATTACCTCCAGATGTGCCTCCAGTCGCGGTGTTTTTGGGTGTATTTAATCCTAGCATTAAGATCTACAGAAGCATCTCAGGTGAGGAGCAGATGTGCTCTAAAGGGGGGGTCAGATCTTTGAGCACCACAGCGTCTGGCCGGCCATGGCAGTGAAGGCATACGGTCTAATTGGTTGCCTTTTGTGTATTCTCACGTTGCATGTCAGACCTCTGCAAGACAAGATCAGCTTTTTCAGGATTGGAAATAAAAACAAAACAAGCACTGAAACCAATCTGTGCTCCCGCTGAGTCCACGCTCTGTGAGCTGAAACAAAACGGCGAAATCTGCAATTCTGGGCAAACTGCTCCGACAGTACGGAAAGAACAAATTCATAACTCAGTAACTCCCGCACGTGTTGGGTCTTAAACATGAGAATAGATTTTGAGACGCCGCCACGGTTATCGATTATTTAAAAAGTGGGTGTGAACACTCTTCACGTAGAGGAAATCCGCGTAAGCTCAAGTGAAGATCTCGCTTTGACGAGCAGCGTGAGCACGTTTGTGTGTGTGTGAGAGAAAGATGGCTCCTTCATATGTTTATAATTAAACGATGTGCCGCGGCGCCGAATGCTGACCAGTAAGATGGCGGGATATGAATGTATGTGTGTGCGAGAGCGTATGATAGATGACTTGGCCAAGTGTAATATCTCCATACCAGAGGGAGCTATGTAACATTAAATATGGTCACATATGATTATCAATGCAGGACGTATTAATAACATGCAAGCAATACAGATGAAGCTGCAGTCACACACGTTGTACCTCCGCCAAACAAACACACGCCGCAATTAAACATAAGTTACGTGCTGGCAGGTGAGCAACCTATTCATGAGACATCAGACACCTGTAATATCTAAATCACCATCGGTGCAACATCGAGCAGAATCAGAATCGGGTTTATTGCCGAGCAGGGCTTCATATACAAGGACAGCACGACACAGCGGGAGAGAAAATACAAATAAAGATGGACGCCAAGTGCCGCCGGACAAAACGTATAAATAAAACGCGCAATAATGTGAAAAGGTGAGAAATAATATCACACGACAGCCTGTATTTATATAAACAGGCTGTGCGGTTTTGTGCAGGAATGTGCACAGTATTGATGAGGAAATGTGCACTGAAGAACACATCTGACGATTTTTTACTGCATGAAAATAAAGTTTAATAGAGGTGTGATGGTCAAAGCCACCATGCATGGGATTTAAAATAGTATAAACAAGAGGTTTGGATACAAATGGAGACTGACAGGTGCAATTTAATGATTTTAGTCTGCACAAATAACACAAATACAAAAAGGTTTGTGGGGGGTTTGAGGCAGATACTGTTTAAAACTGGGCCACTGTTCGGCCACCGCTGACATAAACGTTTCATGTGAACAACAAAACACTTAATAATGAAATAGGACGACAACAAAATGCTCTGAGTCGATTTAAAGCAGCCATGTTGGACTTTCCAGGGTGCTGATGCTGAGATGCCCTTGAGCAAGGTTGACAGTAGCAGAAGACCGGTTCGCTGTGAAGCTCCTGAATGTGAGGAGACAAAGAACTTTGCAAGGCTGTAGTGAAACTGCCTTGTTCTTCGCGGTAGACACAGACAGCACGTCTCCACGTCTGCGTACGAGGACACACGCACAAGCGAGACGGCGTCGACACGCAGCTGTATATACTGTAAGCACACAGATCTGAGCAGCGCTCGCTGCGCCTTGATCCTCTCTCCCTCCAGGAACTTGTCTGGCTTTAGCCTCAGCCCGCCTGAGCTCCTCATGGAAAATGACACACATGGCTCAGAGCTCGCTCTCGTTCTCTGACGCGCACACACACTCATGCAGACGCTTAAGCACCTTTCTGTCTGTGTGTGTGTGTGTGTGTATGTGTGTGTGTGTGGCTGCTCAGAGTCGTGGCAGGGTTGGGTTGTGACAGCTGAGTCTCAGGAGAGGTTGTGCAGATCAGGGCTGAGCTGAGAACCAGGGCCCGGCTGTATTAAAGGGGGAATTACACGACAGCAGCCCCACGTGAGAGCCTTATCTCCCGGCTGCTGCCTCTCCCACAGACCCTTCCCCCTGGAGCCCTCGGGGGAGGATACATGTCTGTCTGACTTACCTCTGACTGTCTGTCTGACTTACCCACTGACTCTATGCCTGTTTGACTTACCCCCTGACTGTCTGTCTGCCTGACTTACTCCCTGTCTGACATATCCATTGCTTGACTGTCTACCTTACCCACTGGCTCTCCGTCTCTGACTTACTGATGACGCTCTGCACATAAACCCAGACAAATCTCAATTTCACTGAGATGCACTGACGTTTGCGTGGACACCAATCAGTTTTGATGATTAATGCAGTCAAATGTGCTGCACAGACCAACAGAGCTGAGTGTTCAGGCTAACTGCTTTGTGCAGAGTTCAAACTTACAGCTTCCTTGTTCGCACCGTTGCCAGGCCTCGTTGGCAAAGCACTCCAGAGTGACATGCTCACAGCTTCCCAGTCATAGTGGTGACATTTCTATCAAAAGCAGCGTTAATCCAATGGGTCTTGACGACATCAGATAGCAGGAGCAGATGAAGACATTCTTGGCTGCGTGCTGACGTGTTGTTCATGACCCATTGTTCTGTCCAGTCTCACTCAGCTGCTGCCAGGTTCAAACATACTTTTGGTAGTTCGGAGGCCTGATGCACTTGCTGTGCGCTTCAGAAAGATGATCATCATACTGTTCTTATCATTATACATTATAGGTGGGTTCATTAGAGGCAGTGACAATCACGACCGACCCTATTCACAGCGTTCATGCCGTCAAAACTCCGACTCTTTTAACGTTGAACTCACTTCTGCGGCGATGTCGAAAGATCCTGCTGCCACCGTGTTTTTGTCTAGTACGACCGTGTTTGTCTGCACCGATATGTAAAATGTGATTTTCCAGTACATAACCAAGAACATATGACAGACAAAGAGAGACAAACAGTATGTAGACAGCGGAGGTGAGGTGAACGAGACACAGGTGACAGCAATCAACAGACGGACGAGACACAGGAGGCAACAGGAACACAGGCGCACATGAAAATCTACAAAATAAAACAGGAAATTATCAAAAAACATGCAACTCATGCAGAGACGTGCAGAGTCACATCAGTGCAAGATGAGTGCGCGGTCCGCTGTCGATCGATAAAATGGATGTCCCAAAAAAGAGAGTAAACACTGACAGAAAGCGGTGCTAGCACTCACTAATTCACATTTACTACTGCGTCCTCACCTGAGAAGTGTTACTGAACATGAATGAGCTCAGCCTGCAGTCTGTCTGTCTGTCTGTCTGTCTCCTGCTCTATCCGTCTGTCCACCGGTAGCTTTGATAAGACTGAGCTGTTTACACCAGGGTTGATGCTGAGGATAGGTATGTGTGTAAATGTGTGCATGTGTGTGTGTGTGTGTGGACGACGTGGGAGCACACACACACACACCCGCGCGCTTGCAGCACTCGCGCTCCTATCACTCATTCATCCCACTAGAGTGCTTAGTGTTACACCTCGTGCTAGTTGGCAGATGGTGATGCTATGGGCAATCACACTGCTTTATGAGAGAGAGACACACACACACACACGCGCACGCACACACTTCCACATACAGATCACCGCCCAACCAACCAGACAGACTAAGCTGCGTGAGTGTGAAAGCATCCATCGCAGGAGCACGCCAGGAAAACAGATTGATATTCAAACTAAAATGCCTAAAACAACCTATTAGCTATTAAAACACCCAGCAGTCGCGGAGCAACATTAGCATAAATTTGGAGTCGTGTTCCCGTCCACTTGACAAATTTGATCATATTCACTCTCCGGTTCGCTCTGTTGTGACCTCTACCAGCTCCCGAGGGAGATATATGGCCTTTTCGCTTCTAAATGCTCCTTTACTCACTAACTCTGTCGAAACGCTGACGCTAAAAGACGCTAAAACACCGAGCGCTGCTGCAGAATCAGCTGATAGCAAGTTATTTGTTATTTTATAATAAAAATACTTTATAGAACTTTAACTGAAAGCCTGCAATGACACATGCATGCATGCAGCCACTCCATATTTCTCTGTGATAGTGTTTATGACTAAATAATAATAAAATAAAATAAATAAATAATTCAGAAAAACTCAAAATTCAAACCCGTCCGATTCATCCAGACTGTGTCGCTGTGACAGAGGCCTAAAGACCTCTGATTGGCCCGCTGACTCGGATCAGATTCAATCCTGATGGGTTGCACTTGGTTGCGTGAGCGAAACCGCAGTTTGTAAAATGAGATGATTCGCTCTCTGTGGGGACGTTTTGTCATGTTTTAGTGTATCTGACCAGGCTCTGGTCTCTGGCTTACGTGTGTTGTTCAGTATATTTTGGTGCAGGGTCTGTGTTAGCGTCTCATGACAGGAGCGACAGATGAGTTCTCCAGTCCTGTGGGTCCTGTGCTTTAGTAGCTGGCACACTTCCTGCTGCAACATGACAACGGAGCCTCCGTGGATAGATCAGCATCTCTTCTGCCTGGAAACAAAAGCCCTGGAAAATGGCCCAGATTCCTTCACGCTGGACCCTGATTGGTCCAGACCAGGTCTACTTTTACATCTTGCAGGTGCAACATCTTTTTGTTCATGTGAAACAAACCTCTCTGACACGCACTGTCTCTGCTGCTGTGCGTTTGTAAGCCGACACAGATTTCGATTGTTAGCGTGTTGTTTTGGTCGTCAAATACACATGAAACACACATGAAAAATGATCAAATCCCACAGAAAGTGTTGCAAATATTAGCAAAATGTAACGAGGGACACTCGGATCCATGCGCGGTGCATTGGCCAAGGGTCCTAAAGTGATAAGTAGTCTCTTGGGGCGTGGGTCTGACGACTGCAGGCTGCCTCCACACTCAGAGGCTGTGGTGCTTTGTCTGTTCCATCTGTGTTACTGAGACTGTTGAACTCTACGCTGGTGCCCAGGCAGACCGCTGACTTGTTGTTTGTCTTAGTTTTATTTTATTTATTGGGATTTTTCTCTTTTAGAGTTTGGACTTTGTGCTGCAGCCGGCGGTGGCCTCCAGTCCCAGGTG
Source organism: Datnioides undecimradiatus (assembly GCA_008933995.1). Classification (NCBI taxonomy): domain Eukaryota; kingdom Metazoa; phylum Chordata; class Actinopteri; order Lobotiformes; family Datnioididae; genus Datnioides; species Datnioides undecimradiatus. The sequence goes on from WARS01000060.1 coordinate 7,255,550, forward strand.
CGGCCCGTTATCTTGGGTTTAGGGATTAGGTTTGCAGTGACCCCCTTTTCCCTCTGTTAGAGTTTTGGTAAATGATCTTAATAAAGAGCCGTTCATGGAAGATAACCCACGCTGACTGCTGTGGCTGTTATTCAGCCCATGAGTCTCAGTTCAGCTATTAAAACAGCTCAAATCTAATTGCTTTAAGACATTTTGATGAAATCAAAATGCTGTGAAATTATATAATCACAAGGGATTTCTGGGTATTTGACTGACTGAAGCTAAAACAGCTACCCGCTAACTACCAACTACCATTCAACTTTTATTAATGATTTCACTAATAAAGTAGATATTTTTCATTTTTATGTCAAATTTTTCTTTTTTTAAATTTCCATAATAAATTAAAATTTCAAATGTCAATGTAAAATGTCAAAGTTATGCTCTGCACAATGTTTATTTGTATTATTTGGGTCAGATATAATTCATTACTGTAGCTTCTTCTACTAAATCCAGAAGAACCAGTAGAACAGGATTAGGCCGTGGTGCTTCCTGCGGCACCTGTACGCCCTTTGTTAATCATCAGAGAGTCAGATGCAGAGGTTAAACTCAATCAGAAGACATAAAGCAAGTGTTCTGATGTGACAGCGTTGCAGCAGACGTCAGTGTAAAACCGTGACGGCCGCAGCAAATCTTAGTTTTCTAAACTTTACCCACCATTAACCAGATAATATTAACTAGATATTAACTAAATAAGAATATCTGCTGCTATAAATCTGTCAATCAAAGTCTTTTTCAGACTTGAAGACAGGCTGAAAACAGAAAATCTTTCATATTTTGCTCGATTGTGGAATTTTCTGGCGTATTTTAAACAGATACAGCTCCAGTCGGGTGTCTGGGTGAGAAACCACCCCCGTGCATGCTCAGTGGAACACACCCCCTGACCCCCGCCGAGTCTGGATTCATTGCATCCGTTTGGAGCATCAAATGACTGACGTCTCACTAAGATATCAAACGCCCCAACTTCATCAGTGTTTCGCCAAAATTCAGCACAAAAAAAGTGCAAAAATCCAGCCGTCATGGTCTTGGGAGCCCTCAGTCGTACCGATTTACCATACGTCTCTATTTCCTAGGCGGAGGATGGCGTTGAGCATTATTCAATAGGCGGCTTCAATATCAACTGCGTTGTCTGGTGCTCAGGGTCAGGGATGATATGAGCCATCTCTGACATGATAAATGTGTTTTTCTGCCCCTGCTCACACCTTCTCAAAGAGAAACATAATAACAAAAGTTTTCTCCCAAACTGAGAAAAAGAAAAAACTTTCCTTTCTTCCTTTTTCTCCCGTTTTCCTCCTTCAACCCCACCCCACCCCGCCAGCTCCTGTCCTCCTTCTCTTAAGACAGAGGGAGGGGAGACGGGGTGATCTGTGTGTTTGTGTGTGTGTGCGTGTGTGGGGGGGGGTTGTCTGATTGCTATGCATTGTTTAGTTTCTTTCATTAATGCTGGGTGCCAGTCGAGGGCTACAGATGAACAATAGCTGGGGCCCCAGGCGTGGATCAATAGCAGATTGCTGATAGTGCCCCGTCCATTCTCCACACCAGATTACATGATAAATGGGTCGGTCCATACGCAGTGACAGGCCCAGGGCTGGAAGGGCCCAGGTAAGGCCCTGCGTCTGCTGGATACCACATCCTCCACGTGTTTGTGTCTGTGTGTGTGTGTGCGTGTGTGTGTGTATTTTTATTTACTGGGTGTTTATGAAATACGACATGCATGTGTGCGCTTGTGTGGGCTTGTTTTGAGGATGATTGCACAGAGCGTTGTATACGTTTGAAGGTGTGATGCTGCTGCTGAAGATGATGATGTTGTGTCATGTATGCACAATAAACCAAACTCAGGATGTAACTTGTTTCACATTAGACCTCAGAAAGTCCAAAAATAAATAAAACACGCATTAACAAACTCACATAATCAGATTCTCAGACATTCACATTTGCAGCTGTTAATAGTTTTAATCAAAGTCTAATAAAATAGTCAATATTTCATATTTTATTGAGCCTCTTCATGAAAAGGTTTTCCCAAACACTGGCAGCCCTTCTGCACAGAACGCCTCATTAATAAGTCGCACAGAAGATTAAAGCTGTTGCTGAATAGACTCGAAAAGCGTTTACATCCAGTGTGACTCAGGTTGTGCGTACTTCTTCTCACTCTGGCTATTAGGTTTTGGACCTTAAAGGCACAGCACAGCAAAAACAACAATGCATTATTGCAATATTGCAGATTGTAGGTGTGTGTTAGAGGGTCCTCGTGTTTTGTTTGCACGGATTTTGATCCACAGATGGCTCTCGAGGAGAAGTGAGAAGATCACACGAGGACTTTTAGGATTAATCCTCTGAGGAGCATGAACGCCTGAACCTAAATTTCATCGCAATGGATCCAACAGTTTGGATGTTCGATATTTACAAAAGCACCAACTTCATGGTGGCGCTAAAGGAAAGGTCAGGATCATCCTCTGGGACACAGATCAGCCTGATAGATGTTGAGATATTTCAGTCTGGACCAACAGAACCACAGACACACAGACATCCCCAGAGCCACGCTGCTAGCTGAATCCCCAGACTCCTACTCGACTCCGGGCTGTGGCAAACAGCTGTTCCAGTTTTTAATCACTGAAAGGTGCCGGCAACAACGTTCCTGTGCAGCTCCACTTAAAAGAAAATGTGTTTTCATTTGACTGCTAACTTTGTGTCGGGGGGCCAGCGCCCAAGTTCATCGCATTACAGCCGCTGTTGCTGCAGAACATTGACATTAACAGTAGCCGGTGCCATGTTTGATGCTGTCGGTGTGATTATACGTTATCCTGGCCTGTGAAAACAAAACAGAAACCAGAGGTGGCAGTTGTATGACACACATCCCAGCCCTTAACCCTAAAATCCAACAGCAGCCAGTGTTGCAGTGTTGAGCGGGGACTCACGACAGCCGCAGCTGATTCGGTGGCAGGAATGAGCAGCTGCAGACGGGCTTCAACGTACAGAGTTTAGCAAACTGAAACAGAGTGCGATGAGTTAATGGTTGTAAGTGATGTCTGTGAAGCGCTCTGGACGGTAACACGTCATGGCGTTCTGGATTTAACCGTACAGGAAGCTGGTGTTGTGAAATCTTGCACACAGAAAAAGAAAAACAGGGGGTATAAAAAACATTTTAAACCTTATTTTAGTGCATTTGAAGTTTCATTTGATCAGATTTTAAAAATAATTCTTTGTATGTAGATTTATTTCTCAGTGACCATTGAAAGTGAGGTTTCGTCTCTACCCCCATTAACATACAGTAGGGGTCTGGTGTTGTTCTCCCATATAACTGCCGTGGGTCATTTCCAAGATGGCTCCTAAGTGGCGAGATTTGCCTACAACGGTGTTCATCTCTAATATTACAGTCTCCCGGTTCCCCTGGCAAATGATTTCACATATCTGTACTGCTGTCTGGAACAAGCCTGCGTCTATCTAAGTCATCATCACCTGCACAGGCAGTGACTGCAGCAGTGCACGTTTACACACCGCACACTGCATGTGTGCAGCTGCCGTTTGGGGCGTCTGGCAACATGATGCAAGCACGGTTGTGTTCGCTTTTGTGCGCGTGCGTGTTTGTGAAAGTGGTTGTACACGCCTGTGTGTGCGCGCGTGTGTGTGTGTGTGTGTGTGAGACAGAGACGAGGCACCAAACCAATGACTCTCCTGTAATGGACACAGAGAGGACTGGGGCAGACATAAGGTTCCAAATTGGCAATTTACTGTAGCTACAGTAGGACACAGTGTCAGAAGGGCCTCAATCTAATAGGGGTTAAAAACCTTAAGTGCGGCAGAGAGCAGTGCCTTTCACCGTGTTAAAGCACAACATGAGTTAAGGCAAACATACAAATTGATTCTGTGTTCTGCAAACTCCCGTTTCCAATTATTTCCTTTTCTTCCTGGCAATAACACGACGTCGCCGCACCGCCGTCTCAATCGCGTGTTCAAAACAAATGCTCGGATAGCCCCCCCGCCCCCCCCCGCCCCCAGGCCACGCATCCGTCATGGCGTTTGTGATTTGCGTGATGTTTTCCATAAAATTGATGGGAGTGAAACAAAGTGAAAGTTGCTATAATTCAAGGTCCTTTAGTGAAGCCGGGGAACACCGGTGGCTAGTTAATCTACTCATTGACACGTTGTCCTCTGGTGCGGCTGAAGGACGGTCTTTAGACTAATGACCACACATATGGCGCGTCGCCCATTTAAAAGAGAAACAAACACCTCCTGGCCATGGAAGTGTACGAGGGCGTGGTGCAGCGATGTGTGGAGACATGAAACACACGTGTGCATACTAAAGCGCGCGCTGACACGGGCAGGGTCGTCCGTCGCGGAGTCACACGCACACGTGGAAACAGGAAGTGATAGATGGTTGAACGGATACTAAAACGATGTGGATGAATATGAGCTTAGCAACAAGACCGCTAACAATAAACTGAACTCACAGACGTCTTCCGTTCGTTTGCTCTTAGCTACACTTAGACGTTGAAGATCACCTTTGGACACTGTGTAATGATGACTTTCACTTTGTCGCTGCACCGAACAAACACACAGGGGAGCATCTGACAGCACCCTAACCACCACCCACCCACCCACCCATCTCACACCTCCTCATTTCTCTTTGTCCTATTGTTCTCTGTTTTCTTTCTGTCCTCTTTTCGCGGGGACAAAACCGGCGGACAGGCCAATACTTTAAAGCAGCGTGATTAGGTGTCTGCTGTACTCGTCCTCTGACGCCGTGGACGATGTAATTGATGGAGGGTGGAAGTTCATGATGGATGGAGTGCTCGAGGGCGTTGGGATTTTGACAAAAATAAACTACTTTTTTTAGGACAGCTGATGTGACACAGTGAGGGATTAAAGCGTGTGCCGTGTGCTCGCGCTCTTGTCCTGTGAGGACGTTAAGATCCTCGCCGCTTTTTGAAGATTTTATTTAGTTAAATGCACCTCCCGGTCGATAAAGTGATTGTTTTCCACCGCCGTGAAGTCTGAGGTAGCGTGTTGCAGCGTCTGTTAAACACACGAGGTGATAATCTCAGGTGTGTGCGTCCACTCCCCGCGGCGCGTCTGCTGCACGGGATCAGTCACACAACTGACAGCCTCTGTGTGCAGCTTCTACACACCTTCAACACAATTACACAAACCCTCGCGTACAGCTGCTAAACCTGCACCTGCAGCTACGTTCTGTGTCTGTGCTCATTATGCTGCAGTGACGTGACGCACAGATCCACGCGTAGAAACACTCTCAAACACATCTCCCCTCGTGTGATGCTGTTGTAAGTTCACAACAAGGAGAGAACCGGGATGATGCACGGGCCACCGGAGCTTGATCTGAGCATCTCTGATTATGCAATTTTATAAATATGGGTCATAAGGTCTGAGATGGGACACACACTGGGTACACCCAGCACAGGTAAATGGTCTGCCCCAGAGATTTCCAGATAGGGACAATGTGTAACCCCCAAACATGCTCCAGTTAAAACCCCCGACCAGTCGCTGTGGGGAAACAGTGCTAAATAGACAGAACAAAATGCATGAATACAAATTATAAATGCACAAGATAAAGAGTACAATGCACAGGCCTGCAGCTTCCCTGCAGAACTGCTTTGGGCTCAATGAACAGAGAAAAATAAGCAGCAGCAGCAAAATCGTCAAAATACGTGATGTGAGGAAACACGAGAGCGCTGCGAGCGCGTTAGGACAAAGTCTGACCCGACAAATGAAGACTTTAGCAAACCCTACGCTGCATCCTCTCCGTGTTTAATATTGATACTAATGCACACAACTCCCCGGCACGTCGGAGACTTGAGACATCTGCTGCCGTCAGAGGGAGAGACAGAGAGGGAAAGGAAGAGATCACCGGCACTGTAGGTGGAACGCTTTGATCACCACTATTCAACAAATGCAGCTCCCTGACACACACACACACACACACACTCAAATACACACACCCATAACTTGAAGAGCCACTGAGCAAGAGGGGGAAATGGGAGTAAAGGAGTGGGAATGATGATGAGAGAAGGTGAAAGACTGCAGGCCACTAGAATAATCCTCTAGTCTTTAATTAAAACCTCCTAATGATCACAGGGAGAACGACAGACTGGAGGTGGGAGAGAGAGAGAGAGAGAGAGAGAGAGAGAGATAAAAAGTCATTTTTTCTTCTTCGTACAACTTTCCTTACATCAGGACCCTTATCCATCCCCATCAGCTCTCTCCCTCCTTTCCACACACACTGTTTCAGCCGAAACATTTGTCTCTTATTTAACAGTGAGCAGATGAAACACTGGCGTGGACAGATGCTCAGAGACAGAGGTTCTCAGGCATGTCACAGAGCCTCAAACACACCCCAGGGACGCCCATCTGAGGAGAGCTCACAGTCCATAGGAGCAGATTTCCGTTCTTAGTGAAATGTTGTGCGCAAATGTGCATGGGCAGGTTTGCAAATGCACACCTGATACCTGCAACACCTAATACTTGTTACCAAACAGAAAACCCTCCCCACGGCTTAAATCAGGGGATATTTCAGGTTACTCAGCATTTTGCATTGATATTAGATTCAGTTTGTTGTTGTTGTTGTATTTGTTGGACTGCAACGCCAAGTCGGATGTACAAAAACCATCAACCCCAGTCTCTACAACACCGTGCAAGATGTTTTTCTTTTAATTTGCAAAAAGCAGACGGTAATCGTGAATAAGCACGATAATAACTAATCTGATCCTTCTCTGAGGCTGATTGAATCTCCGCAAATGCTTTCCAGACCTAAACTGAGCACAAGAGCTCTCTGTTCACTACACAGTGCACACACAAAGACCTGTTGTTGATTTTATATTTAATAAACTTCACTAATAAACTTCATGCAAACTGAGCATCATGCATTAAAGACAGTTCAGTCGCATGCATGTGCTGTGCTCAAATGAGTGTAAGGGTCAACCCTCTTCACCTCGGATCACCTCCATTCACGGCGGAGGTCCAGTCCAGACGCCGCTTTTTAGAACCAGCGGTGAAACTAATACACTGAGCGAATGCACACCTACAGCATATCTTAAGGCAATAGCAAGAGTTTAAACTGTAGGAACAATGTATGAGTCAAAGCGGAGAGCATTAAGTAGTTTTAGAGGTGGAGGAGGACTGGCTGGGAAATACAAAGCTCATATCCCACGGGGTAATTTATTAGAAGACCCAGCCTCTTGTTCATTTTGTAAAGGCTTTTCCAGAGGCAAACATTACTTTCATTCTCCTGACACTGGCATAGTCATATAAGTGTGTGTGTGTGTGTGTGTGTGTGTGTGTATGGGTGTGTGTGAGACAGAGAGAGAGAGAGAGAGCAGGAATGTTCACACACTCAATATTCAGCCTGCAGATGAGTTCTGTTTTGCTCTCAGATTAAACATGGGGGAGTCCCAGGTCAGTTACTTATGACACACACGGTTCCATCCCTCATCATGTGCACACACACACACACAGATGCTCGTATGAGGGGGAACAATGTCCAATCCCCCGATGCAACTATTCATAAATATCAAAACAGGGAAGTCGAGTTTCTTGCTATCAAATCCACGATAGCATGCAAGGGTAATATGTTTTCAAATGGCAGATGAGAAATGTGCTTATGACAATGATGAAACAAGATAGCAGTGGTGATGGAACAGCCGTATCCCCGGTGTGGTTTGTCCTGCTGCATTGTAATCACACTTTGCCTAAAGTGTGTGCTGATATCAGAACTTGTGCGATGATACTGGATCAGTACTCGCTCCAAACTTTGCAGGCGCAGAGGGGAAATACGCAGCGTGGAGCAGCTCCCCTGCCTGATGGCGCACACGCTAAACATCTAATTCCTTATTATAAGCATTTTGCTATATATATATATATATAAAGTATATATATATAAGTATATAAAACTGATATATATAAAAATGTAAACACTTTATGAACAAATAATGATGATAATAACCTGATTAATTACACAGAATCGGCCACTGGAGCTGATCCTGTTAGCTAGGTTACATGCATAATACCCGTATGTATGTATGTAACATTAAAGAGCCGTGTCCAGTTAAATTCATTTACAATCTGGATGCACAGGTGCAACTGATTAAACATGTTTGGATGCGTGGTTAACACAGTGAAACCGTCGCTGCTTGGTCATTTCAACCACCTAAACCTCTGTAAAAACATCTCTGTGTTATAATAAATATGTTATTTACGCAATGTGAGTCAAGTGTTTTGCACAAGTTTTAAATATGAAACATTAGAGGAACGTATTTTGTTTGTTGGACCCTCAAAATGCACAAATTATTATTAATATTATAATTATTATGGTTTAAAGTGGCGTCGCCTGACTCGTCCTCAACTCTATTGAGCATTTTAGCTTCTTTTAGCATGTTGTTTTGGTTTTAACGCGTGCAGCTTTACTGTTTGCATCATTTCATTTCATTTCATTTCCATCATGGCTTCTACTGTCTGTGATTGCCAAATCTGTTCTGCAGTTTTTCCCTTTATGGAAAACCTTCACCAGTCTTAGCTCTGTTTTCACATTGTGTCTCAGCAGCGGAGTGCGCATTTTGCTGCGTGACAGCTGTGTCGTCTGCTGTGTTGTTTACCGAACCCTGTCTCCTTCCTCTGTCTCCACCAGTCCTGGCTGACAGGTGACATTTAGTGTCAAGAGAAGACCTATGTGGCTGACCGTCTTATTCTCGGTGCTGTGTGCGTGTGTGTGCGCGCGCGTGTCTGTGACAAATTTGGTGTATTCCCAGCCAGTCGGGTCACTCAGAGTATTACATGTGGCCTGCAGGGGCAATGGGCAGAGGAAATGAAGGGCTATTAGAGGGAGAGAGGGAGGGAAAGAAAAGACTGGCAGAACGGATAGACAGAGAGAAAGACAGAGACATTTAAGCTAGAGGCTATGTGACAGTGGAGACTGTCCAATAATGATGATGTGTTCCTATCAATCTAACCGTGGCTGCACGGTGGCACCGCAGCCCACAGCTAGGCCTCGCAATGCTCAATATCATATTAAATATAGTGTTATACCCAAAACAAATAATAATAACAGTCATGGCAATAGTAAAGGGCGAGTTTACATTCACCAATAAAGAGTTGAATCAGTCGGTTACGGGTAATCTTTCTTTGTAATGCTGCAAAAATAGTTCTCCCCAGAGAAGAGGGTGAGAGCGAGAGGTTTTTTTTTTTTTTTTCCTGCACAGCCACATTTGCATGATGAGAAAGCGCTGCTCATATTCATCTTAGTAAAGTCACAGTAAATGACTCCAACAGCATTATCATCTGTTTTACGCAGGTGTGCGGCTGGGGAAAATCACTCACTTCAATCAAAAAAGCCGCAGCTCGCCGCGTAAGGAGCCTCATTTTTTACCATCACACTGGAGGACACAGGAATTAGACGGGAGAGACGTGGCGGCTGGGAGAGAGAGGGACGTAATAACTTTATTTTCTCCGCGGTTTACAGAGGCGATCTTACCCACGTGGCTGTGGGATGATTTGTGTTACGCTGTGTGCGTGGATTTCTCTGACACTTGCACCACTGGAAACCACCCGACAGCCTGAAACTGCTGGATGCTCAAAACGGTGAAGAGGTTTTCATAAGCGTGATCCTAAACCGTGGGGAGCGAGACAAGCGCCTCACGGACTGGCAAGCGTGTTGCGCAGGCTTTTGAACACGCCTGTTTGAGCGATCGGACACATAGATCCATGATCAAAGGGCAAAGCAAGACAAAGAAACGAATAAGACATTAGTATACAGAACGCATGCAGGTGCAGATCATTTGTGATTAGCAAATGTGCAAAACAACATGCCTGGGATACAATTTCAAACAGTCCTACCATCTGATGTGTCTGTTTGCAGCGGAGCAAAGTAAACTCATGGTGCTCATGAAGAAGTCAGTGAGTCCATCCAAGGCACAGTGTGTTACGTCGGTAAACCATGGCACGCCCTGTTCTGGAGCTTTTGTGGACGCTGTAGGGTGGCGTGACTCAGAGGAAGAGCAAGTCATCCACTAGTTTCAGTAATATTGATCCCAGGCTTCCTGCATGTCTGAGTGTCCTGACACATGTGTCTGTACAAAGACACGTCTGCCTCTGCAGCATCAGTCAGTCTGAACAAGGTTGACCAAAGCTCCCTGTCAAGGTCCGGTGTAACCAGTCCCCACATATAATTTGCAAATAGAGATTCATTTACGTTAAAGCATCACTGTAAAATCACTTCAAGAGCAATTATAAAGGTAGATATGTAGAATATGTCCCAAGCAAGGCTGAGATCCCTGTCCAGGGCCATGTAAGATACCCTCCCCTGCCCCTAGAACCTGCACCTGAGGTACAGCTCAGCTCTGCAGTTCTCTGGACCCAAGCTTTCAGCATTTCCTGCTTGGCAGTAAAGGAAAGCACGACTGGATCCTGCATAAGCTACAGTCCTGTAGGGCTGCAAGCTGCATGCAAATGACAAGTTTCATCGCAGTTGCTGATCCAGGTTCAGGCACGAGGGCGAGGCCAGTGATCCTTCCTACTGTTTGGAGGTGAGTGGAACATGAGAGATGACCTTCACTGCCGGCTGAAGGTCCCTCAAGAGATCACACAAACTCCCCACATGGCCGAACGTCTTGCTCCGGTCTACCTTTACTTGGACAATCGTTATGTGGCTGAACTGACTGCCCCATGGGAACAGGGATGGATGCTGCCCTCTGGAGAGAGACCAGGCCTTCACCCTGCACTCGGCACAATGGCGCTGCTGGAGGTGTGGACCTAACTGTACTTAGATACGTGATGTCGAGGCCACTGAGCTGTAAATAATCCATATCTCATTACGCTGTTTCTCCTGCTGGAACCTGTAGGAGCGCTTTCCACCACAGAGAGTCATTAAATCCTATTTTATCATCAGATCGTGTACACGCGCACCCTGCATTGCTGCGTACGGAGGTGTGCGTGTTTGTCTTTGTGTGTGAGTGCGGCTGAGTGGCTGAAACTGTTTGAATTGGCAGGTCTCCCAGGAAGCTACTTTACAGGCGGACGTAACAGATGCACCTTTATACCCATACAGATACAGTGTTTCAGTTAAGCTCTTGGTTATGTATTCCTTCATTGCTGCTCTGTGTGTGTGTGTGTGTGTGCGTGTGTGTGGTTTACAGCTGCGGTTTGCCTGTGTCTCTATATTGCCTGGCTCTTGTGGAGAGGGTGCAAAACAGAGAGAGACAGGGCCAAATCATGCTCACCTCTGCTTTAGCAAAAAAAAAAAAAAAAAAAGCCAAAGAATAATGCATTTCATAAATATTTATACCTGTTTCTGATTTCATATTCATCTACAGTACAGGAGGGAGGCACGGCTTGTGTGCCTGTGCATGTGCGCGCGTGTGTGTCAGAGCTGTTGGCTCGTAGATTGGGGTGAGCACAGGCAGTCATCCCCGAGTCCCACTTTTCAATCTCAGCAGGACGCTGCTACGTTTTGCAGGATTTGAAAGTTTAGCGTAGCATGCTGCCCTGATTCAAGCTCACACACGCGCGCACACACACACACACTCTAACTCAAAAAGTGTTTTGCAGATGGTTAACTTGGCTATAACATTTGAATAGACATATTTCTTGAATTGCATCTTATAAAACTACATTAAAACGCGTGTGAATGTACTTTTTAATCTCATCGGACACATAAGAAATAAAGAAGGCCTGTGATTTGTTATCACGAGTCTCTGCCCCCCAAAAAACTGATTTTATCCTTTTTTTCCCTTAGCCCTGTTCTCCTGACGTCTGTTGCTTTGACATATTATGAAGCGCTGTTCTCTTCATAATGCCGATCATCGTCCTCCCGACCCAATCCAATGATTGTCAGCTCGCGTCAGATTTTGAGAGCGGTAACCGAATCTAAGGGATATCACCAGGGAATAGCTTCTCTAATCGCGCTCTCCGTTTTGGCTCCACTTTGCTCGACAGTTTTTCTTTTTGTTCCCTTTTTTTTTTTTTTTTTTGGGATGGGTGTGTGTGTGTGTGTGTGAGCAAATACACAGAAGCAAAGTACAAAGAGCAGTCTATTGCAAGTGTGCCGAGCAGTCGCCCTGATGAAACATAATTGTGTTTTAACGTGATAGAACAATATCCCTGCCCATAACTCCCTTTAACTCTCACTTTTGACGTGCCACTGAAAACATATTACAGCATGAGATGCGAGCCCGTATCAATTCTGTCTTTACTCTTTTTTTTTCCTTTTTGCAATAAAACAGTTGAAGCTCTTACCCTCCTTCGATCTTTCTTTATGCTCTCCTCGTCCCTCCCCACTTCTTTATTCTCTTCATTGCACCTCCTCCTCCTCCTCCTCCTCCTCCTCCTCTCTGTGGCGGAGGGGAAGGAAGGAAGAAGTGGTAACACGTAGCATGTCTTCATTAAAGTGTCACTCCCCATTATTTTCGTGCTATCTCAATTAGCAGCAGGTTTAATAAAGGGCCTCTTCTCTCTCCCTCGCTCTCTTTCTGTAACTCTCTCCATCTCCAACTCCTTCTCTTTAACTCTGCAATCAGACTGAATGATGGAGTCGCTGCTCACAAAATGATGGGCAGTATGGGAGGAACTGAAACACGGGGGGGGGGGGGAGGAAAAACAAAGAGCGCTGAATGCATGAGATGGGGAAAAGAGAGGAGGTAGATCTGCACCAGTTTTCTTCCGAGCATCTCTTTCTCCTCTGAGAGCAATTAGACACTGCCGGCAGTGGCTAGTCCCCAGACTGATCTGCAGCTTCTGCTCTTGTGTGTGTGTGTGTGTGTGTGTGCAGGGCTGTGTATGTGTGTGTGCGTGTGTGTGTGTTTGCACTATAAACACCACAGCATCTCAAAGAGCTCTTTGTGAGTTCAGCAGAAATAAGGTAATGTGCCTACAGGTCAGATCAAGACGAGACACACACACACACACACACATACACACTTGTGCATTGACAGAACCATCAGCATCATCAACACAGAGACATCCGGGCATAGAACATGTATATACATATACTGTGCATTGACAACACAATAAGATCTGAATTCTTTATCAGCATGTTTATTGTCATAACATCACATGCATTTCTTTTCTCGTGCTGCCTCGGTTTAAATACTTGGTTGTATCGTTGGATGAACGTTTGGGTTGTGCAGCTGTTCTCTGTTGTTTTTATGTAGGATTCAGACAGTTTATTAATAAAAAAAAAACTGTGTGAAGAATAAATTTAAACTTAGCGCAGCGAGACTTTTACAATGCATTATTTATTTATTCTTTTTTGTTTTTACCATCCAGTTTAACGCTGTCACAGCCTGAACTGTGCAAGAAGTGTTTCCAGTGAACCGCGGTGCATGCGGCAAATGTGTTTTATCTGAGATAGGCAAAATGAATTAAATGTGTATAAATATATTTTGCAGGAGACAAAGGTGACAGAGGAGAGGAAAAGAGAGCCCGGCCTTTCTTTGTTGCAGCACGAATAAATCGGCTGTGCCTCACAGATCTTAGTTCAGTACTGAGTCTAACCCTCGTCATCCCTTCATTCACCAAATTCACCAGTGGAACGAGGACAGTGAAACCCCCACTGGTGCATCTGACACATGCAATATACAAAACAGGACATAGTGCATGCACAACAATGCTGTTCATTAACGCAAAACAAATGCACAGACATACAGACGCATTTAAATGCACCTGCAGGTACAGTTACACATATGCATACATGCATATACAGACCAACGCACTCATGCTGCGTGTGAGACGCACCCTGAGATGCACACTTAAACACACACATGCACACCTTTTTCCTGTAATGGACTGATTACTATGGAGGGCTATATCAGGGCTGCCATCTTCCATTTAGGCTCCAATGGTTTGGTTTTAGTATGTTAAGTGAGAGTGCATACATTTACACCCTCTATTCCCAAACTCCTCTCTCTGACACACACACACACACACACACACACACAAAGTGTGTGATGACCAGTGACGTGAGTGGGTGGTTGGTCAGCGGCTGATCTGTGAGTAATTGGGGGATATTACAGCGGCCATCTCACTTAGCCTCTGGGAGACTGATCTATATTCACTCTGCAGCTCATATTCACGTGGCTTCCTGCACAGACGCATTCAAAACATTCGCAGACACACACTCTCACCACGCGCACACGCTGAGCTCCATTCTTGCACACAGCACCTACAGACCATCGATGCTGCTGCTGCACACACACACACACACACACACACACCCCGTGCAGAGGCGATTGTAATGCTTCTGAACAGTGACACACAGGAAATCTAGGCCCAGCAACTTGCAAAATGATCCTGTATCAAGTGTGATACAGATACAACATATGTATATATATGCAGACAGGATAACAATTATCAATTATTATCAAACCAGCAAAGACTTGAAATATGAATATATGCACAACATGAAGAGACAAAGGAAATGCTCCTTTCCTTTGACAGTAATAACAATATTCTAGCTATTTTAACTCTTTACAGTACTGAGTCATTTATTTAAAGCAGTGCATCACATTTTCTGAACATATCACATGTTTTGTTTAATTTGCAAAGGCTCAAATCTGTGGCTGATAAATATTGTGTCAGTAAAATGTGAAATCTTTCCCATTCAGAGCGCCTTTGAAAATAAGTCAGAGTAATGCACGCATATAAAGAGCACAGCATCCGAATGCAACTTTCCACATAGAAGTCTCTTTAAAATAAAGTCTATTTAAAATGTATTTATTCATTTATTTACAATAAAATCATTTAAAATAATTTCACATGATGCAATTTTTGCGGCAGCCCTGGCGACGACTTCCTGGAACGCAGGCGCCACAGGTTTAACAATGGCGGCGAGCGCCACTCTTTATATTTAATGAGAACAACAGTGGAGAGCGAGAGAGCAAGGTGATCTCCTCCGTGCCCCAGAGAGCTCCATGCTAATTTTTCCAGGGCATGGGCCCATTAACATAGGGAAGCTGACACCATTGCTTTGGGCTACATATAATACCCTAATGACCACTCTGCTGTTACTTTGAATCAAGGGTATTAGTTTTGTCTCTGGTAAAAGACGGCGGTGATGGCTTAGCCTACTTCTGCTGCTGGACGGTGGGCTGTTTCTCGTTTTTCAGCGCATTGTTTGGCAGGAAAGAGAAGAATGTGATTTATCTTTGACTACTTCAGAGAGTCAACATCTCATCGTCTCTCCTCCCTTCTCGCCTCTCCTCTCGTGCCTTTTTGTTGCTCTCCTTTCTCCCCTCGCTCGCTCTCCCCTCGCACTTTTATTAAAAACGCATTTACTACATAAATCAAAGGAATCCAGCGGTGGTTATAGAATAATTACAATGAGCGTGCGGCATTCTCCGAGTACCAGAGCTACAAAGCTTATTAAAAGCAGCAAGTTGAGATGTGTTTGTCAATATATAACACTCCTCTGCGCTAGCGGTGTCTCTTTGTGGTGGGACCTTTCATAAACATGCAACATACACAGACTTAAAATAAAAATGCACATTAATATTTACATTTAAAGTCTTTATTGCACCAGTGCACCATTATTTATTATAAAAAGGCTCCGGCAGGTTTGGTTTACACTGCAAACAAGTGAAAGTGCTGCATCCTACTTATAGAATAAAGTCATTTATTTTTAAAATACATATTAAAGACTCTGCGTTCCATTAGTGGACACTGAACATGACGTTTGCAGAGGTTAAACAGTCCCGTCAAGCACAGCTGATAGTAACTCTCTCTTCCTGGAGCGCAACAGTTCACGACCTGCGTCACGTCAAGATGCTGAAGACTTCCGCTGTCACTCAAAGCAACACATTATTTAGGAATTTCGTTTGATTTCATGCAAATAATGGACGGGGATGGAGAGGATCAAAAATTAATGGGGGACTTTGGGAAGCACGATAAATTATTGAGCGCCGGCCTGATTAATTCTTAATAGCCATTGTCAAAAAATCACCGTCCTCTAGTGCCGTTAATTCTCATCAAACCCACTTTGGAGGAGCGCTCCTGCCGCCGCTCCTGCATCCAGCACAGCAGCACCGCCTCCTCCTCCTCCTCCTCCTCCTCCTCCCTGCAGCCGCCTGCAGAGGACGGATGCAACTTGTTTCCTACGGCTCGTCTGACCTGCTGCAGCTAGACGCTCATGAAACACCGGTGGCATGACAGAATCCAAGAGGCACGAGTTCCTGTTGTTATCCGAGTAAAAACAGGATTTTACTTCTTAACTGCCAGTCTCGTTTTCCCGCTTTATATATATAAATACATATCTTTTTTGAAATGATGTGAAGGCTTTGTAAGCTTTTCCACACAAATGCTTTGCTGTCTTTATTTCCACTTGACTCAAATGAGGTTTTTTTTTAGTTTTCTTTGCCACAGACTTCAAAGAGATTTTAATTTGGAGAAGCGCGAAGCAAGGACGTGCTCTTGTATCCCCTCACAACTTGATGGGAA
Organism: Datnioides undecimradiatus; assembly: GCA_008933995.1. Taxonomy (NCBI): domain Eukaryota; kingdom Metazoa; phylum Chordata; class Actinopteri; order Lobotiformes; family Datnioididae; genus Datnioides; species Datnioides undecimradiatus. The sequence goes on from WARS01000060.1 coordinate 7,272,017, forward strand.
ATTGTCCCCTGCTTCCAGAAGGACTCCTCCTAATAGCACAGGAAGAGGCGCGCGGCGACGTGGCGCGGGAGACAAAGGCGTTGCTGCTGTGAAGCGCGTTTCTGTGGCAGCATCTGTCGAAGTTTGCCTAAACTGTGAAGGTAGTTTTATTTCTCCTTTCATCCCTCCATCCTTCACTCGCCAAAAACTAATTTTTAATGAAAAGAACCTAAAAAAGGGGGCTCGCAGGCTTAAACCAACCCCGAATGTTGGTTAAATACAACACCGGGCAGGAGCAGAGACACAAATGTGTAAAGACAGCAGACAATCAAACGCACAAGTGCAGTATTAAAGGAGTAGTGTTGCTCTCACTGTGCACGCAGCGGAACGGCTGAAACACCCGCTCCCTGCACGCCCCCCGCCGAATCAAAACACACAGCCTCTTATTTTGAATATCAATTTCAAAACATGTTTCCATGAATTATAGATAACATATATCAGAACGTTAATGAATCCACAGCATATGGTGGACTCCGATGATTATGGATTTACGCCAGCAGGGGGAAGAGTGTGCAAGGAAACAGATCCTGGGTGTTATGAAAGCAACAACGCGGCTGCAGGATCGAGCCCTCTCGGCTCGTGTAGTACAAGGAAAAGTTAGATGTCCTCGCTCACATTCGCTGACATTTACCACTAAAGGCTACATTAGGACCGCACCGCTCAGAGGAGAGGGCTCCCGAAGAACACAGCCTCAAACTTCTTCGCTGAAAGAGTCTCTTCCTCCTCATTTAAGACGACGATCTCTCTTTTTGTGTGTGTGTGTGTGTGTGTGTGTGTGTGTCCGCCCTGGTTGATATTGATTAGAAATATAATGGGCAAAATAGAGGAAATGAGGTAAAACACAGGGTTGTAGGTGCGCCTGGTGGAGCAGTCCTACATCTGTCCATACACACACGGTCATATTTCCTTCTTGGATCCCACTTAATATCTCCTTTACATAGAAATGAGCAGATTTATGCAACCATTTATTTAGTTTTAACTGTTTAGATTTTCACAGTTTATGAATAATGTTCAGTTACACTTTCTGTAAATGCTGTACGGGTTTAAATAGAGTTTCTAGATCTTCCTCCGCGCGGCCAGCAGCTGAAACTCTGCTGCAACCCAGCCGCAGCCTGCTCTGTTGGCTAACAGATAGGACATTTTAATACAGATGTGTTGCATGCTTATCACAAATGAACTAACTGAATAAACCCCCAGACATCACAGGGCACGATGTCACGACTCCACCCCGAATTTAACATCACAAGAGAAACTTGTTTCCTGTTTTATTCTCCGATCGGGCCTACATGTATTTATCAAACACATGCAGTTTGTCAGTGTCCCTGCAGGCTGGCTTAACATATTTGCAGCACCATTTATGAATTATGAAAAAAACCCAATTAATTAATCACATGTCAGCAGACGACTGTGCAACATTCGTGCCACCGGAGCCATCAAACCCATTAAATTTGATCAGCCGATGCAGAAATGCGGTTGCAGATGGTGCAATTTGTCAGCGTGCGTTTAAAGGAAAGAGTGTAGCTTTCGATTTGGCCAAAACTCAGACGTCATTTATGGAAATAATAAAAAGAAAGTCACATTTAGCAAATGAAGCTGCTGAGAGCTGGTGATTCCTCTCTGGTCCAGCTGTAAAGCAAACGCATCCGATCCATTATGCGCTCGCCTTTGCTCTGCTCCACAGACTGGTAGTGTGTATATATATATGTGTGTGTGTGTGGGCCCGCCGCTGACTGTTGACTGGCACGGCCTATCTTCCTCTGCATATTCAACAGCTCTTATGAATATCACAGCTACTTGATTGCATTGTGATTATTCACAAACTTCACTCGCTCTCTCTCCTCTCTCCCTCTCCCTCTGTCTGCCCTCTGTACTCCATTACTAGTCTGAACACAGCCCCGCCGCCGCGGCATCGCCAGCCCGATCTGACACCATTCCTTTTACGGGTTCAACAGCTTGCTTGTCGTACAGCAAAGTAATTAGTACTGCACGCTCATATTAATTAACAAAGAGCGTTATCACTTTATTAATCCATATTAGAGAGGTGGAGGAGGAGGAGGGGAGGGCGCAGTCAGTGTTAGTGTAAGGAGCTCTCTCGGTGGGAGTCTTCCCCGGCACTGCTTTGTAGTCCCATTGTCCATGACCCTCGGTGCCTTCAAAACATCCCGTACACCAGCGGCGTGTGGCTTGAACTGTTGATTAAACCTTTTAATGCAAATAATGTCGACAAAGTAAACAAACAGGGGCGGCAGGACCGGGGAAAACAGGTGCCGTGGTGTGAAAGCGCGCTAAACGATGTGATAGTGGGGGAATTAATTACTACCACGGCGCTAATTGGAAGCAATAATTTGTGTGATTAGCGGGCCGCTTAAGAAGTGAGACACATCTACCCGCCTGCATACACAAGCAGAGAGGCGCGGGCCCGTTGAGCGTCTCCGTGCACACATGCACGCGTGCATACGTGCATGCAGCGCGCGCGAATCTGCAGGCCTCTGACCTCTGACGCGGGAGCGTGCAAACATCCCAAGCAAGCGCGCAAACGAAGCGAGGACACGAGTTCCTGCACTTCCATTTCTGTGTGTCCCCCTTTGCAAACAGACAAGATCTCCCTGTGATGAGGCATATCCGAAAGGTTTCATTTAAAAAACGCTGATGTGGCACGGGCCAATTAACAAAGCGGGCTTTTGTAGGTGGTGGGGGAGGAGGTGGACGGCTCTCTCTCTCTCTCTCGCCCCTCTTTGTTACCCCCCCTTTTTCTTTATCTCCCTTTTTTAATATCAGAGGCGATACAAACCTCAAAGCCCGGAGAAGATCTTTACACACGCAGCACTTCTAAATGCAGACTACAATCAAAACAAGCCCCCGTATTAAACCCCCCCTCATTATTTCCCTTTAATTCCTATTGGCCACCGTAATGATCAAAGTGCATAATTAATTTCTGCTAATTCAGGATATCATTCGGCTCTGCTCCCCGTTTCGGTCAAATATAGTTCCACGTCGGCGCTTGTTCGCGTTCTCCGCCGCTCGCCTCTCGGATTAGCGATCCGACGATAATGGTGAAACAGTGCAATCCACCTTCCTCGACACGTTTTCTTGGATTTCCTGTTATTTAAATCTTCCTCTCTTTGATGACAGTGCCACTGATATTATGTTCCCATAAAGCACCTAAACTGTAGATGCAACATGAAATTGTGTTGCTTTTCCCCCTGTAGCCATATAATTGCCCCGACTTTATTACTGCCCCAACGGACTTTGCTGTAACAATAACAATACGTATTGTCATGTTTCTCCGTGCTGCAGTCGCACTGAGGGCTTACTCTCATACACTTTACCTGCCTTTCATTACACTTTTCACTGGTACTGTCCGGCTACACCATACTCATCACATTAGGCTGTCACGCCGCTATATAAAATTACATACTATACTATACTAATTACATAGTATTGCACAGTCTCACAATATCGACGTGCGCCCACAGTGGGGGTAGAGAACAAACCACGCAGACTGACTCCTCATGCAGAGATCGACTCGGGGAGACTTCTGTGCTGTAAACTGCAGAAATCACAAAAGTAAATGGTAAATAGTAAACAGGAAGCCTCTGTTTTAGCCGAGTGCAGAATTAGCTGTTAGAGCTGAGGTCAGGTCAGAGTCGTGACGTTGGACGGTTTGGATCGTTTCTAGTGGGGAAAAAACCACCAGTTTTACGGTAAAACAGCTTCTGTGCTGCAGGAAACTGAATGGTTCCATCTTGTATGCTAACATAACCCGCGTGAAGGAAGCATCTTTACCTTTTGAACCAATGACGACCGCCCTCGGTTGGGATGCACCACCTCCAAGAGTTTAGCTTGGTGTTGTCACTGCAACTAGCCGCCAGAGCCGCGCCAGCTGCTGTAGCAAGAGCCAGCCGACGTCTGTCAAAGTGTGTGAAGTTAAGTTAAGTAGAGAGGAAAGGACAAATTCCACGTGCACTTTGCAGCAAGTCGCCCCTTTATGAACTATATGGGTGTGCAGCATGCGACTTGATCCCCGTGCAGCCTCGATTGTTGGCAGCTGGGATGCTCCGGAGTGATGTGTGAAACATTTCATGAATGATCCATCGCATTATCTGCAAACAACCGTCTGCACGGACACATGAGGAATGGGAATGATACTCCAGCCAGTGCCACGGGCCGCGCCGACACCGACTCGTTTGCAGGGGGTCTGATTGATTTTCTGGTCATCTGTTTTGTTTTTTTGGTTTTTTTAAAAACATGCTCCCCGATGAAACGTCGAGCAGGCGGCAGATGTTTTAAAACACGGATATCACAGAGCTGTTATCTGATTCCTTCTGATGAATTAGAGCCGGGTCCCTCCAGCGCTCAAAGGGAGTCCACTCCGCATGAATTATTACCAAATATAATTTCAGCTATTAGTCCTCTTTCCTGAACATCTGAACGTGGAAAATGTAGAATTAGAAATTAATACCTCTGAATATCATGGCAGGGTTTTTGGAGACCGGGGGATTCATTTTCATGTTCTCCTCCCTCTCTTTTTTTGTATTCCGACTGAGTTTCTGACACATTTATGTGTTAAGTTGGGCTCAAGCAGTTCTATTACCATACAGATTATCCATTGTGAGCTTTGGCATGCTGCAGAAAAGAATTAGCATTCAGCAGAAAGAAAGGAAATACAGAGGCAAAGAGAAACGGAACGAGAAAGGGATTATGTGTATCCTGCTTCTCTCCTGTTTGTGTCTCTAATCTTTACCGGGGTCAGTGTTTTATCCAAATTGATTTCTTCAAGCTAAACGCCCGCGTTCTCGCGCCGCGGGATGGTTTTGTCCGCCTATCTCTGTACAGTTAAACAGTTCCCTCCTTATCTACATAACGGCGTACAGCGCAAGGTGATGACTTCATGTGCGGCGACGATCAGCGAAGACTCACCTGACGCCTCCCCCTCGGTCTGCAATTCAAATACGCCGCTTCTGGGCTTTTTGCAGCCTCTGGCAGCTGTGGAGAACTGTTTCTGAAGGTGAGAGCCGTCGTCTGACTGCGAGGTGCAGCCGCGACGTCCCCGTTCAGCTGCTGAAAGGAGATCGGCCCGGTAACGAGCATGCGGCAGCTGCACGCAATAACCGGCGTCAGTCAGTACACCGAGTCATGTTGCACGCCTTTATGTAACCGCTTGCAGGTGCACGCCTGCGATCTCTATCCGAGACTTTAGTTTCTGTAGTTTTAAGAGTTGTACGGGAGGATAAGGACGCACACTTTTGGACTTTTTGCACGGTGGGGTATTGATCTTACTGGCAGTAGGAGCAGACTGAATGACTCGTGGCGGTACGATGCTTTCGCTCAGAGAGAGAGTAAGCTTGCTCCCGATGCCAGATACTTGAGTCAATATGCATTCCTAGGACTTCTGCAATATTGCTCTCTGGCAAAACCTAAACCCTCCAGGTGTTTGCCTCTACCCCCAGGCCACCTCAACAGAAACATCACAAGACCTGCCGATTCCTCCTCTGACCAGAATTCCCTCACCTACCACCCGGCCGACATCCCTGCCTGCGCTCGCTCCTCTTCTTGTTTGAGTGTTACCTCTCTCTCTCCGTCCCTCTCTCTCTCTGTCTGACCTTACAGAGGAGAAGTCATGAGGGAGGATCCCATCTGAAAGTTCAGCCAAATGTTAGCGAGCAACAGAGGGAGGGATGTTCCTGAAGCGAGGCGCTCACTCTCTCACTCTTTGTCAAACACCTCTTTCTCCACCTGGCCTCCTCTTTCCTCCTCCTCCCCCTCCTCTCCTGCCTCCTCCTCTCCAGTTTATCATTTCTCCACTCGCAGCCAGAGCTTGCTGTCTGGCTTCCTGAGACTGGCGGCCAATAACGCCGGAGTAGTCTGATACCATCGGCCGCCTGGGGGAGGGGGGTGCGGGCAGCCGAGAGGTTGTCTAGCAAACCCAAACACCTGTATTCTGTCATTCATTTGATTGTTATCCCTCACCCCTCCATCCCTCTTCCCTCTGCCTCCCTCTCCATCATTCACCTCGCTCTGATCGTCCTGCCTGTCTGTCAGAGGGGATGTGCCAAAATCTCTGCAGCAGAGAGAGGGAGGCGAGCGTGTACATGTGTGTGTCTAGGTGCAGTGTGCGTGTGTGTGTGTGTGTGTGTGTGTGTAGTCTTTTTGATGGAGCGAACAGGGAGGCGATTTATAAGCTGAGAAAACGGGCGCCTCTTCAAAAGTTTGGCGGCGTTTGAAAGAACACGAGCCGCCGGTCTGGAGAGAGAGCGCGTCACCGAGGGCTCTGTCGCGTCTTTCTCCTGCATCCCCTCGTCTTCGTCCTTTCGTTGCTCTCCCCCCGTTTCCTCATAATGTGACGGCGCGAGTCGAAGCAGAGGGAGTCACCGTTCGCGTGATTGAGAAGGAGAAACTGATGAAATGTAGAGGGGGGCGTCGGGGCCGGAGGAGGTAGGGGGGGTTGGCGTTTCTTGGAATAGTTGCTTGCCTGTTACCTACACCTCCACGGCCTCACATGACTGCGGGTGTTAGATGAAACATGAGCGTCTGTAACTCGGCGCTAATCAAGAGTGTCGTTCTGTGGTCAGTCCGAAAACGTCAAACGCGTTTCTGGGATTATACACGCTGGAAGACGAGTGAACACACGTCAGCTGGAATTGAGATTTATTGATGATTTCAGCAGTTAAAAGTATAAAATGTTTAAAACAGCTGAGGTTATGTTATATATTGTTGATTTGTCCCCACATTGTCCCAAATGTTTCCACAAATGTTTAAACTTAAAGAAAACGTGTCAGTGTTGTGTTTTGCGCGTCAGCAGCTTGATAAACTGACTCTGGATCAGCTGTAAGACACATTTCTGTGTCAGCAGCTTCATAAACTGACTCTGGATCAGCTGTAAGACACATTTCTGTGTCAACAGCTTCATAAACTGACTCTGGATCAGCTGTAAGACACATTTCTGTGTGTCAGCAGCTTGATAAACTGACTCTGGATCAGCTGTAAGACACATTTCTGTGCTCCTCTTTTCAGCCGCTGCTTGTTTTTAACTCTGTATCTGAAGCAGATGAAGGATTTCAGTCGTCGGACGTCTGGATCTGAAGTTATCAGAGAAACAAGCTGAGCAAACGTTAGCAGCAGCTCGGCTCGCCGCCCCTCCAGGACGTCCCGTGTGCGGCCGACAGCGTGGGAGAAACAGTGGTTTTTAAGGTGGAACTGCTTTATTCAGTGTTTCTCTGGGTTTGAATCAGCGGCTCTGTTTGTTTTGGAGAGGAGGAGACCTCTGTGGAGAATTCAGCTCCCAGTAAAAACCTCCTGAACCATCAACACTGAAGGAATCCCAGCTGACAGGAAGACAACAACTCCCAGCATGCCACGCTGCTGCACCACGTCGCCCGAGTGCGTCTTTTATTATTATTTTGATTGAAAGACCACGTATGGCAGCAAATGACACATTTAACCAACAGTTAATTCACGACTGCGTCACAATTTTAAACCACAGCTGCATGTAGCATCAGTTTCTTCCTTCACTGTGATCTCCACCCAAACTCTCTCGTGATGCCGTCTCGCTGTCCTTTCTCATAACCCGCGACTCAATTGGCCCATCTGTCAAGGCGGTGACACTAAAAGCGCAACTCCAGCGAATAGTATTTCGCTAAAGTTGGCGGACTCACAGGAGACAGATTAAAAACAGAGTGGTCAGAATCACCGTGCGACGGCTGACGGGTCGAGCTCCAGGAACATTAGATTCTTCACTTCCCATAATGCGAAGAAAGGCGACAGAATGACGTCAAAACGCTTTTAAATGACAGAAAATAAGAACTTAAGACAGAATAAAAGGGGAAATGAAATAAAAATAGAATCACAGTGCAGTAACAACTTGTAATTCGACCTTTGCAACGAAGAAAACAAAGGCGCATCAGACAAAACAACGACTTGCGCTGCATCCTGGTTGGTTCTGACTCCAGGTTCTCGCTGTTTTAAAGATCTACAGACCCTCAGGATTAAATTATGGAAGGAGATTGGAAATGTAGTTTAGTCCTGAGATTACTCAGTGAATTATAAAGTGGTAGTGGAAACCATTGTTTCCTTTGAACTCCATTTTCAAAGCCGAATGATCCGTTCAGTCATCGGATGTGGCATTTGTCAGCTGAGCTATTGATGCACAGTCGGAAATAGGTGGCAGGGTGTCACAACAGCAGGTGGATGGAAGTCAGACGCTCCACCACCGTCCACCAGCGTCCACGGCACCGGATGTTGGCAGTGCAGGTTTGTCTTCTGGACCTTGGAGGTCTGTAAACTGCCAACAGCAGGACTTTCAGCGTGCCCTTCAACACAGACACTCAGGCGAAATCTCCATCATATGCTCCTGACTACCAGGAAAAAAAAATATTGTCCAATCACAATCTTTGTAAGGTACCACAGCCCCACCCCTTCACATTTGGTATCATTGCCCTAAATGTCCTCTGTAGATAGCAAAAGAAGTTAATTCAGTAGAGTAAAGTGGGTGGGAGCTATTCAGGTTTAAACATGTCCTCCACAGAGGACAAATTTGAACTACTGGCAGTCAGGAGGATATAAGGTTTTGCATTGCATGTCTGCAGATTGTGACGCCGGGTTCATCAAACCCTAATTCATTCACTGGTTTAGGCCTTGTTGATAGGCTTACTCATCAAGAAACCTGCGATTTGCTTTCCAGCGTAACCCATCAGACTCACTTTGCACAGAAAATCAAAAAGACAAAATTTAAAAGGTTTCTTCTTTTCTGCATTTTCTGCATTTTCCTTTACGGTTTATGGTCAAGACCACCTGTAGCCGCGGGGCAACTTCATCCGCATCCATCACCCAAACTATGACAAACCCTGGTGAGGCACTACAAAGCATCAGTCTGGCTTTGACGGCAGAGATCGAAACAAACAGCCGAAAACAAGAGCCGTTGTTGGTGTTTGACAGCGAGCATAATAGCGCTGCTTGGGGATTTGGGCTCAGTGTCAGGGTGGAAAAATCTTTGGGACATGCGCTGGGGGTGTTGGATGGTGTTCGACATCAGTCAATGCTGTTTGGGGAGTGAGAGTGGGCGGCTGGAGTCATAGATATTAGACAGGCGAGCGTTATATCTCTGGGGGGATTGAGATCTGACGAGTGGAGCAGGGTTTTATTCAGCGCAGATGAATACAGCTGGTGATCTAAAGCTTGTTTAACTTTGGCAGTGAAGAATGGAAAGCCACAGTCTGGAGGAACCACCTTCTGCCGGCGTCCCTTTATCATCTTTTATGAGCCTCATCATCCTCGCACAAAAAGTGGAATCCTGGCATATGAGATAAATAGATCACTTAAAGGAAATTTAGGATGAGGTTTGACACGTTTAGGGATTCAGGGGGACGGCCGGAGAGAAAGATGTTCTGTCGGGGGGCGTTTGTGGTTAATTGAACCCTCTGATTTGTTAAGAACGCGCCGTATTTTCACACAGAGTGATCATTTCAGTTTGTGCAACTGGTAACTGCAGCCCAGACTCTGTTTCCTCTTCATTCTCAGACTTTTTAGGAAATGCATTCAGATATCCTGCACGTATTTATGCTTGACGTACACCTCTGCTGCATAAGTGTTGTGTTGTGTTGCATTTAAAGGCAGTGGGAGACTTCACATCCCACATTTTATGCCAGCAGGCACGTTTACGATTACTTTGCATTGTGTGTTTTTCATTCACGCTCTTTATCTTTCGTCAACACATTTTATTAAATGAATCTAAGGACTGATCTCTGTACAGCCAGGCCTCTTGGTAAACACCTACTGGCGTGCAGCTCTTGCACACATGCTGCAAGCGGGTCTGACCGACACAACGAAAGGCGCGTGCGTAGTGTGACAGCAGTTTTATTGCACATCACGATGTTTGAGTCTGGCGTGAAAGCTGTCGATCCGACAAAATATTTAAACAGAGGGCGCCTGGAAAGGTGTGTGTGTGTGGCGTGGCGTGGCATGCGTCTGGTAAACTGCGTGTTTGGGTTTGCGGTTCAAAGAGTAAAGCACACTAACCGCAGGATTTTGAGATGCTATATATGTGATTTTAGCAGGAGGCTAAATGCTATTTAAACCATCGGCTGATCGTTTATCCTTATGTATTTATGCATAATTGTTAAAGAACCCTGGGAAAACCGGAACCACAACAAACCTTAACATAAAATTTGGCTTTTGCACACGAGTCACTGTGTGTCGCATTGGAAATTTTACAAAGCGTTTAAACTTTAAGAAAAAAAAGTCATATTTCACGTCCTGCTCAGAGCTTCTCCTCAGGTCGTGCATCGCGCTCTGCCTTTCTTTCTTTTCCCATGGAGCTGATTACGGCTTGTGCAAAAACGTCTCGGGGTAAATTTAGACCGCCACTGTGCACAGGTAGCACGCAGCACACTCCGGGCTGATGTTTGAGTATGAAAAATAAAATAAAAAATGCAGATGCTGCAGTTCTCAGTGAGTTCCTCTTGTCTAATTTCCCCACTGACCGCCACGGTAAAATTAGACACTTTCAAATACAGTAGCAGGAGGGTGATGAGTTCAGATCTCAGCTGAAAGCACAAGAGCTGGAATCAAATGAACAATACGCCCGCACTGAGCAGCGCACGCTACGCAGCACACGTCTAAAACTCACAATTTTCTCTATTTTTACAGACAATCCAGTCATATTCATGTTTAAATTAGTGCCACGGCTTGTCTTTTGGTGCATGGACAGAGAGAGAGAGAGACAGAGAGAGAGAGAGAGAGACAGAGAGAGAGAGAGAGAGAGACAGAGAGAGAGAGAGGATGTATTAAATGCAACTGTGTACACCGGCTGTGTGTCTCCCAGGTTCTGCTGCTATCCATCGCTTGTTGAGTAGATTTATGCGTCAGGCGTGTTAACACTGAGAAAGCACGCTGCTCGCTCTCTCCCAGCAAGCATCCCGTCACAGGCAAACACACACACACACACACACACTCAGAAGGAAAGGGTAAATGTGGGGCTACACCTCTTAAAGTTACCCGTTTTCAAAACAAAACGACGTTGACTTGAAAACGCCCGCCGCTGAGGACGCCGAGACGCCGGAGCGTAAATTAAGAATATGAATGGCACGCGACGCTGTCACTGTCACGGTAGCCTTCCCACAACCCCCACCTCCTCCACACGGTGTGTTTTATTACAATCAGTACCCATGTCTGCTTGCACCGGGGAAAATGTGCAAGAAATAATGATCTGGATGGTCTCCGGGTCTGGATTGAAGTGTTCCTGTAAGAATTCTCGTGGTGTAAGCAATTTATTTCTTAACACATAGTTCATATTGTTTAAGACACCCCATATATCTGCCAAGTGTGATGCGAAATATGGCTTTAATACAGCATCGCGCACACCGGGGGGACAGGGAAATATTTCTAACCCCACCCCCGCCCACCATCCAAAACTCACAGGAGAGGCTGAGCTTTAAGAGGAAAAACACACCAAATGACCACACGTGTTAGTTTACTCTGCTGAGAAACAGAGGGATCCATATGAGTGGAATGACTCTACAAAACCAAACAGTGTCAGAGTATATGTAAGGTTATTTAAATGGCACCAAACCAGCAGAGTTAACGGTCAAATGTGTGTATTTTGGCATCAAATCACAGCTAAAGTGAATCTAATGAGCGTTTTATTCTGAAAGGAAGCTAAATTAAAGACCTTTCTTCCTGTTTACATCATTAAAAACCTTATAAAGTGATCATAAAGTTGCCAATTATGGCGCTTTGACGCAAGAAACTTTGTTTAAGGTTGCATTTCTGCGGTAAAAATGAAAAATATTGCACATTTAACGCAGCTTTTACTCACATTCGCACGTTTTATGCTTGCCGGGGATGTGGGCTGCTTCGTGTCACAGGGAGGGACGCCTGCTGCCGCAGCGCAGCCAGGTTTCAGGGCTCGTGTAGCTGTCGGGGTTGTTGTTGTTACCCAGCATGGCAGTCCCGTATCAGTAAAACCTTTATTTTGCCATCTCAGTTTATTCAAGTGGAACTCCAGCTGGCATTCAAACACAGGTCTCCCGGTCCCCGAGCGCTGAGCTTAACCGCCTCTCTATCCAGGCTACCAAACACACTACTTATCAGACCATCGAAACTCCTCTTGAAACTCCTCCATGCACTGAATACTGTGTGTGTGTGCGTGAGCTTGTGTGTGTGTGTGTGTGTGTGAGAGAGAGAGAAGGGGACTTGCACTCTCAGTCTGAGTCCACGGACTGGGTCAATAGTGAACCTGTGAACCCTGCTGTGGCTTCCAAGTTGAGCCTCTCTCCTGGGACCAGCAATAGGGAGCCGCCAGATTGATTTGTGCAAGCGTGCATGCGTGCATGTGTGCGTGTGTGTGTGTGTGTGTGTGGTCTTGATGGAGGACAGGATGGGGGATGGGGGTACCGGAGGTTTATACAAACACTGCAATTATTTTAAACATTACAGAAGTGAGTTTTGAATATTCAGCTCTCTCTGAGTCATGAGTCACTGTATCGTTAATGGATTCACATCAAAGTGAAAACCAGGTAGCAGGCAGCACACCCTCTGTATTCTGCCACCTGCACCCTCACCTCCACCCACTCAGCCCCCCCCCCCCGTTTTGGGGGACACTTCCAACCTTCAAAGCTTTTTTTTTTGGGTTTCTGTTTTCATTTTATCCCTTTTGTACGAGCTGCAGGAGCCGCTGGAGATGTGCGTGCAGCAGGACGAGCGGGAGGGGTGAGAGAGTAGAAAATGTGGGTGAGGACGGGTGTGGGGTGGGGTGGTGGTGGTGTTGCGGGGGGCAGAGTAAACAGGCAGTAATTAAGAGCAGAATATTCGCTATCATTGCACTTTTCGTCCCGCAAAGGACTGCTTCAGAGGCTTTTTCTCCCCTTTCTCTACACCCAAGGCAAATTTTCCCACACGTCAGCCACTCTCCTCTGCCACTGTAAAGCAGCGGAGAGTCACTATGTGTGTCTCTGCTCTTGTGTGTGTGTGTGCGTGTGTGTGTGTGTGTTGCAGAGGCCCTGGGCATCTTTAACGCCAATTAAGAAAAGGGGCCGAGAAACCAACTGCAGCTGAACTAGCAGGCGCTGACAGGGAGGAACTGAAGAACCAGGGAGAGAGGAAGGAGGGACACAGCATCACAGTATCTGGGTTACATTGTTATTATTATTATTATTATAATTAGATATACATATTACCACAGAAGTCATTTCAGGTTAGTGCCTGGTCTTTATATAAAGACGGCTTCCTCACAATGTGCAACGGTGATGGTCCAGGCGGCGCCATCACGGGTCTGTGATGTCATTTGGAGCCAGAGGCTGCACAGGTGCGATGCATCGGTGCGTGGGGCCGTGGTATCGCGCTCACACCCATGCACCAAGCTCACGCACGAGCCGCCAATCACGTCGACGTCACACCGTCTTGTCACAGCATCAGTAATAATAACCACACAAATTTCTAACACGTGGATATACGCCAGCGTGATTTTTGATGTTTTAAGCTAAAGTTTACGTTTTTAAGTTCGGCGCATCTGCTAAAACACGGGGGGGGGGGGGAGTTTCAGGCGAGGGGGGCATCTTTAAACACTGTAGTAGTAGTGTGGTTGCATTTCACTTTACAGTTTTAGTGTGTCATGCATCATTGCATTATTTGTTATATTTCGTTGAGTCATTAAGGTGCTTTGTGGTTTTTGATCTCACAGAGATACTGTGTCTGTTGTGTGGACCGCACAAGATCTTTTGACATGTCGCTGGTAGTTTTAGCAGGATTGCCTCTGCAACATGAGGCCAATGCTGCAAAAACAGCCACAGAACTAAAATTCAGCACGAATTCAGGCCAAACAGGACGAGAAACACGAGAAACCAGATGATTGCGTTGGTTTTAAACAAGCAAATGCACGAATCAACCAGCACGGACTTCATCTTCCCCTCCCTCCTCAGCTCTGCGTCCAGATCTCCGTCTCTGCTGTCGCTGGTTTGGTCCAAACATTTCACTGCCAGCTCAAGTGTCGGCGAAGCTGTGATCATCGTAGTTTTCCCACGCTGTCGTACGAAGCTCCTCGTGTGTTTTCCAGCCCAGTCAGCATCTTTCTAATTACAAAGGACGTGACTGAGATGTGTCCCCGAAATTCGGGACCGACGATTTGATCTGCAGCTGCCGTGTGCGACCGTCACGCTGATCGTGCAGCACGCGGTTTTGCTCTTGTGCCTTCGTTCGTTTATGAAATCAAACTCTTCCCAGTTGCAGACAGACTGCTGCTAACGCTGAGGTTAATTGAAGTTGGATGAATTATTAATGGACTTGCTTTGTGTTCCAACATGATTTCAGTGTCCCAGCAGGAGGCGCGGGGCGGCCAGCTTTTGCATATTCATCGTCAGAGTAACATGTGTTTTATGAGTCTGAGTGCGAAACGATACAAACGCTTTATTGATCTTGGGTTTTTTTTTTATTTTGAGCTTTGGTTGGTTGTGAGGTTAAAGGTCACACACACACACACACACACACACACACACACACACACACACGCACACACACATGCACACTCAGGGGCTTCCTCTAGAAATCCTCAACTTGAATCCCTTGGGTGATCTTCCAGTGCAGCATCAGCCAACAATGACTCCTCATAATAAGGGATACACACACACACACACACACACACACACACACACACACAGCAGCAGCAGTAACCACAGCGGTGGGTGTAGAGCGGTGTTGCCCCTGCTTTAAGAACAGGGGCCGGGGCTGTAATTAGCTTACTGCAGGTTCCCAGGCCCCACTCATTTGTGTCAGCCACCCAGTAATTCTGCCTGTAATATATCTGCCCTGCCCCGTGAGTGATGGCGACGTGGAGAAGAGAGAGAAGGGGGGGTGCAGGACTGAGAAAGAGAGAGAGAGAGAGAGAGAGTATGGCAGGCTGATTTGTGATGCTCTGGCCTGCTGCTTGCATCTCTAATACAATCCAGCCACAGTTATTTGTCCATCTGATATAAACATCAGCGTGGAGGGAGGGAGGAGTTGGACAGAAGGTGAAAGGAGGAGGCAAGGAGAGTCACTCAGGCCCCGGGTGGCTGATTCTGCTGCAGCTTTTCCCCAAAATGCCGAAAAGAAAACGATGGATGGTAAATGATTGCAGCTGTGCAGTAGGTTGCTAACGGTGTCCATCATGAGCTCAGTCCGGCACAGACCGGGACAGTCCTCACTGGGAGGAGCTGAAGAGCCGCACGGCCCCGCGGGACAAACGACTTCCTCAGCCTGTCTGTAGTGCAGGTCCTTTCTTACTACGGCCCCCGTAAGATGTTGGATGAGATTGATCAAAGTGATGTGCATCTGCTTGAGTCGCCATAGCTACATCAGCTTTGTCAAATATGACTTCAGCTGATTAACAAAGGTCTGAAGCTGAAAACCAAGCCTTCCTCCGGCGTGTGTTGAACTTGCAATGAAAAAAACGGCTTCATCTGTGATTTTTGCTGGCGGTGGTTAAATTTGCATCCATTCGGTGAATTCAGGAGGAGGAGGAGGAGGAGGAGGAGCGGGAGGAGAGTCTCCCGGACCCCACTGATTCATATTACATCATCTTTCCTCACAGATTTGCCCTGCAGTCTCTGAAAAGCAGCGGCCTTGTAAGACAGAGAGGAGTGTTGCAGTATCTTGGCATGCCATGCCAGGCTGTCTCCCTGTAATTGTTTGTAACGTCATGCATGATTTTTGAAAAGGTTAGTGGGCTCCCACACTGCGTGTGTGTGCGTCTGCGTGTGTGTGTGCGTGTGTTTTGATAGCTTGGCTGCAGGGTACAGTCTTAGTGTGTCTTGCTCTTGTCGGTGTAAGAACAGATGCTGGAGGCGAGCCCCTGGGCTGCCCTCAGGGCTTCATATACTCTGGAGATACACACACCTGACATGCAGCCATGCACGCACACACACACACACACACACACACACACAGGCAAGCAAACACAAATCCTGTTAACGCTTGTATTTACATAGGACCTTCTGGTCGATGTCATGTGGAGTTTTGCCAGTTCTCTGACACAAACATGTGCCTATTGTGCACAGACACACACTCCAGCGTATGCCCTTTTCCACCGCTCTTAAGAAAGCTGCACTTAACCTGCTAAAGGATGAATGCAGCTGAGGCGTAGAAAGGTAGCTGTTACCTCTACCTAAACACTTATTACCTGGCATTGTAGGTTCAATCTAATTACCTGATTGAGTTGCCTACATGGATTTCTCCTCTGTCTGTCAGAGCGCTTGGAGCAAGCCACTCATTATCACAGCGAGACAGGCTTTAGCTGGAGGTTGTGTTTTACTTTCAACACCCCAAGGTGTCATTATGGCTGTCAGAGACAGTCAAGTAGTGGGTGACACACATGCATAAAGTCTATGCACACACATTCTGCAAAGCACCAGGCCTACGTGTGCAGGAACGCAGATGCAGGCGCTCTGTGTGGGTATCCTTAACCTTTGCAGACTGCTCACAATGACAATGCCTTTAAAATGTGGGTAAGTGTGATTTAAACCCACATGTGAACACAAAAACACATTAAAAACAACAAGGAGGTCTTTCTTTTGCGATCTGCATTTATTTCCTGTCGGCGTCATCATGAGCTTCTGTCTCCACTTCCTTGGTCGACGGTCAGCATTCCCGAGGAAGCGGCTCAAAG
Organism: Datnioides undecimradiatus; assembly: GCA_008933995.1. NCBI lineage: Eukaryota > Metazoa > Chordata > Actinopteri > Lobotiformes > Datnioididae > Datnioides > Datnioides undecimradiatus. The sequence continues at coordinate 7,288,689 of WARS01000060.1, forward strand.
TTAGCAAACGGGGCCATCTCAGCAGCAGCTGACCTTAAAGGAGATTAAGCTCACAACCGACTCCAAAAGAAGCGATGAAATCACTGAAATCATTCAAACATCTGTGTATTTCTTCATTTGTATCCTTGAAGAATAAGGAACACGCTGACGCCGAGTGACTGACAAGTGATTCCTGTTAGCCATCAGCACCGGCGTTTATGGATTAACACTGCGGACTTTAATGACATCTCTGAAGTCATGTGCTTCCACTCTCAGCAGCCTTTATCACCCTTCCACCCAGTCAGCGCAGCACGGCTTCGACTGTGCGATTGCCGCCCCTTGGTGTAAACTCGCCGCTAAGTCGAAACATGTGCGCTTTGTCTTAGCGAATCGGATCAGATAAGGTGGCGTCTGCTGCAGCTCCGACGGCTGAAGCAGCAGCCAGCGACCCTCGCGCCGCAGCAGAGGAGTTGACATTTCCTAAATCGTGATTTTGTTCATGCACGGTGCGACCTCTTTCCGTTTAGGCTTTCTTTTCCTCATGCATTCTGTCGTCAAACCGGTCGCCATCAGCCTCGTGATGATCACCCGACGCCAGCAGGGCGGCACAAAAAACCCCACTCAGCTATTATTTTGAGGAAAACCTCTTTTTTTTTTTAAACAACGTGCAAAGAAAAAGAAATGAGAGGAGAGAAGGAACGAGGAGAGCAGGACAAATGAAAGGAGAAAAGAGGAGGTAGGGGGTGGAGAGATGAGGCGACGGGAGGAATGACGGCAGTGTGCGGCGGAGGCATATGTCACATCCTATCAGGCGACAGGACGAGTGAAAGATACAGTATTGCCTCTGCCGTGTTAGGGAACGAACACACACACACACACACACACACAGACATAGAGCAGGCCCAGCCAAGCTTATCTGGCTCTCCACGGCTGCGCGGCCTCCATGCAGAGCAGCCGTAGCTGTCGGCAGAGGCCCGGATCATTTTGGACAGTATCATTAAATGCCATGTCATTACCCGTTATGGAGTAGTGCTCTCACTCCCTGCTTCTCCCCTGGGATGGTGAAGCCCATCTGATAGGTATGGAGAAGTGTGTGTTTGCATGCGTGTCAGTGCGCGTCTGCATTGCCCTGTGTGTGTTTGTGTCTCCCGAAAAGGGTTTGATGAAGGCAGGCAGAGACAGAGGCGGAGGGTGCGGCGTTGGCTGTGGAAATGGGATGGACGGGGTTGAGAGATGGAATTGGCATTAAATTTCCGACGTGGCGCGAGGATTGACTTTGACTGGAGCGCAAGGGGGCTATTAGCTTATCTTTAAGGCTGTGTTTGTCACAGCGCTGAGGGCAGCTCCGCTAGACAGGCCGGGAGAGAGGGAGGGAGAGCCGAGCCGAGCCGAGCGTGGGCTGAACGATATGGATAGGTGAAGGCTCCCGGTGGGACTCGCCTGCCTGAGCCGGCGAGCTGCACTGGGGAAGGTGAGGAGGAGAGCGGCTAAATTGAAGGTTTATTTATCCAATTCGCTGTCAAGGTCGGCTTGTCGGCGAGCTGTCCTGTGTGTGTTCACAAAATGCCAAAATCTCGATGCATTGTTTAAAAAAAGAGAGGGAGAGCGCGCTTCGAGGAGCGGGGGGGGAATCAATGACCTTTGGTTGCGTCAAGCTTCAAGCTGCCAGCACCTCTTAAGGCTGTCCTTACCGGCCATTATGGTTGCCTTTTAAAAACAAGGCAGGGAAGAGAGGAGCTGTCGAGAGAGAGTAGTACAACATTGACACAAACATACACACACAAATACGGGAAGACATACCCCGATCCACACACACACACACACACAAACAAATAATACCTGCATGAACTACCTGAAAGGCAGTTCCTTTGGACTTATACACATCTTGGACGCTGAAACACACTGGGTTAAATAACAAAAAGTGATTTAATTGCTGCGTTAACTTGCAGCAGCCGCCTGGAGCCACTTGTTTTGCATTAGCTGAGCTCAATAGGCTGTCTCCGTGGCTGCGCACAATGGAGGCTCCATCAGAGGTACAGCTACTTTACCTCATTTTACATGATTGGATGGCGTGGAAGCTCCAAGAAGTGAACCCAAGTGCTGCTCATCAGCGATAATCAGTTTATCCTTTTACGTCTCAATGAATAAGACCGGGAAGCGCGGGGCGTCAGCGCTGATGGGCCGTCCTGGTTCAGCATGACTAACCCTGGAAATGCAGGTTGAATAGGAAAAAGGGCTTTTGATGCAGAGCATTAATCAGTTTGGCTTTGACTCGAGTCGCTGCCGTTGCTGCTGCTGCTGCTGCTGCTGCAGTGTAACAGCGCTATCCTTTAGAGGGACCCCCTCGTCAGAGTTTTGGAAGGCCTCTGTCAACGTGAAAAGAACATGACCTTTAAGATCGTATCAGCATGTTTGCTGGTGCATACACAGCCAGGGAAAGGGTTCAGTGGCCCATCAGAAAAAAGAAAAAAAAACAGGAGAGCGAGAAAAGCGAAGAGAAAAGACGGGGAAAGAAAAGAAAATTGTAATTCACTCTGTGGGCTTTTTGAAAGAGCAGTTTGCTGACGCTCAGGAGTGAGCGGCTTTAATGCCACGGAGGGGGAAACGAAGATGAAGATGAAGATGACCTCTGCGCGCAGGCTGATTTGTTTCCCTCATTGTTTTTTCATCTTTGAGATCCGCCTTGATGCGACTCAGAACGGAGCTAACTTCACGCAGGGACAACATCTCCAGAAACACCAAACCTGCTTCACCCAAATCAGTCGACTCAATGCCGTTATTATATTTCAACGATGCTGTTTGCAGCGTGCTCGATTTTAAAAATTTGAATAACTCAGATTTCACAGGTCAGCTGTGCTTCATCGGTTACGGCGAGGTATTGTGGAGAGCTCGATATTCTGTGTTTACCGTGTGTGTGTGTGTGTGTTATTGAGTCTTATGAAGAGCTGATAGTGATGTGATGGTGGTCATCAGTCACCTCCCACACCCTGTCTCAGGGCTGCTCGCTGTCTGCTCTGTCACACGCAAATGCGCACAGAGACACGCCGACGCAGTTACCGAGCTGCCGTCCGCAACCGCAGGCGCTTAAAGTCCGGGTGAAACAGCGTTTTGTGAGCGTGCAGCTTCTGTATCGTGATGTGTTTTCAGGGTGGCGGGACCCAGAAAGACTAGGATTTGACGGCGGGACGGCGGAGGAATGTCAGTTCAGTGGCTCTGTAGTCGGGAGTTAAGTGCAGGGAGTGTAGAGAGCTGGCAGCAGACAGGCGTGCAGGTAATTGTGAATCAGGGGCTGGCAGACAGGAGTGGCTCTGGACGCAGAGAGACAGGACGTGAGGCAACGGCAGGAAAACCACAGCAGGAGGCAGAGCATTCTGGGAAAGACGGGAAGGAGAGGGGGTTGGTTAGGTCGATGACCCTCAGGTGTGCCGGCTACTGGAGCAGCAGAGCCACGCCCACAACACACACAATTATAGAGGCACATGCAGACAGAGGGAAACCACAGGAGATAGGAGGGAAGGGTGAGTCTCAACAAACACGGAGAACGAGACGCTTCAAAGTTTAAGTGTTTGCCACCCTGACAGGGTCGAAGGGACACGAGATGCGCGAGATGCATCATTACAAGCACAGTGACGGTGAGGATGAGGCCGAAAGTCGGCGTGACACGATGCATCCTGCATTCAGTTTCTATAATCCTTCAGCTCAACATCTGCAACGCTCCGTTCCTCTGTCTGCAACAGGGTCTGCACGCTGCTTCACACACCGTCGCATTCAAGTTTGCACGGGGAGTGACGTGGCACCATGTTGCGTGCACAACAGTGGTTACAAAGGAGACGCCTGATCTTTCCCTTTTATACACGGCGCACCTTTTATATACTGATGACACAGCTGCGTGCTGCCTTATTGTAAATCACAGTCTATTTCTTGTTCATGGAATGAGCTTAATCCCAAATCCCTGTTTCCATAATATACGGCGTGCTACAGAGTCTGGGAAAGATGCATCTATCCCAACTGCGTGCAGTGTGTATCCCCTCGGCGTTAGAGATTTAAGCTGCATTAACACATTGTTCCTATGGTCTCAGCGGTCCGGGGTCTGATTACTTAAAGTGCAACGCTAGTTTCTTTTCAGTTTTTCACAAAGAAAAGTCCCCGAATGGTTTTTTTTCCCCTCATCTCGAGCTGCTTGCATTTCCCTCAAGCATACTGTGATTACAATTTCTATTTTCCCCCAGCATTCTCTTTTTGTCCGTCAGAGAGAGATCACACAAGTCACAGTGGAAATTTTCCAGGGATAGATATCCCAGGGCAGCAGCAACCGCCGCCTTTTCCCGAACTCTCCCTATCTGCAATTTGCACTGAGGGGGAGGAGGAGGAAAAATAAAATAAATGAATGCCTCCCGCTTCCACGAGCCGCGCGTCCCCAAAGCGACTCTGCGATCAAGATCCGTGTCACGTTCTTGCCGTTTGCGACGCTGGAATCTAACACGGCGCGCGGGTCCCAGGCCTCGTTGTCATAAAAACGTGTAGAGCCGAGGGTGGAAAAACAGAGCAACGGTCAACGCGCAAAGAGCGGTGACATGCGAAGGTGCAGCCGAGCGGAACGAGCATGTTTTCTGCCTTCCCTGAGTGCACACCTCCAGCAAAAAAAAAAACAAAAAAACTACTTAATGGCATCCCCTCGATTAAAAGGCACCTGACAAGAAACACGCAGACGAGTTAACTGCAAGAAAAACAAAGAGCGAGAGAGATCGGCCAGGTTTGAAACAAGTCAGCTGGTGGCAGCGGTGCTGCTGGGGTCCCTGATGCGAGTTCAGTGTTATCATAGCCGATATAACCGATGACTTGAAATCAAGACTAAAGTTGTATTCATGCAAAACAGTCTCCTTACCACTGCACCTCAACCTGCAACGCATACTGAATACACAGTATGTTTGCAGGCTGCATGTAGATATAAGTACGTAAGAACTTTCTTGTAAATGCTGTTTTGTGCAGGTCTATAGTGTATAACGTGTGTGTGGGAAGATGCGTGCATTTGTTTGTGTACGTGTTTGTGCAACACCATGTGTGTGCACGCCTAAGGGCGCGTACGCCTGCAGAGCATGTGTTAGAAATACCGTGGGCCGATGTGTGTGCATGTGCAGCGTTAAACCCAGGAGCGTACGGCATGTCCGTAAATGTGCGCGGTGGATCAGCTGAAGTTTGATGTGCATCCAGGGCTGATTGGATGCTGGGAGAGTTTGGCTCAGTGTTAAAGGGAAACACAAAGAGACGGATGGAGTGACTGGTTCCTGGTGTGTCAACCTGCCACTCTGAAGAGACGACAGAGAAAAGGCACGGAAAACAAAGCGAGGGCTGCTTTTGTTGTCACTTCTGCATCTTACTCCCTTATTTCACAACCCGTCCTTTGGATGTGGAACATGTTGCCAGTGTTGAAATCAGCCAGCTGAGCAGCACTGGCACGAAACCTCAATTGGTGCGTGTGTGTGTTGTCCTTATGGAGAAATGCATATCCAGATGTGTGTATAGCAGGATCTGCATACGTTCCCGTTCAGCGATAACTCTAAAGATAGCTTCACTTCCTTTGCCAGAGTCTTGCACTTTCAATGCATCTTACTGGGGTTTTAAGGTTGCCAGGAAGCTCTTTGTGAAATGGACCACTGTGTCATTTGCAGGTGCTGGCTCCTTTCTCTTAATCTCATTTTATCATTGAAGTCAGGGAGGAGAGTAAACCAGACGCTACGGGAAGAAATAAAGGCACAAAGGAGGAAAACTAAATAAAAGTGTGAGTGCGACTTGTTCTGCAACATATCTTCCCTACAACCAAACTGCTCATCACACTGAGGGGAGACTTCCATAAATGTTTAATGACATCGGGTACAACCGACGCTTTGAAAATGTGCTGCTCTTTTAATTTCCCTTCCCCTCGTCTTTTTTTTTTCTTCTTCTTCTCTTTCTTCGTTAGCTCGCCATGCGCCTGCGTCTCCGAATGTCTCACAGCGTGTCCCGGAGGGAGCCGAGTCAATTGTGCGGCTGCGGTGTTGCGCTTTTGCTAATGTGCCAATGCTAATTGAGCAAATGATGCTTCTTCTCTCCCCCTGCTCCGTTTCGAGCCTTTTCGCAGACTTTATGTGTTTCTCTTCATCACGCGCTCAGGTCATTTCAGTACAGCGGCCTGTCCAATTGTGTTTTGCTCTATTTAGTTGCGTCTGTGCGGCTAGTTAATCAAGCCTGGGAAAAGATGGATACTCAACATTTTCTGTTCTTGGCCAGTTTTTACTGCGGCGAGAGAAAGGGAGACAGGATGGAGAGGCTGAAAGCGGCAGGGGGACGTAATTAATCCTCCCAGCAGAGAAAATAAGACAATAAAGATGGAAAGAGAGCGCGGGGAAGCCAGAGAGTCAGAGAAGAATGAGCGGAAACAACTCCGCTCTAAACTGAGGTGAGCGACGGCTAATCGTGAAACCTGAGCCGCTGTGTGAGATGCATCCTCTCGATGAAAGGATGTGGACCTGCCAGAGAGTCCTGCGGTGTAAACCGGTGACCTGCATCCCCGAAGATCAAGAGGTTGACTCCCCTCAGCTGCACCCCAACATGTTTAACCCCACGTCCCCTTTGGCCTCCAGACGCAGGGCAGGTCATGTTGTGTGTGGCGCTGCATGTTTACTCATGTACCTGTGTGGATGTGTGTGTGTGTGTGTGTGTGTGTGTGTGTTGGTTCAGTGCTGGAGTGATGGTGGAACCAGAGGGGGGAGGAGAAGGAGGAGGAGGAGAAGGAGGAGGGGTGACTTTAATCCTCAACTTTACACCCCCAAGGTAAGACTGAGAGGATGAAAGGAGAATTTAGCCAGGGCCCCTGTGTGTGTTGTGTGTTGTGTGTGTGTGTGTGTGTAGGGCGCTCACATCTACGCAAGTCTTGGGCTCGGCCATAGAGAATGAATGGGTTTGGAGCCGCGGCCGGACAGAAAAATCAATGCTTCATATGAGGAGGCTGCGGGGGTTAGGCCTCCGTGTTCATGTCAACAAGGCTATTGGTTTTCTTAATACTCCAAAGTTGGCGTTTCCCCGCTTCGGGAGGGCCGGTGAGGTGACTTGTGTGGTCAGAGCTTAACAAAGGGATCCTGCCTTCTAGCCTCTGCTGTACTCCTTGGCCGAGGGAAGCCGAGCCAGGATTAATTACCAACCGCGCCGGCTGGATATTAGTTGTTGTTTTCTCCCATTGTCACATGGCGCTACTGGACTGAGGCTATTGGAAGCAGCTTGTGTGCTGCAGAGCAGTGGGCTAATGCTGTTAGATGGAGTAACGCAGTTAGATGTAATGGCGGTGGGAGGGCGGCGTGGCAATCGTGCTGCCCCTCACTATGGCTTTCACAGAATAATCAATGACTGCGATATTGCCAGTGTTTGATTATTTAACAAGGCGGGCGGCCAATCAGTTCACCTGTAAAATATTAAAAAAAAAGATAAAAAAGTCTTATTTAATAATCAATTAATTGTTTTTTTCTTTATCGATTAATCTGCGATGCACACAGGAAATGGTGATCGTGCATTGTCCCACAGTCTGAGGTGACTTCTTGCTATGTTTTATAAACACAGATATGAAAATTAATATAATGTAAAACAGGGAAAAGGAGCCAACCTTCACATCTGAGAACTGTAATAGTGCATTAATGTGGCGGAAAGTGAGAAACTCAAACACTGCAGCTGTTTTATCTCATTTACATCCAAACCTGTGCGTCCTTAACCTCAATATGTTTTTGGTTTATTAGAGCAGCTAGCTGGAAAACGCTCTAGACCAGCTTCAGCTCAATGAGATTCAATAGAAAACAGCAGAAAAGCTGCTTATATGCTCATGCAACAGTAATAATAATACTTTTATTTTGGAGTTTTACTTGCAACAGTGCTTGTTGGAGTACTAGTTAAAGAAGAGTGTATTAGTTAATAACTGGTTATGCTGTTAATAACTGTTACGTAACACACATTTGCTTGCAACTTGATTTACATTCAGGTCTTCGCTGCCCTTAACTACCTCTCTAAGTTCTTTTTATACCCAGACCCCTTACCATATTACTGCACACACACACACACACACACACAGACCAGTCGTTAGCGACACCGCGCTATAGACAGCAAACCTATAGGGAGGGGTCTGAGGGTCGGCGAAGGCAGGGCCGACCCAGCCGCTGAGCATTGCTCACCCAGAGCAATCGGATGAAAACGCAGTGCAGATGTAATTTGTTTTCAATGGCTGTTTCAAAAGAATAATTGTGGTGACACTGGCCGGTCGATAATATGGATTTTTGTTTTTGAGTGCAGTGTGTGTGTGGCGCTAAGAGAGGGCAGGAAATACAACGCTGCAGACCCAAATACAATAAAAATGGATTGTGCGAGTGTGTGTGTGTGTGTGTGTTTGTAGGGGTATTTGCAGGTCTGGTAACCATCACTGGGCCCTGGACATCATTGGAAGGATTACTAAATGTGTCCTATGGGCTAGCTATAGGCTGCCTCTCTCTCTCTCTCTCTCTGTGTGTGTGTGTGTGTGTGGCGGTTTGCCTCTCTTTCCTTCTTTTCGTGCAGGAAAAACCACTGACTTGCCTTCGATAAACTCACTTAAGATGAAACACAGCTCGGGGAGAGAGGAGGCCCGGGTAAAACTGTGAACTCAAACCTGGCGGGACGGAGTGTGTGTGCGCGTCCGTGCGTGCATGCGTGTGTGTGTGTACGCAAACGAGAGAAAGCACCACAAGCCATTGCTCAAACATTAGATGTAAGCACGGCTTCTTCTTATCTCTGCAGCACAAACACCATACATACGTTTCATTTTCCACGGAAGCCATCCGTTCTCCGCAACTTCCTCAAACCCATTTCCACGTCGCACTGTAACCCTGCGGAACGGGTTGCATCAGCGCGTTGTCTGGAAGCGCTGCGGTAATAATACACATGTATACCGACGCGTTCAAACACACATAAATATACAATTACATATGTTATTTTGAAGCATGCTTTTATTGACCAGAACCTTATTTATGCTGCAATAATGAAGTCAGAAATTCCTGCGCACATGCCTTTGAGTGCATGATGTGCACTGGTAACCATTATTACAGTTCGGGAAAACATTATAAAATGTTCCCCCCCTGCACGAGATTGCCCTTATGATTGGTTCTCATAATAATACTCGCTCTCCTCTGCTTAGTCGGTGCACTTTCCAACTTCTGAATGGGCTAATTTGTCGCCCGTCCCCTGGTTTCCCTTTGTCCTTCTCCCCCTTTCTCCGATCTCCTCCTCGGGGCTCATCTTGATACGGCCTCTCTGTTGCCAGATAATGGGCACTTTGACCATTTGCCAAATCAGACACTGTTGTGCCGGGCGATGGAGTCGGGGCAATTCTAATTCGTCACGGGAGGTGGAGGTGTATGCGTGTGTGTGTGTGTGGACATGAGTGGGTTCATCGAAGGGGTGGGACTGTGTGACATTAAATGAGTGAAGGTAGAGTTAGGCGGCACACTGGGGCCAGGTGGAGAGGGACATACAGTAAAAGGACATTATTCCTCTGTAGTCCGAGCCCTCGCTGACACTCCACCACCACCGGCCCCCTCCCCAGTCCCTCCCCTCCGCTCTCTCTCTCTCTGTCTTTCTACACTATTCCCTTGCCGCGGGTGGTCACCAGAGACCAGACTGGGGCTGATTTATTCTCCCTCTCTCCTGTCTCCTGCCTGACTGCCTCTGCAATGGAGAAATTTCCTTTCTCCCTCCGTCTCTCTCTCTCTCCCCCTCTCTCTCTCCACACCAGTAGCATCGGTGCTAAGGCAGGGGAAGCGGGGGGGGTGGCTAACATTACAACGTCTCCCTAATACACTGTCCCACTCTGTCTACTCCCACTTTCCCCCACCCCTCGGGTTGCCTCTCGCCAACTACGTCTTCCTTGGCGGCCATCTGTATGCGGTGGACATGTGAGCACATCTGAAGCTGGGGAGAGTCATAATTTAATGTAAACGACGTCTGTAGTGCTATTGAAGCTACTGTAACTTCAGCTAGAGCACTTCCTTTGGAGAAGCTGATGATTTAACTTCTTTCAGAAGGGGTTGGACCTCTCACTTGGGTGGCTGTGAGCAGTTTTTGGGATCCCTGAGTCACAGATCCTGCTCATAACATCATGTTGCTGCATTTGTGATCACCTGTCAACTTCCTAAATTTATGAAAACCCCCCCCCGAAAATGCAGGAGTTTGAGCGGAAACTGACCTGGAGGCAGAGTAAGAAGCGTGGACCAGTACCTGATCCCTCTTCGGACACAAGAGCAGCTATGCCGGATGCATAAATGCGTCTCCTTAAGCCGCAGGCTGCGCAGATCTTCTGAGGCTGCGCGCTCGTGCAGCACGGTGACACTCGTTGCACCAGCCAGAGTCGGGCTAATTGCCAGTGAGATGAAATAATTGTGCAGATGCTGACAGGTGAGAGGGCGCTCAACCGTGACCGGCGAAACACCTCTCCAGCGGCCGGTGTGTGAGACGCTGTGAGGTTTGCTTCTGTCCAGATGTGCAGACGGATGTGTGCAAATTCACAAATGCACACACCAACTTCCTTTGGGGCACGCGCAACCATAAACATTTCAGCGCATATGATGTAATACGAAAGGACAGGTCCCACACGACGGAGCTGACGTTGGATGATTTAGGTCCAGGAACCAATGACCTGTCCCTGATATGCTGAATCGCGCTCTTCATGCCAAACACACGTGTGTACCTCTTTGCTTGCCGCTGCGTCCTCGGACACTACTCACCAGTGAGACACGGGCGCACACACATTATTGATTTTCATTTAGATAACTTAACGTTCACAGACAATTCACAGCCCCTCGATCACGGACGCCCCAGCCCGGGCTTAGATGTACGAGCTCGCCTCACCGTAATCTGCCACCATATCTCTTCTCTCATGCTCTCCTTCCCTCTGTGTTGTTTCACATTCATTTTTCCTAAACTTAACCAATTCCGAATAGGCGGGATATAAATGGGGAGCGCACGCCGCATCGATCAATCAGACTTCACACAGACGCGCACACGCGAGCGGCGCGAATACATTTCCCACCAGCAGTTTTCCTTTTCCGCCAGCCAACATCCCATTACCTCCGGGTAGTTGGCCAGTCAAACAGGAATAAAAATTGCACCCCGAACATCATACGTTAGGGCCGATTTGTCGAGCGGGAAGCCTGACAATTCCCAGAGACTTACACGGCCCACGCCGGCGCTGGAAATCAGGCCTGTTATGGCGGCCGCACGTCTATAAAGATTGTTCATTTGGTGGAAAACAGCTACCTGGGCAGGGACAAGGAGAGTGATGCAGAAAGCGCTGTAAATACACAGCAAGATATATGGGCCTGGCTGACCCAGACTGGGACTGTACGGCTGTGGGCATGAATCCAATGAAACAGTCTCAGTGAATGGACTTTATGGGGTACGGAGTGGTTTTTCTCGTTAAATAGAAGTGCAACTTGCCATGAACAAACATTATTTCAGTAAGCAAATAAAAGCAGTCAGGACTGCGGAGAGTCAAGACAAATGAATCTTCATCCACAGACACGACTGAAATTAAGGCGGAGGGGGAGTAAAAAAAAACAGATTCATCGCTTACTTTTCCTGAAAAGTTTGATACCGATAAGAGACGATTAGCTGTTAACACGGCTGCAAACCATTTGCTCAAACATGTGCACGAGTTTCCTTCTGCTTTGCGTGTGTAACATCGGATTGTTTGGGGCTTACGGACCTCTATCGGAAACTGTATCTGTGTATTTAGCAGGTGTCCTGCTTCTCGGTGAAGCAGCAGTGCATCGTGGAGTCTCCGGGTCGACCTGCAGCTATCTCAGGCTATCCTCTTGTTCAATCACACGTATGCCTATGCATTTACACCCAGTTTAATCTCAACCTCGTTGCGTGCCTTGTGCCTTTGTGGATTTCCCAGTGTTTCCCAGTGTTCTCTGCATTTATTTGAGGTTTCTTGGATTTTCTTAACCTGCCAGTCTTTTCCCATTTTGTAAATTTTGTGTTTTTGGTGAGTTAAACCCGTTTAAACTGTCAGCTCCCAGTCCAGGGTCAGCGTCAGGGTCCTAACTGTTTCCCTGCTTCCTGCGTGGCATACATCACAGAGAGAGACAGACAATATATAGACACACACACACATGCATTAGGGAGGGAAGGCTGACAAGACACAGGTGAAACTAATGACATAATCAGCAAAGCAAGCGAGCAGGCACACAAAGACAGCTGAGGGGAAACGCTCCAGAAACTGAAGCAAGATGTAAAACTGTCCGTTGCAAACACCAAATTCATTCACGTTTTCTTGTGCAGTGCTGGTGTTTGACATTTAACGTGCCCACTCTTTCAACTTTACCTCCAAAAAGAAGTGCTTGAGATAACCTGTAAATACTAATTTCAGGGTTTTTGTTTTTTTTTAAACCTCACTGATTGTCTGACCGTCCTTTGTCACGGTTTCTCTGCAGCAGGGTCATCGAGTACGATGCAGTCGTAACTGATGTTGCAATAAACAGGAATAATCCCTCCAACATGCATCAGTCTAGATGATCTTTCTTGCTGCACGGGTAGTTAGCGGCAACGCTATTCACTGAGCACGCAGCGGTGTGTGTGTGTGTGTGTGTGAGCATGCATCTGAATACATACTTACACAAATTTGCTCCAGTGCATCATCAGAGCATGCCCTGGTATGCTGTTAGTTCGCTTACTTTACTCTGTGAAGTCCCCTGCCCCCGCCGAACAGCCCCAGACCAACCCCGGCCTTTTTTCAGCCTGTCTCTTTCATCTCTCTCCCAGCTGTCCCCTGAGGTGAAGGACGCTCGCAGATGAAAGAATGAAAGGAGACGAGTCATACTGGGGACAGCTCCCGCTGAGCTCAGGCCACCACACCGCACACTGCCTGGCTGGCCACTGCTCAGTAACTTAGCACTGCACACACACACACACACACACACACACACACACACACACACACACTCGCTGCTCCATCCTGTCACCTTATGTTCTATCACCCCTCATTGCCATCATCTCCAGGGGATGTTAACTGAGTCAAACTGGCAGCTGGAGGGAGACGGGGGTGACAGAGAAGAACATCAAGGAAGTTGAGACACCGGCTGAGACCAAGAGACATCGTGGGCACAGGAAGTAGACGTGAGCTTGACACGACAAGCCCTGGCACCACGACATGTATTAAAAGGTCGAGGCCGGATACATCAAAACAGAGGAAACCGAGAAGGCAGAGGCGCAATAGAGATGACAGGGCCGGGGGAGTCCTTCCAGGAGACGGTTTGTGACAGACAGGTGAGCTAAACGAACCCTCTTAGTGCTGACGGTTAACTCCACCCGCCCTGCTGGGAGCTGTCCCTGCAATTGGAGGACAGATGAGTTGAGTGATTTCATTCAAGGAGAAACTAATTGTAACAGGATAGGGCTTTTAAGGATTAAGGAGCGATGAGGTCCCGCCCTGTTTTTAAGCGGGCCTCCGTCTCACTGCTTTGACTGACAGTACAGGTTTTTCTTTCCATATCTCCACCCAGATAATCAAAAAGTGATCAGGCAGCAACATGCAAACATTTTCATCCAAGAAATTTAAACCAACAAACATATTTTCTGCAAAGTTTTGTTAAAAACCGCAGGAGTTGCTCATTGACATGACATGTTTTTTTGCTATATTCAACGAGGTTTAAAGACCCCTCCTGCAACTTGTGTTTCAAAAAGAGTGAAATTGCAAAGTGAAAAAGACATTTTTAGAAAGTTTGGAGCCCGTTCCCTCAATAAAAGTCAGCAATTATGCAATGATCTCACTCACGGCGGCACATAACTGTAAATAAGCTATGGATGTGCACGTTAACCATCAAAAGTCACAATAATTTTGCAGGAAAACTAATAATCCATCTTTTATCTGAGGTTATTGGACTTTATCGACTGTAAAAGAGCGTGCAGTTGTTATTTCAACCACATAACTGTGCACGATACAGCAAGTTAAAGTCAGTTAAACCTATAGTGCGGGACTTGTGCATCTAGTCTTCCGACGACTGAAAGCACTTTACTGTAGTGTTAGCATTCACACATTCCATCCAGAACATCTTGAGGTGCAGAACGGAAGGAGCTGGAGATCAAATCATCAATCTCGGGGTCAGTGTGGATGGAAACGATGATGTAAATCTCCAAACAAATGCAAAGAATCATTGTTTAATGAGACTGAAAGGGACGGTAAAGCCTCGACTACATCACGTTTCGGCGGTGCCGCGACTCTGTCTCGGCCGGCTTTTCATGCCTTTCATAAACGGTGTCACTTTGGTGGCAAGTCGCAAACGCAGCCTGGTGTCAGATGCAGGGGTGCTGCGGGCACTTCGGTGTTCATCGTCGGGGGATAGGAACCCGAATAAGCTTTTAGCTCCGATGTAATACAGTCTAAACAATGTGTTTGTGTGTGTGTGTGCATTGTGTGTGAGTGTAGCGTTCACTGTCGGTTCCTTATTCACACTCTGACTTCATATACATACACTGATGGGCTTTCACGCCCTGGTAGAGCCACTGGTGTTAACACGCTTCAGCTGACGGTGTGTGCTGATGTGTGTGTGTGAGAGGGAGAGAGAGACAGGCAGAGAGTGAGAGAGAAAGCATGTTGTGGTTGACAAGAGAAGTCACTGCATGTAGAAAGTGCTACTGCTTGTGAGAAGGTGGCATTAGATGTGGAAGCGTTGTCTCGCCCAATCACTGTTCACACTCGTGTCCCGCTGTTCGTGCAGGATGAGTCTCTGCAGACTGAGGTCTCCACCTGCTTTTAGGCCACAAACAGCCGAAATCACGATGTCACGGCCAGGATGGTCTCTGTTCAACCAGCTCCTGTGCACTGCAGCCCCTCATTCAGCATTTCTTTCAGGAGTTAATTACAACCCGAAGCAAAGGGAACAGATTCAAACAACAATTAGTTTCAGCACCAGTAAAACTAAAGTGAAAACTTAAAAGTTTGGGTACCATAATCATAAAATTCACCAAAGCTCTCATTTAAAGGTTTGTGGTTGTAATCTTTGCTATATAAGAAGATTCATAGCTCTGCATTGCCATCACTACAAATGTGGTTGGACACGGTTCTCTAAACGCTTGCTTTTACAACATTTCTCCACAAGTAGGTCAAAGGTCAGGATCCTCCAGCAGCAGAGAAGCTAGAAGATATGACACCGACTTGACTTCACGGCTTCATTTCTAATTTGCATCGTGCAAACGGCGTGCATTTGAAACTTCATTGCTCAAATCAAACGACGGAGCACTTTAGTGTCCATCAGCTCAGCATTTTGGTTTCAGGGCCCTGCGACCTCTTTGTTTTTGTTCAGGCAGTAGCACAGAAGTCTGGCATTTGAACGGGTCAAGAATCAAGATGCTGTCATGTGTTTATGTATTTATTTGTTTATATAAACTACAATAATATCTTCTGAAATATAGTCACGTAGAGGTGTGAATTACAATAAAATAGTACTTTTAGTAGCAGAATGACTTACATTTAAACTCATATGACGTGTAAAGTGTATTACTGGGCTGATCTAAATCCCCTGTGCTGTCTGAATGGGACATGTCCTGTGTTATTCAGCGGCGCTGCTTTGTGATTTTAGCGCTAAAACCTTTCCCCGTCAAACTTCCTTGTTTTATTTGAGCTATTATTCTTTACGGCGGGCAGGGAACTCCGGTTTGTTTGCACACAAAGTTGGGATAATATATTTCTCCCTGTGTGAGCCGAGACTGCTGACACACACACACACACACGCGTGCACAGACAAAGAGGCAGGGAAGGGGAGGGAGGGGAGCAGGCAGGCTAAGCCGTTAGCATTCCCAGCACGGCACAATTAAGAATGAGCGCTAACAGACACTCCCAGTTTAACCACATTACTCTTAAAAAATGTTACACAAACCAGAGACATCTCTGACAGCGCAACATTATCCCCCCAGTTACAATTAATTACCCACACGTCCTCCCCATGCATCCCATTTACATATCTTAACAAAGGCAGGGGGATCTGCCAGGAGGGGAAATACAGGTTAGTTAGGCATGCCAGGGAGCAGGTCGATGTGTGTGTGTGTGCTAAACGTGTGCCTGAGTGTGTGCGCCAGCCCCACGCTGAGGCGTGTTAAAACAGTAATGAAGATCACCCCATACCTGAGATAGATTGCTATAAAATATTATAAATAAAACTTCAAATCTCTCCATTTCTCTGGAGATCTCACGCGCGCTGCACACCTGGCCTCCTTTTCCTCTTCTTTGCATCGCGGCCGTACGCGCACACATGCGAGCTGGCGTGTGTTCTCTTGCAAACATGTGCAGGGCGCCGCTGCAGACGGACTTTGTGTGCGTTTCCCTTCCTCCTCTTCTTCTTCTCCTCCTCTTTCTTCTCCATTACTGTTTTTTTTTTTTACCTCTTGTTCCCTTCTGTCTCTCATTTATAATGGGGAGAGGGAGGCTGGAGATAAAAGAGGCGAGTAGGGAGACAGAGTGAGCGGTCACACTCTGTGATGCTATCTGCTACCCACAACGCATTGCAAGTGGACGCCTGACATGTTCTATACATCTTTCCACTCTGGCGCTCATTAAACAAATGCCCGTTGATATATAGCTCTCAAGAAATGAATTTTTACCTCTGTGGGCTGGGGACCTGCTCGCTCTCAGTCCCTGCCTCCTCCTGTGATCTCTTGGGCCCGTGGAAAAACACACACACACACAAACACACACACACACACACACACACACACACACACACTCGCTCCCAAGCCGTGCATGCACAGACACACATAAAATCCAAAAACAGAGATAACAAATGTGTCCATGAACACACTCACCGTGTACACACTTGTTATTTTCTCCCACAGGGCAACTGGCGCTGTGTTTGCTGATATGACCAGTTACTTATAGGAGAGCTGGTTACATGCACCGTAAAACAATGAAGCAAATACGATTATTCTGATATACAGTATATATATATATAATGACGCACGCTCCAACCTATATGCAGCAACCGAAGCCTTCCCCACTGGAAGTCTGAATCCACTGCTTTCCCATGATGTTGATAAGGAACAAATAGATTTCGCACAGATTCATTTATTATCCCCGTTATCTGCTGTACTTTTATTCCAGCCAGTGATGCGTCGCAGGCCGAACTTGCAGCCAAACTCGGTTTCCCTACATTTTTGTGTGCAGGAGCGGGGTTTACGGGCCTTTTTAGGCTGGCATAAATCATCATGACCTGGATCTATGGCATCACGGAAAGCATTGCTAGCTCTGTGAAGATAAGCCCTTTAAAGAAAAACAAAATGTAATAAAATGTTTAATTTTTAGTCAGTGATAAGGTACAAGCTCTGTTTTTTGTTGTGTTTGGCAGTTTGTTCATCTTTTTACTCAATTGTCATAACTTTTGATTGTATTCTCTTTGGCATATAAACTTATAAGTGGGTCAGCGCTGACATGTATCAGAGTAAATGGTATTTTTAATAATGCATGCATTCTACCTTCATAATAAACCCCATTATCTACTGATTATGAAAATGCATGTACCCCACTACAATTCAGAGGTAAGTAAGCTTGTTACTCCACTGCGTTTATGTGAAACTTCTAAAACCTTTTAAAATATCATGTATTAATTAGTTAAACAAGCTTTTTTCTTATTTTCTTCAATTAGTTTTTATAAAAATAGCGACAGACGTTCTGATTTAGTCATGTTTTAAATGAAAATCAGGTTTTTATAACTCCATCACAGACAAAAGTGCGTATACAGTCACTGAAATGAACTCCACCTTGACCAAGTCCAGCAGTAAAACGCAGCTTACACCTTAATGCATCAGAAATAATAATCCAGTGAGATGTGCAACACTATAAAAGCTCCGTTTGGCATAATAGTACAATACCCATGCAGTTAAATAGTCTATGAATGCAGGACTTTTATATATAACAGTGCATTTCCTCATTGTTGCTTTCCTCTTTTTACTTATGCAAAGGAAGCCAATACTTCTTTCGCACTTCTGAACATTTAAAGTGTCAGAGATATCACTGAGGCAAACAAAGAACATGCCCACACGTCCGATGTCACCTGCGACGCTACCTGCTTGGCGGCATCTTTGCGTTGCAGTTGTCAATAAGCGGCGACAATTTCTCGTTAGCGGCAATAATAAGAAATGAGTTTTATATTCACACTCCTCTCTCATTTGTCTGAGGGGGGATCATTAGTCTCTGGCTTCTGTATGGACAGGGTTTAATTAAAGTACTAATGTCATTTCCACCCAGTCAATGGCTGCTCTAACCAGGACGTGTGGACGGGCTGAGAAACGGAGGCCGGCGCCTGAACTGGCATTTCCACACGTCTGGGGCTGAAAAGGCAACACTGGGGCTGACGAGGTTCACTTGAGGACGTGAATGGCAGCATCTATTCTGGGCGCCATGCAGCATTATGAGTAGTTTAATGATCGTAGAGGAGCACGCAACAACAAAACAACAAAAATGGCCGCCGGTCTTTGAGCCTAATTTAGGCGCAGTTTGGACATCAAAATATGATTTTTACTATTCCTCCATTTCTTTTTTAAATAGAAATAGTTGCAATTGATAATTTCATGTTTGATATTCATACATTTTACTATTTTACCATATGGAAATAATGGTCGAATGGTATGTAGCATTAGATTCCTACAGAAAAGTGTTCAGTGTGGCTGTAAAGAGGGACTGAAGCAACACTGTGACTGTGAGCGGATGATGCCACTCTCCGCGTAAGCAGTAATGACAGAAGCAGCACAGCTTCACTTAAAACAACAAATTCAAAATATTTAAAATATCTTTTTTCTGTTTTATTAATTATTAATTGCTTTTTTTGTGGTTTCAATTAATAAGGAGAACAGAACTGTGCAGGTCAGCTCCAGACGTCACTTTTTAAACTTTCCACTGCTCCCAAATGGACAAAATACCCAAAACAAGAGTTTTGACTCCTTGGCTCGGTCACGTGACTTTGTCTTTTCCTGCACATACAAAACAAAAACGGTGATCGTGCTTAGCAACACGCGTCCTATCTGCACGCCATCCAGTGAGATCTTACTCCTAATGCACAGGGTCTGAGTGATGCCTTTCCCTCTTTTCTCTCTCTGAATCAAATTAAATGTAAAATTAATAAAATTATTGTTTGCTCTTTATCCTTTTTTTTCCCAAAAACACACATGTTAAATGTGAAAAAGCTAAATGGTATCCCAGAGGCCGGTCGGTGGGCATGCACGGCCTTGTTTGCCCTTGCATGCATTTGCTCAGTGGCTGGCCGCTCTCATTACAGCCCGCTAATGCACTTGTAAAACAGTCAGCAGAAACGATAGATCACCGCATGTGGCAGAGACAAGGTGCGCGAAGGCGGGGGGGGGGGGTGTGAGGCTTTTCTGGGAGAGGGAAGAGCAAAGTGTGAGGGGAGAGAGAGGGATGGGGTGAGGGAGAGAGAGACAGGCTGAAGAAAGAAAGAGGGCATGTGAGAGAAAGGGGAGAGAGGGAGAGAGAGGTGGTATTGGGTGGAGGTGGATGCTGGTCAGTGGAGATGTCGGTGGCCCATTAATCTTGGCCTCTTCCTGCCTAGTTATTGTGTATTTCTTTTGGCCGGAGATTGATTGTAGCAGGGGAAGATGAATTTGCCCGTGGACCTTCTTTTCTCTCTCCCACTCTTTTGTTTTTTTTCTACCTCCTGATGCTCGGCCAAGGTGATAATGCTCTCTGTCTCTCTCCCTTCTGGTTCCCATCCTCTCCCTATGCACCCCCACCCCCCACCCCAACACACACCCACGCCACAATCCCCTCTCTCTGTGTTTTTCCCTTTAATTTATTTTAGATTACAATCATCATCTATTGCAGGTTGCAGAAAATGTGTTTGTGTGGCAGAAAGAAATGGAGATCAAGGGTCTGGGTGTCACCGCCTGGGGGCCTGGAGCGCAAGGATGGACATTGACCCAGCTGGACCCAAACATTAAGGCAGGGGCAACTCCAAGCACACACACACACACACACAGAGACACACACTCACACTCTAGCACATGGGACCTTCCTACTCTTAGAGTGCCTCTCCTAATCCCTTTCTTTTACAATCCAGCAGCTAAAGCAGGTGTGCCAACCTGCCAATGAGCATGTCAAGCTGTTAAGGACTTGCTCTCATACACAGCATCATAATTATGGCACTACACCACACAAAGTCCTCTCCTACTGTCAGGCATTTCAATGCAACTTCAAATATTCAAAATCTGTGTGACTGTCTTACAGCGACTATATCAAAAATAAGGGGAAGTAAACAGTCTTGCTTGCATAATTATACTAACATCTATTTTAGTACATTGATGCATGGGTATATATGGAATTATTATAGCATGTTTGAGTGTACGTATGGCCAGAGTGTGTCCCTTTATGGCTTTAACAGCCTCTGATGTCTCTGCGCTCGTGTGCACTCATGCATGTGTTAGTGCTGGTGCACTGCTGTATCGGTGCCAGATCTGCAGCAGTGTATTCCCTGGTCTGAATCCTACTTAACCCTGTGACTTCAGCACGGCCAGGCATATGCTCCAGACCACAGAGACTTCCCCTGGCACACACACACACACGCACACACACACACTACTGCATGCACAGATCATGTGGATCAGGCTTCCTGCCACCACTTCCCAAATTGGTGTTACTGTATACTCAGTGACCGAGTGCAGTACATACATGATCATATATAGACTGCAATCATACTGTGGCCATCAATAAATTAGTGTAAAGGGTTATAGATTGTAATGCTACATGTTTTATTAAATCTCTGCATCTTCTCATTGCTACCCTGCTTTTTATTTAACTGTCACAGAGTTGTCACGTAGCCCGCTTTGAGTGCAACTGCTGCGCTTTTCGAAAACCTAGTATTGTTTCTGTTCTCTGTGGTGCATTTCTGGTTGAGAATGCCGGACGAAAACCTGTGGAGCCAAAAACGACAAAGTAGAAAACTGCATTGGAAACGGAAAAGAAGCTAACAAGCTAACGTCAGCAGCAGCTTAGCTCACGGACGTCCGGTGTCCACTGAACAGCACAACAGAAACACGCATTTTTAATGTGCATCCACTTTTTAATTGTTTTTAATCACAACCTCACCAGACTATGACTTTTATTAACAGTCTGCCCACTAGTGGCAGAAAATTAGATATTATGTCCGTACATGTGGGGCTAAAATCGGACTTTTTGCAGACTGTGGTAGGTTCAAATGTAGGTTCAAAGGTATAAAGCACGTTATGTAGATAGTTGAACACTGACTCTAAAGCTTGGTAAATACATGCAAGAGAGCAGTGGGATTAACAGCACTTTTCCATATGATATTCACAAACGACAGAGACAGAGCTACTTGAATATTTAAATTTACCATTCGTGAGTAGTTCCATAGTTAGATTTAAGATAAAAAACCCTGTTGTATGAGGAAGCTCTCTGAGTACGATGACAGTTCTGCACCACCTTGTGAGTGTGCATGAACACGATTGGACGTTACTTGCCACTTGACACTGTGAGTGAGCCAATCACTGAAAAGCACGTCGCTGCAAAGACTTCAGGGCTCTGTCTGTGGTTCTTTTGGTGTTTTATTGAGTGTTTATCCAACATGTCGCTAACGATTTGGACTTAAAAACTGATTTAAATATTGATCGATTGCTTTTGTGCAGGCTTACACCAGCAATTTTGCAGCAACATAACTATGCAAAGGTCCTTTTCTGATTAAATTACTTTATTAAAGAGTTTATGTCATTTAAATATAACTTATATAACTTTATGATGACACAAACATGTAACCATGAGCATCCTTTCTGCTTTATAAATTGTAAAAACACTGTTTACATATCAGGAATGTATAAACCGACATGTGCAGGATATTGGCTGATATTAATAACTCAACCTGTTGATTAATTGATTTAATTGCCAGAGTTACAGTACAAAGGTCTGAAGGCTGAAACCATCTTCACCAAACACATTCATACTTAAACACACACTGACACACACCAACAAAACTTTGAAAGTCACATAAGAAGAGAGGAGGCACACACACTTTTTTTGCACCGCCCCTATTTTTCCTTTCCTGACATTATTTTGTGTGTGTGTGTGTGTGTGTGTGTGTGTGTGTGTATGTGTGTGTGTGTGTGTGTGAGGCGTTGACCTTTCTGCAACGTTGCCCCGTATTCACTGGTTGTCAGCACAGTCTCTGTCCCTGGCCATCCGTCTCTGCCACCAGTCAGTCCTCCAACCAATCCTCCACTGTCCCATTAACACACACACTTACACACACACACACACATACACAAGTATACACGCACAGACACGCAAACACATGCACATTCTCATATGTGCAGCACACGTGTTCATGTGTGCACATGCAAGCACACTGTACATGCATACACACATACCCGCACAAACACATGCACTCATGCAAACACACACATACTCACCTACCCACACACACACACACACACACACACACACACACACACAAAAGAAATCCTCCATTGTCCCATTAGCCCAGGATGAGGTGCTCTGCTCTGCTTTGAGCCACGGCTCAGCCTGGCTAGCCTGGGGGATCATTAAGGCCTGCACACACATACACACACACACACACACAGGCCAGCACTGTGGTAACGGGGCTGGAGGAGTCCAGGTGGCCTGTTGTTATTTATAACAAAAGGAAACAACACAGCAGAACCGGCTGACATCAGGCCCGTACGGACCTGGGACGAGAGGATGTGTGTGTGTGTGTGTGTGTGTGTGTGTGTGTGTGTGTGCATCTGAGCATTTTCCCTGCTCAATCCTCTATTTGTGAGTGTGTGTCGGTGTGTGTGTGCGTGCACAAGAGAGAGGGAGAGCCAGAGAGAGATCACTGAAGGACAGCTCAAAGTGTCTGTCCACCCCGAGCCCCCACACCCCACCCCTAGACGCCGGTCTACCAGGACCACTGGACCAGATGTTGGCTCCAGAGCAACAGAAAGATTGATTGGTTTAATTGCCGGCACTTTGCTCTCTGGCGTCTGAATACCTAATGTCAACTTTTAAAGAATGTTTGCTCTCTCCCTGCTTCTTTTTCCCCCTCAGTGGCTGAAAAATGTGTCACGTTGTCTGATCGGTGGGGTGTGTGCAGGCGCGGACGTACAGTTCACCCCAACATCTGTTCAACATCTCTCTGTGAAAACGTGGAGTCACTTCAAGTCTTTCATAGCAAACCGTTCATGTAGCGTCCTGTCAGCTTCTTCATGGCTACTCTTTAAACGTCCCCTCCCCTCCTTTCTCGCTCTCCACCTCTTAGTCTCTCCGTCAAAACCACTTGACATAACATATCGCCACTACAGACGGAGGTATGCTAAGTGTGTGGTATTAACTCATGAGGACACCTTAACCCTTTCCATCAAACCTTTCACATGATTTATGAAGAAACAACGCACATTATGAACTTTCTGTGTTATAAAAGTGCTTTTTTAATGTTTTTCTGATGCCATAACAAATACATTCACAGCAGCTGCTAACTGTGGACTGCACGCTTTAGTTTGTGGCATTAAGGCTTCTTTTAATTGAAAGTCACATACATTATTGACAAAATTAGTATGAGTATTAATTATTGTTTGCTTTGTTTTCATGAAATCTGATTTGGAGATTACTCACTCCTCACATGCACAGCTTCCACACGTTTTTGCCTTAATTTCAATTGCCTGAACCATCATCAGAGTTATTAAAGCTGAGGTGTTTTGCAGGACATTGTCATATTAATGACAGCTGATTGTATTGAAGCCAAACCATCTCACACAAAGCAAATGAAGTCCGTCGCCTCCAGATAAAGCTGGCCTGCAGCATGATGGACCATGTGGCATCATAAGCATCGGTGTAATTACAATCGACAATCCCAACCGCACTGTAACGTCGTTTTAGTGTTCATCAAAGCAACTACAAAAACATGAACTTGGCAGCAAAGTTGAAATGAGAAGGAGAGGAAGTGGGACAATGTGTGTGTGTGTGTGTGGACGTATCTGCACACAAGTTGTATGGAGCCAATGTCCAGGTAATCGTAGCTAAAATGCAGTGTGCTGAGATGAGCATTCAACCTGCATCGGACACATTTATAGTGTAATTATAAGACGAGCTGTCAGGGGTTTGAAGAGACCTGCAGTGAAGGATCAGAGGAAGAGACCAGGTGACTCCACAAACTTGCTCCTTGCTCCTCAACCTCTCCAAAACTTGCACTTTAGCTAATTTTTCAACAGCATTTAGCCGACTTCAGTCGCCACTCTTACTCCCTGGCAGCAACAAACATGTCCAAGCGTGTTTTAACGTACCCTGGAAATGATTTTTTTAATGTTTTTACAGCATTTCTGCTTTTGTTTTTCTCCAAACGAAGCATTGTTTCCCCCAAATGCCGTGCATATGTCGTCAAACTCAGTTCATCTGCATGCTTCTTTGATTAAGCCGCATTGCATTGAGCTCGCAGGGCCATCAGAGACCTCTCTAAGGTCTTCATCACGAACGTGTTACGGGAAAAGTAAAGCAAATACGCTGCGAGAAGTGCAGTGAAAATACAAAATCAGGTTTGAAATTTACATAATTTTATTAAAAACACTAAATAAATCAAGAGGTCATACAACTGATGCAGTTTCTCAGCTTAAAACTGAAAACCTGAGCTTTGGCCCCCGTAGGGATAGTTCTGGTGAGTGTGTGTGTGTGTGTGTGTGTGTGTGTGTGTTTGCTGGCAGGAAAGGGTAGGCCAAGGATGGGAGGTGCTTGTCAAGGCCAAAAGCATGGGTTCCTGCACCGCTCCACCCACTCCCACCTACACAGACGCACACTTAAACACCCACCCTCTCACCGTCTCTCCCCTCCATATCATGCACCTCTCCACATCTGTCACTCTGGCAAGAGGAAAAGAGGGAGGGAGGGATAGAGCAATGGAAGGAGAGGAGGGAGGCGCGCAGCAGACAATTAATTGTGTGGCCGGTTGGAGAGGCAGAAAGACTGGGAGAGAGACTGAGAAACAGAGGAGGGGAGAGAGAGAATAATAAAGTGTCCCTGGTAGGCATTAATCTCCCTCACACTGCAGGCGTGTCAGAGGAGGCTAGCTGGTGACTAATGCCACGTTTTGCATACAGTGGTCACAGACAAGAGCTTCCTCACCAGGCTGCAACACATGGAGGATTCAGCCGCCGCCGGGGCTGGACGACAGGCGGACATGTTGGAAGAGCGGGAGGGAGGCGGGGGGGGGGGGGGTGGAGGGAGGCAGGAAGTAGAAGTAACATTTCCCCCCGTGTTAATTTAAAAGTCAGTGGTATTCATTTGCATGCCATTTACACTAAACGCACCCTAATGCAATAACCGTCTCATATCAAAAAGGCAGGGAGGGTTAGAGACAGACTGCTGGAATGGACTCAGGCCAGATGTTTAAGGCGTGCTCCGCTGAGGTAGCATGACAAAGGAAACAGACCAGTTTCCAAGAGATCCTGATAGGTCTCTTTGTTTGACCGTCCCTTCCCACATCTTTCAACCCTCCACGCCCCAAGTTTGCAGCCGAGTCTTTCCTGCAATGAATCAAATCAGATTCACGGCATCGGGACGAACCTCCTGAGATGCATCATCTGCAAGAACAAGCAGAAGGCACAACACAAGTAAACAGGAAACAGTTGCAGCTTCAGGATGAACATCAGAAATACCATCAAGTTGTACAGTGACAGTCGGCGATTGCATTTCTGAAAACATGTGACATTTGTCTTCGGAAGTAGGAGAATAAAACATCTTCAGACAGTGAAGACAGGGAACATGTGTGTGCTGGCAATTTCGTCCAATCGTAAGGAGCCTGAACTTGAATTTGCGACAGACGAAGGGAGCGATAAATGTGATTTGTGGTGCAAAGTGTAAAAATCAGTGGAGTTCGCCTTTTAAAAGCTGTCTCCAGACCATATCTGGACCGTATCCGCCCGTCCAACCTGAAATCCATCATAAGTCAGCATCTCGTCCAAGGTCGCATGTTTGAGCAACAAGTGTGGAGCTCGAATGATGCTCAGACGGTTTCATCTGCACAAAAGGAAAAGTTTCTTCCACCATAACCACCGACGTTGAGAGTGATCTAAATGTTCTAGTTTAAACATGCGGCGCATCTCCTCCATCAAAAAACATGCAGACATTGATTTCAACTGAAGACCACAGCAGCGGCTTCTTGAAGTGCGTTGCTCCAGGTAGATCAGTGCAGAGTGATACCGTCTTCATGCATTAAAGCCACAATTTTAGCGTATTTGTTCCTTGGATTGGTACATCCTGGCTACCGTACTTTGACATCTTCTGCTGTTTGCATACAAAAGGGGCCACTCCCATGTTTACCCTTCCTCTTTTACTTCTTCTGTTAGTGTTTTGGGTTGTTTTGCATCACTTGGAGCAAATTTCCCTTCAGGTTTCGCTGCGTCATCACGTTCCGTTGCGGTTCGCTCTTGTTTTCCCATCCCCATCGGCTGCAGCGCCGTACGCTACCTCCCAAGCACCAAACAGCAGACAAACACAGCCAATGACAAGCTGGCACCGAACGTAAGAGTGCATTTAGCAGCTG
Organism: Datnioides undecimradiatus; assembly: GCA_008933995.1. Lineage (NCBI taxonomy): Eukaryota > Metazoa > Chordata > Actinopteri > Lobotiformes > Datnioididae > Datnioides > Datnioides undecimradiatus. Next base: position 7,315,259 of record WARS01000060.1, read on the forward strand.
TGAAGCCAGACATTTGTCTCAGTCGGTGGCTGAGACGAAGAACAGAGGTTCAATAGTAGATATTAGACTTGGATTTGCCCAAAACATTGGCTCAGTAAAGCATGTTCATGTTCACGTCTTGTTTATCAGTTAAATTTGTGCCAAAGAAATTAGTTATAGCAGTTTAAATGTGTGGGATAATGGAGATTTTCATTTCTTTCTTCATCTTTAAAACTCAGAAATGTCACAACTTAAGTTTTAAATATATGTTTTTTAAATTAGTTTGTGATTTTACAGAACAGGGGCTGTTATTCTGCCCGTCAAATGGTTTTGAGCTTCATAACCTGTCTGCTGCTAAAACAGACCGGGAGAGTTCCTCTGCTGAACTCAGAGTGACTTTATGAAGCCTTGTTTTCTTTGGCGGCGCAAACGGGCGAGAGGAAATGAAACTAAAGACACTTGATCCTCTCATATGCCCTCTAACAAACACACACACACACACACACACACACACGTGCACAAGCCCCACAGCTCCCGCTGCAGCTGAACTGAGGGTAACTTACCCGAGCATTAAACACTCTCTCTCTGCAAAACACACGTGCACACGCTGCCTATTAGAAAAGTGTGTGCGTGTGTCGCGGGGGCAAGTGTGTACTCAGATGCTCGTCTGTGGTTTTGTGTGTGTACGTGCTGTCAATTGATTTCCCCGGCTGATCAATAGCATTTAAGCCCCTTAACTACCCTCCATACCATCTGTTATAACAGACAGCGTACAGGTGTGTGTGCGCGCGCGCGCGTGTGTGTGCGTATCTCCGTTAAGATATCTTTGCCATCTCTCCTCACAAACGAAATGTATAAATCAGCATACACAGGGGGGACGGGAGAGCTGGAGGAAAAATCGAAAGAGAAATCGTAGAAGGAGAGAGATTCACAAACAGATGATAACTCTACATCTCTTTAATGATCGAGAGCCGTGCCCGCCAGGCCAAAGTTATCCTCCACGTTGAAAGAGCAACCGCAGATGTGTCTCCAGGTAGGGGCAGCCAATTAGCAATGTGTGGTAGTATTTACATTTTTTGGGCTATCTATCATGCTAATCGGCGGGTCGATTTATCAGCCGACTCGTGATTAATGCAAGGTTAGGGCGGCGGGTGTCCTGTGGCTGAAGGTAGTTGGAAAACAACAATAACAAGTAGAAGAGAGGGATTCGTCTCCCAATGCTCGGTGGGAGAGGACGCGGAAGGTGAAATCTATCTCATATTACTTAGCCTCCTCTCTCTTTCTAATCAATCCAGATTTGCATGCAGAGAGAAGAAGACGAAAAACAATGGAGAGGAGGGGAGAAGTGAACGGGAGACGCTGTTGTCTTAGTTTTATGAAGTTTTTTTTTTTTTTTGGTAGGGGTGAATGGTGGGAAAGCAATATCCTCCAGGCCTTTTAATCATGTGATGACGGGCCGAGGACCTGTCTGGGTGTGTGTGTGCGTCTGAACTGTGGCCCCATTGATCAAAGCCAGTGCTGGTGTGATGGGATAGAGGGACAGGGCTGGCCGCGGACACCGCAGCTCCCCGGCTCCCTGCCGTCCTTCCCAACACCGCTCAGGCCGGCGAGGGGCCATTTGTCAAAGTTTTATCTGATTCCAGAGGTATTGGATCTATCAGTCATCACGTATGAGAGAGGAGATTGACCTCCTCTATGGGCATTTTTCTAAATTAGACCCAGCTGATATTGGAGTGACACAGCCTGCCATTATAGGTGACAAAAGCATTGTAAAGCAGCCTCATTAACACCGAGTGTAACGCTGTAATTTGATTGCGAGCGGGGGTTTGGTGGAGGTGGGGGCAGGTGGGATTTTGAGTTGTGTAAGAGACATTAGAGGTGTCCCTGGAGTCTAAGTGGTTTCTCCCCTCTCCCTGGGTTTTAGATTGCCTTCCAGACTGACAAAGCACCTGCCAGACATTCATCAACGATCCCATCCATCTGTCCATCAGGTCGGCGGTCCACTCGGTCATCAACAGGTAATGCCTGGCGGCCTGGCTGGCTGCCTGATAATGAAAGATAGGAAAACATCACACACTCTGTCACCCAGTGTTAAGGCCCATATGTATCCCACTTAAGACAAAACATGCATCTCATGCATTGCCTTCTCTGCGTCCAAGCCCTTTCCCGCCTCGCTCTCCCTCTCTCCCACTCGCTTGTTTTACATGGTTCTTAATCATTTAGCGTTTTAGAGGAGCAGAGTCAGAGATCAACGTTGTTTTGTAATTTTCTAATCTCATCTCAGGAAAAATAAAAGAATCTCCATGTGCGATCCTCCTTCAGCTGGTGCTGCGGCGGCTGGACTAACAAGCAGCCATTTGGGCACGTTCCAACTAAATTGCCCTGACTATGTTTAGTTTTCTGGCAGACAGCACTGGTTAATTGCCGCTTAATTAGCTGTTTTACCCAGAATGCTTTGACCCACTTGGGACAGGTCTCTCATTAGAGGCAAAGCATCTGAACTCATCGTGGATTCTAAAAACATACTGCACTGAAAACACAATTATCAGCATTTAGACGCAAACGGTTTAGAATAGGTGTTGTTTGGCTTTTTTTTTTTTCTTTTCCTTTTTACTTCACAGCTAATACTCCGAGGACTCGCTAGCGGTGACACTGGCTTTCAACTTTCAGAGTTTACTTTCTGCCTCGCAGATGCGGGCAGAAGAATTGTTATTTATGATGCTTCCATGCTGCCGGATCTTGTTTCTATTTAAATTATTCGTATTTTGCATCAGGTGGAGATCTTTGATGTGATTTTCATGACAGCTGCTCATTAGGAATGTCAATAAATATGAGAATGAACGGATTCGGGAGCGGCTGAAGTGAGTAAAGTGCTGCTGTTCATCCCTGAATTCAGAAGACTTTGAGCTGGTGTCATGGTGTTTGTGTTATTGGTGATGCTCCGAGGCCCCAAAGGGCCCCCTCTGGTAACAGTTCAAGCCCAGTGAGCAACCCTTGCTCCGGCTCAGCACCCTCCTGGCTACATCAATATGCCCCCGAGTTTCCACAACAAGCATAAACACACAAGCATGCTATTACACTTCAATAAGACCTGCATCCACAGACATTAAGGACTGAGCTTTGCTGGCAGGAAGACAAGTTGTTTCCTCTGTAAACTTTCCTCCTGCGTTATCAGTCACACTTCAAACTGGCAAGTCAGACACCCCGGATCCGAAGACTTACAGTCAAAGCTTTTAATTCTGCTCGGTTCGATGCCCATCTCTCTCCCTCCCTGTCTGCCCGCGAATCTGTTTCCACTGACTAAGAGCAAAAAGGCAGAGACGTGCGGCTTCCACCATACAGATATTGGCAGAGTGTCATCGGAATGAATGAACCGCTCTTGCATCGCAACTGCCAACTTGTCAGCCGCGAGCTGGGATGCATGACTGACACCCCCTGATTGGTCGATTTAATATAGAGAGACGGAGGGAAGTAGGCTGGTGCCTGCCTTCCCTGAGCTCTGCTAGAGCGGGAGATGGAGGGAGAGGTGTAAGTCCATTTGTCGAAGACGTGAAGCGCTAACTCTCTAGGTATGGGCCTGTACGCCTTGTTAGAGAGCGGGAGGTTTTTTTTTTCATACAGGAGGGGGGGAAGCATGGGAGTTAGCATGCGGTTTGTTATCGCTTCAGCCCGGATGTTTCTGACAAATCGACTCAGACAGCCATCAGACGGTCTGGCAGAACAAGACATTTCAAAAGCTGGTGTCAGAGCAAAATATAAAGAGGATAAAGTTCTGAGCAAAGCCCAGAGGTCCTGACAGACGGATTGACACACAAGACCAAACTATCAGCGTTATCGATGTAACCTGCTGCTCGGGCACACTCGTGCATGCATCTGATGTTTGCATTAATGCAAACGTGCTTCAAGGCCGCAGTGAAACTTCAAATGTGAGCAAAGTCGTTACGATGAGTTTGAAAGCATAGTTTGGCTTGATCGTTATTGTCCTAACCCTAATGTGCTGCCTGGAGACTCTGTTCTATCCTTAAAGGCACCAAACACTGTTTGCATGATGCCCGTAATTCCTAATTTTATGATAATTGCTTTTCAACATGACTGACGGGAAGGCGGACTTCTTTAGGGTCTAATTGATGCCAAACATAAAACACAAATAGCATCACTGTGTGGGATAACGTACTGTAGCTGTCATTGCCTTTGAAAACACATTTGTTCATGCATGTCTCATGTAACACGTGGAATGTGAAAGATTTCCATATTTGTAGCAACAACAATGGTTCCTGGTCGTGTCTGCACGTCTGCCAGCTCTCATGTTGTAGCATCAGTCTTCCTGTAATTGATCCTTTCTCCTAGTGAGCCCACGTTTGTTAACTTCTCTTCATGATCTCCTGATTTTGTTGTAATTAAAGTGAAATGGCTGTTTGAGACACGTGTTGTGGCAACCTTACCAGGTAAACTCTACAGAGAATCAGCACACATATACATGCAAAGTTGGAACTTGACTGGGCCACAGCTGAACCAGCCAACACCTTGTGGATGAGCTGGATTGTCCGTGGTGAACCGGGCTTTCAGTGACATCATCGACGCTCTTGTTGCTCAGTGGGATCAAACTGATGCAGCCTGGCTGTTATATGTTCATGCCAGTGCTCTTGGACGGCCGTCACACTCGTGCTCCAAACATTAAGGTGTCCAGTTGCCATTTGGCAGATAAGGTGCCTTTGTCACGTTCGATGCCGGTCAGAAATGGCGCCTCTCAGCTGTGCGTCACTACAAATCTACCTAAAATGCCACATCATGTGCAGAGAACGCCTTAAAACTTCTTATTTTGTTCTTCAAACTTAAAGTGTTGCTTGAACTTCAATATATCAGGGCCCATTCCTCTGTCTACACACCTAGAAAAGAGCAGGGTTACAGGCTGAGCCAACACTATTATCGTCACTGATTAGAAATGATATTTTAATGAACTGGTTGACTCAACAGGCGCATCCGTCTGAAGGCATCAGCAGCAGCACTCCATCATCCCGGATTTGTTCTGAAGAAAACTCCTGTTTGTGCTCCAGCGCGAGTCTTCCTGCAGCTTCCTTTTGGCTGTGCGGGACTCTGGTTTACTCCGTTTGAGAAACTGCCGTGCAGCTGGATGGTGACAGGCCAAAGCAGAACGCACTCTGTTTCAGCATGTAATTTCATGTTACTGGGAATCTAACATTATTGTTTTTCCCCCCCGCGCTCCAATTTAGAGACAAATCAATATTCAGCTTTGTTTATCAAAGTGACAGCTCCTGGATATTGCATTTTGCATTTTTATGTTTTCTTTTATAAGCGGGTATTAAAATATAATATATCTGAAGTCTTGGTTTTATGGGCTGACAAAGGGCGGGGAGGCGCTGTTAATGGTGTAAAACAGTTGAGGAATGGCAGCTGCTCCTGTTCATACACTCATAGTTACAAATATCCATCACATACATCAGCATCAGTGTTTGCCTAATGAAGACGCTCTCTCTCGGCGAGTGTCGTCGATAATAGACAAAAAAACCGCAGAGGACTTCCTGTAGGGGCGTGAACATGTGAGCGCACACGGACACGAGCATGCGTGCGCCTCGCCCTGTGCGCGCGCCTGCGCTGGCGGCTACTCGTACGCGCCTCTTGACGCTCAAGTCCCAAATCATGCATTATTTGCAAACCAACCATAAAGAAATGACAATGGCAACCCTATGCATACAAATCAGGGCCCATTATCCAACTCAGTCTGTCAGTTAGCGTTCCGTATGCGAGGGGAGACTTGGCCGAGGGGAGTCGTACCCGAGGTCCTGATAAATGTTTTGGCTGATTCCCCTTGTGAGTGATGGAGCACTAACCCTGTTTAGCTTCTTTAATATACTTGTATTAGCATGAATAAATAACGAGTGTGTCCGGATGCTACAAATATTTGATTGTGCCTCCGTAATAGGCTGGTGTCTTCCGTCACACGATGCCACTGTGACTCTCTTGGTGTCGCGGCTGAGGCAGACTGACATCGATCTTTATCGCCTGCCCCCTAAATCAATTATAAACCCTCAGAGAGAGTGCCAGAGAGGGGCGAGCGGGTGATGATGGCTGTGCGGGGGTGTGTGTCGTTCCAGCTGTGCAAAGCTGTCGTGTCTTTTGTACCCCGGTTTTTACAGAGAAAAAGGGTGTTTCAGCTCCGCACGCGTGGAGGAGGGAGAATAACACATTTCTCAGCTCACAGATTTGGTTACCGCTCTGCTCTACGGTCGATCTTACTGACGTTTTCCTTTCGCAGCATAAAAATAAGACTGCTGGGTATCCAGGGTGTACGTTCAGAGATCCACAGTCCCAGATGTTGAATGAAAAGTGTTGGCGTTGAATAAAAATGTGACGTGACGTATACTCTCCGACCACACGTGACAGAGTTAGCGTTTGCTTAACTTTGACCTTTTTTGCCCAGTTGGCAGTTAAAACAGCGATGCACTGTGTGGAGAGAGGCAGAAGTAATCACCCTGTCTTGTGAGTCTGTGCGCCAGTTTACAAAGTTCAGTGATACTTGCATCTCTACAGTTGTGATTGCCTTGTCCAGACTGTATGCTACACGTGCAACTGCAGGTTAATCACAGTATCTAGCTAAAACATGTGGGGCACTGCAAAATGCATGAAGCTAACACGTGCAAGGAGCGGCCAAATCAGTGAAATACAGGCGTGTCATGACTACATGCAAACAAAATGAAAACACCCATCTCTACAGGGTAGGTAGGTATGTAGGTGACGGCTGTGGTAACCGGTGCAGAGATGTAAATGTATATACTTAATGTAAACAGGTGGTTGATTGGTATGCTTATTAAAGTAGATACTGTGATGGATAAACAGCTTGTAATGAGGGGGAGTTAAAGTAAAGATGACGGAGAAACTGTGGAGGAGCTCAAGAGCCGTCCCTGTTGCGTCTTCCCCCGCCGAGCCCAGACGTTTCATAGCTAAACAACAATTGGCCGCTGTTAAGCTAAAAGCGTATCTAAAATCTTACCTTCTCCTCTCCTCTGTTCGCTCTCCCTCCCCGATCGGCCGACAGATGCCTTGTACACACCTCCCACACATGCAGCATTAAGCCATTTGACCCCTGACCCCTCTCTGACAGCGCTGGTAGAGAGACGGACAGTTACACCGAGCACTATGTTCATTAGCCAAGTCAGCCACACTGGAGCCTGCTACAGATTAATAGCAGGGCTTTACTAGCTATTACTAATGTTGTTTCTGTTTTAAAAGACAGCTGTCCTAACAGACTCTCGGAAGCCAAAGGCCCCACACACACTCGCTGTTGCTGTAAGAGACCATTAGTGTCAACTTGCAGAGAAAAATACAGAGGAGCAAACACAAAGTTAAGGAGAGAGTGCATTTTTAAAAGCCTGTTCTGATCTGTTATGCTTCATTCTGTGATTCAACAAATGTAGAAAAGTCGCCATCAACAATATCTTCCATGCATTAATTTACCAAAATGCATATCACATATGAAGATAGAGTGATTGTGGACTACACACACACGCACACAGCGTTTAACTCTGGCCCTGCAACACTGAATTAACACAAAACAGATCACAAAGTTTATTTTGTTAGCAGTTTGTACGTGAAGGAGAGTTTGGCAGATTCCCAGCGTCGTGTTGCAGGTCAGCGTGACAGCCTGCTGGAAGCACACATGCTCAGTATGGACAAAATGCTACGCTAACATATGTGCACAAAGCGCAGCTGTTACAGATGCTTACCAAAACTCCTGATGTGAAAATGCCAATTAAAGGTGTGAATGTGTGCATCCACATAGCAAATAATTACAGGCAATAATGAATGCAAAGGCCGGCGGCTGGAGCCCAGAGGTCAGCGTTAGTGTGCATGTTTTTGTGCACAGTAGTTCTTTATCTCAGTCCAGCATCTAGAGAGTCCAGCAACTGTGAAAGTATAAATAAGTCAGTGCTGCTTAAAGTTTGAATGCTGCAGCTCAAAGTGTGTGCACTAAAGTGACTTCTGTAGTTTAACTAGAGATTTTAATACAATGCCGCTAGCATGCTAACATGCATGCAAAACATGAGCCTGCTGGTTTAGCAGGCAGAATTTTAAATACACTATGCTAGTTTAGCATGTTAGCATGCTAAGTTTGTTAATTACCTCAAAACCTGACATGCAGCAGAGGCTGGTCAGAACGTGACTACTTGCAGGTCCATCCGAGATCCCAGCTACCTACAGAACTGCATCTGTAACAGTGACATGATGTGTGCATGTACATTAACACCTGGTATAGTATTTAAATCAAACACACACACACACACACACACACACACACACACTGACAAGCTGCAAACAATCATAATCACTGTCACAGATGATTAAAAGCAGATGGCAGTCTGCTAACATAAGCAAAAGTTGAATTATCGACAGTGCATAATGATGGATGACATGACAGCAGCATAGAGCATTGACCCCGCCCCCTGCTTGTGTGTGGTTGCACACAGGAGCTGCCATGCCTGGGTGGGAAGGATCCAAAACATGTGAACTGCTGACTGCAGTTTTTATTTTTTATGCTTTTATTGTTGAAAGCAGAAGTTGAATCAGGGACTTCATTGTGAATTTAGATAGTCGACATTTCCAAAGGTGATATTTAGCCTTAACGGGCAGATTTAAGACAGGAGACCACTGCTCATAACGACGGAGTTCCCCTAAGCTCAGCCCAAGAGCCGTCTTCGATCATTAACAAATCACTTATTAGAGCTTAAAGTCAGGTCTAGCAGGCTGATGTTTAAACCTCACTGTAATCCTTTACTGTAGACACCTGAAATGCACAGAAAGTGAATTTGTTCTTTTTCATTTCATTTTGAGAACTTGTTGATTTCGCAGGATGTTTGGGGGCTCGAGCCCACACAGATGCAGCTGCACGCGGTTGTCTCGACGTGGGTTTATCATCTGAGGTAAATATGTAGGTAGCTGAAAATGGAAAGAGTGATGACTTCTTCCTGGGAGCTGCTTGATTTTTAAAGTTGTCTGCATTTTCTTTTTTTGTGTGTGTGCTTTTTAACACAAAGCAAAGGGAAAAATGGACAGGGAGAGAGAAGACAGCCGCCTCGGCGCAGCCTGAGCTCGACGTGAGCGTGCGCGGGCCAATGGAGTGTTGAGAACCCCTCTCCTCTCAAACTGCAGAATTGAGACTGACGTTTTATATTTTCCATTGAATTACACCTCATCTGAAATTCACTTTGAACAGTTTGAAATCTTAACTTCCTCTCTGGCGTGGCGCGGCATCTCAGGAAAAATAAATAAATAAATAAATAAACAGGCGAAGGAGCGGTGATTTTACCCCAACAGTCTTGATCTGTCAATCACCCCCGCTGATCTGAAGACGCAGAGCTGCGCTGAGTGAGGAAAATCAAAATGAAGTAAATAGGTTAAAATGCACATCAGTTATTCATCACAAACTGGTTCAACCAAAGTCAGATTTCCTCCCCTTTCTTCCTCGCAGCTAAGTGCAAATACTGACACATGTACTTCAAGGCTCCCCACTGCATTTTCAAAGAAGGGATTCTGGCTTTATTAAAAATTCATAAGGTCATATTAATTAGAGACAGAATATTTTCTTGCATGAGAGCGATGAAGAAATCAAAAAAAAGGATGGAGGGGCGGTGGGGGCGGGGGCCCGGAGGATCGTTTTGATTCGGCTGGCCTCAAAATGAACGGAATAGGTGAAAGGCACAAGGCTAAAGCACGTGCTTTGTTCTGGGGCCGGTGTCTTTGTTCATCAAACCCACGACTAATTTGTTCACCCGCCCCCACCTCACACACACACACACACACACGGACACACACACGGGCACGCACACACACACGGGCACGCACAAACACTCCTCAGCCATATTTCTCCTTTATTGTATATTCTTTTTTAGTTGAGTGCCGCTGATTTGAAATGCTAATTAAACATATTTTTAATGTATTCACCAGGCTCATCAAGGCAGGCTCATATATCAAAGTGTCCAAAGTTGTATTGATGTCGGATATCAAAGAGGTGATTACTTCCTAACATCCGGAATTTTTAGCTTTTAATTGTCCTCGTCCTGGTCTGAAAGCATTTCCGGAGTGAGAACACTTTTTTTTTTATTATTATCCTTTTATTTTTTTATTTATTTTGAAGGAACACAGGACCGGCAGCTGCTGATAAACAGCTAATCCGTTTGCCTCCCTTTCCCAGATTGTCGTATCGGTTTCCCCTCCAGCTTTGTCTTTTCATGTTAAAACGCAGGCTCACACATTAGCGAGAGCAACTCGCGGGCCCTCGTTAACGTACGAGAGGCCCAAACAAACAAGCAAACAAACATGCGCTTCCCCCTCGCATCTTGTCGCCGCCTTGTACGATACACGTGTGGGCACGCGCGCGCGCACGTTTACACGGCCTGTCAGCAGGTAAAGACACCGTGCGTGCACGTGCGGAGCGAGCGTGTGCGCATGTTTAATCCACAAACAATAAAAGATGCACTATAAAATACATGAAAGAAAATAATTCATTAACAGCCTACTTTACATTTCTCCCCATTTCCAGCTAATTAGACTCAAAAACAATAAGAATAGCTGTGATTCTATTTCAAACAGCCACAACAATAATAATAATAATAATGCTGATGGTAAAATACTCATAACTGTGCTGTGTTCTCGATATCAAAAGGTGCCGCGATGAGGGAAGAAGAACAATGAGGTATCAGAGGATCCTCTCTTTTATTTTCATTTTAATTTTTATGCGTCCCTCCTTTGCAATGGTGGCAATGATTCTTGCTCCCCCCCCCCTCCTCCTTCTCTCTGTGTGTCTGATGTAGCTAATGTCATTAACTCTCCCTGCCACTTTCCAGGTCACTAATTCTTCAGCTCTGAGTTCATTGTGCCCAGACCGCGGTGCTGTCTCCATAACGAGGTTATTTCTGGGTTATTACCTTCCTCTATGATATGGCACCTGATGGGAGGCATGAAATTGATATAAATCAAAAACGGTCCGCAGTGAACAAATTGAAATATTTGCTCATTTTTGCTCCCCGTCCTTCCCCGAAATCTGCATATTCACTTCAGAAAACAAACAGCCACGACTCCGTTTGCTCCATTTACACCTGGCATTAACGCGGATGCTGCACGGGCGCTGTAGCTGGAGGAAGATGTGCGATCGCAGGCCTTTGCATTCACTCCTGATATTAGATATCTCCAGTCCGCCTGGGTTATGATCAAACCACGATATGGAAATGAGGTAGGTGGAGCTGAAAGGGCGACGTTGGGACCGTTGAACAGATTTTTTTAGTAATTATTGAACTTAAGCACAACAACACTGATCTTTTTAATAATTTTGAGAACGGTGGGGTTTTTGTGACCTGGAACAGTGCACATGAGAAATCAAAACAATGAGCTGGAGGTCTGCACAGTCAGGTGATCAGTCTCTGTGGGTTCAACCGGAGTGACCCCTTCTGCAAACCCCCTGCTGTAATGACCAGCGATCCTTTAATAAACAATATGACGATATTGATTGTTGCACATAATTATGGTGCTTTTTAAATTGGACTCAGGCAAAGATAAAAGACGACCAGCTTGTTCAGGCGATCACCTTGAGCAGACCCTTGAGTTTGGGCTGCTGCAGGTGAGCTGCTGCGCGTGCTGTCCTTTCGCTGCCGTGCACGCTTCCAAACCGGAGAGTTATGCATCGCAGCATCAACCTGTTAGCTGTAACTGCAAACAATGCTGCTAATTCATCTTCTAAAGGAACAGAGAAACCATCTGAAAACAGCTTTTTGACCGTCAAGGAGGAAAACGCTGGGACATGCAACTGTTCTGTAATCATACCAGTATCAACACTGATGTTCCCATATGGGCTGAAAAGCTGTTTATTTTCCAGTACGTGATGCAGAAAAGATACTCCTGATGATAACTGGTGTCATTAGAAAGTCATAAACAGAACAAGCACTGATATATTTTATTAATAGAGTTATTTGTTTAAGAAAGCAGCCTCCTGAGTACCTTTGCGTAGTCCTGTCGGTGCAAAATCCACAAATTGGTAATCTGCAATTTACCCCTGAAGATTGATATGAGTCTGATTCATACTGTACATGGTTTTTGCTTATTCAGATTAGACTGCATGTTTGTGTCCCGGCGTAAATGTGGTTCTCAAGATAAACAAGTCCAACTCCCTGAACCACCACTGGTTGGGCCTCATTCATAAATCAAAAGGCAAGGGGTGTGAGTAAGTGGGGTTGCAGGAGAGCATGTGGCATTTCTCTCTCTCTCTCTCTCTCTTTCCTTTTTTTTCTTATTTGCCCTTGCAGTCCCATTTTCAATTATCCCGTTGGGGAAAGGCAGAGTCGGAATCCCAGACAATCCCATTTCCGAGAGGCAGGCGAGGTGTGAATGTGAGCGCACGGGAGCAGAAGAGTGGCTGCAGAAGAGAAAGAGGCTGGCATTTGACTCTGCTGAATAAGCCCAAGGTGTGCAGTCTGCCAGGTTAGAGAGGTTACGGATGGGAGGGGAAGAGGGAGGAGAGGTTGGGGATGGGGGGGGGGCTGTGTATGGTGTGTGGGTGTTAATGAGGGAAGTGCTGAAGGTATAGGAGGCTGGAGAGATGAACAGAGAGAGAGGGGAAGGGAGGGAAGGAGTGATCTGGGTTTCAGCCTTGCTCATTATGGTCTGTCTCATTGAGAGGTGAAATGAGGCTTGCTGATGGCTCAGTGTGGAAGGTATCATCCTTGTCGAAGTGAGTCATGACAGAAAAGGCAAAAAACCTTCATCAACTCCATTAACAATACTCAAGCACTCTTCAGCGTTCCTTTGAGTGGCATCCAAATGTCACTGAAAGGGATAATGTAACATTAGAAGAAAATGACTTTTACAGCCCTCCACTCGTCGCTGAGCGTGACCCGGCGAGGGGAGAGGAACCCGCAGCAACTCCCGTTTGAATAAAAGTTTGCTAACTTCAGACAAAAGGAGATCAGAGCACAGAAATCAGTCACAGACACCAAGTAACCGCCAAGAATTGAATCAAAAAAAGGAAAATCTGCAAAGAAAACATGAATTACTGTGTGTAGCAGTGGCTCTGTGCAAACTGTAGAGCTGGATGTATCCCTTGGTGGTCACATATTGAAGCTAGCTACAATAAATATGCTTTAAAAAAAAAAAGCTTGCTAAGAAACATAAAAGTACCTCACTGTTGTTAAATGTGTTATTGTTTTCTGTGGGGAGCGAGTTGTGCGTCCAAACAACAGCACTGCAGGAGCAAGTACACAGAAACCATTGACATGCTAATGACGCCACAGGCTCTTCCACGCTGGTAGTTGCTGCAGTTTGCTCTGTAGCTACAGTTACTCCCACCTTCCAGCTGTGGTGAGCCAATCTTTGCTGGTTGACATTAAACCGTGCACGATGGCGGGAATGTTGCACAAAACACCCGATTTAAAAACATTATATTGTGAAAATGATTTGTCTGGTGGTGACCAGCATTGTTTGACTGAAGTCCTGCACTATAGCATTTAGCTGCAAGTTTAGTGGAAGTGAGACGAGATATGTGACAGATTAGCAGCCTTTCTGGTTGCTTGAGATCAGGACATTGAACATAATCCTAAATGGGAAATGACCTGCACGTTCACTTGTACTGTTTTTGATGTAACATCTCTGCTAACACAGAGTGGACCTGCAGCACATATGAGAAAACACACGAGTATTTGTGCAAAACCGGTTTGTTTAAATCAAATGCACTCTCCTTGCATATATGCATGCATCTGAGCTGCACTTTGCAAAAGTTTTGAAATGAGTAACGCTTTAAACTGTGGCTAATGTGCAGAGGAAGTGAGCGAAATCTGCTTCTGCAGCAGGAAAGAAGGATTTGGAGAAGACTAGTGACACTAAAATAGTTTTTGGGGTGACAGATGGACCAATACAGTCCATTTGCAGAACGTGCCTGTGCACAGCTTCACGTCTTTACTCTGCGTGTGCACGCAGTTTGCACATTTTCTTGATTTCTCGAGTGCGTGCAAATATAGACCATGTGTAACACGTATGCACCTTCATGTCCGTACATTAAAACACGTCTACCACCTTGCGCTGCTGTACTGTAGTATGCCCCTCACCTCATGTGTTCCCTATGTGTGAGCGTGTGTGTTTGCCACTTAGTGTGATTGAGAGCAGAGTGGCGCTGAGATGGCAGCTGGCGAGGCTAATCCCCGTACGTGAGGGACGCGGCCCAGCCCCCGGTGTCACCCAGACCTGCCAGGCCTGAAGGAGGTGCATTCAGCCCGGCCGCTTAGTGTCAGTCGTCCCCTGTCACTCAGTCCCATAATCACCCGCATGACTGACAGACAGGCCTTTCCCTTTGATGGTGCAGGGGATTTTAAAGAGCCAGAGAGCTGCAGTGATGATCCGCCACCGCATGTGTGTGTGTGTGTGTGTCTGCGTGTGTGTGGGGGGGCACCACCAGGAGGGCTGCCTTTTTTTTCCCATAAGGGTGCACGATGATGATTTTGATCCAGCTTAATGATGAAGATGAAGATGATGGCGCTGATGATGATGATGATGATGATTACCTTGGTAGCAAAGTGTGCCGAAGATGTGTGATGCAAAGGGATCAGTGGGGCAGCCGCTCCGCTAAGGCAAAGCCAGAGGGACCAAAGAAGACAGTGACACAAAGCCACGGATTTACTGTGTGTGTGTGTGTGTGTGTGTGTGTGTGTGTGTGAGGAGAAAGGAGAGCGTGTGTGTGAGAGTTTAACAGTGTCACACGCTCACGCAGGCTTCACATTTGAAGCAGGGAAATCTGAAATACACATGTAATCGCACGATTATGATAATACACATCAAGTGTCATCTTAGTTGATATTCCGCATGTGACAGTGAGACGCGTTTGAGTGCGGCGCCATCAACGGCGAGGTTGTTGGTACAAATCCTGTCGGGCCGCTGACAGTTCAGATTCTTATTGACTCCCAGGATGCGGCATCGTCTGCGTGCACGCGCGTGGTGGCGCCGCGTGCCGTCTCGTGCTAATGGTTGTTGCGTATTCTTTGCTTCCACAGAGGGCTTCACCTCCGCCGTGATCCGACCCACTTCGCGAACAACAGGTCTGGCGCGACCTTTGCCTCAGGGAGTCATTCCTGAGTCGAACCTCGACGCAAAGACGTTAAACACGAACTGCAGGGATCGGATTTGCTCTTCCCCCGCCGACTCCCTGATGTCGCTGAAGATAAATGTCCATTAATCAGCTTAGAAATCGCATAAAAGAAAGGCATTCCTGATAATCTGAGATAATTCCTCATAATTATTAGACATTTTTATTTCCTTCACTATGATAAGTAATCCTGGTGATTGGTGTCTGTATGAAACTTAAAAGTCTAGCTGGTCCTTAAATCCACCCAACCAGAGGCGCAGTGGGTCTCCCGGTGCAGACTGGCCCACCGCGGAGGGGAAGAGGTGTCACATCAACTGTAAACCTCATAAAACCTTGTGTATCTGCTTTTTCATCTTTGTCTCATCATAACTGGGCTCACTATAGAGCTATTCAATTCATAACAACAACAAATCAGATAATAGTTTGTCCTAAAACCAGCCGGACCTGTGTCAGTTCATCAAAAAGTGGAATAACGGCCAAAGTTTTGCACCATGTTAATTTGATTTTATGCACTCATGCTGTCAAAGTGCATATATGTATCTCGTATTCGGTAAACCCATTGTCTCCCCGCTTCTGAACTTCTCTTTTTAACCCATCGTTTCTTTCCACGACCTTTTCCGAGACTGAGCAGCACGCCCACTCTCTCAGCAGGTCAGGAGGAGGTGATGCTGGGCCGCTCTTGGTCAACAACACCAAATCCTCCACACCCACATCTTCTCTCTATCACACGCGGTAGCTAAAGAGCACGCTGTGCTTTGGAAAGCAGAGAGCGCGCGGGTCAGAGTTACAGTGTCGACCTGTTAGTTAGTCTGAGTTACAGAGGTCGTTGCTCCAGAGGTCGCCCTCAAGATGAACCGGTCCAATCAAATCCACGAACCTTACTTCCTCCTGTGTTTGACTGAGGTTTGCTGCCAAAGTCTCTCAAAAGGTCAAAGCGTTATGAAGTTATTGTGGGTGTATGTTTGCCAGATTTAAAACAAAACCCTTCTCCTCCTGTCACATTAGTGTTTTGGCGTTATGGCGCACGGCGACTGCGGCTCTGCCCGTGCCTGTGAGGAGAGGGAGTGAAAACATCGGGGTTAAAATCGAGTTTGATTGCGAGTGTGTTTAATGCCGCCTCTTTGTCCGCCCGTGTGTTGCACCGCGCCGAGCAGTAATTGCTTCAAACGAGACGCACTCCGTCGAGCGGACGCCTGAATGAAAATATGTCTTCGCCCTGTTTTCAATCACAGTCCGAAACAGACAATTAATGGTCTCTTAATCCCCGGGCACACATCTCACGTCTCCGGCTCCCTGCTCCAACACCGAGGCCAATAAAAAGCAACAAATATAAATTCTTTGTTTTCCTTTTTTACCAATTTCTCTCTTCTTCCATTTCCAATCTCGAACTCACGAGTTTTCTCTGATAGTGATCCTGTTAAATTAAGTGCCTGAGCTTTATCCAGTGCCCTCTCACCGTCACTCCTTTAATTTAGTCATTATAATTAACCATTAACTGGTGTCAGTTTCTGGGCCACTAACAGGCCCACTCAGTTCTGCTTGTCTGCATTATCACAGTTTGGGGGAGAAAGTAAATTATAATGAAGGGCTATATAGTCCAATTACTGATAAAAGCAGCCAAGTGCGCTCCTTGTAATTAGGTGCCAGTATCCCTCCCTCCCTCCTTCTCTCTCTCTTTCTCTCCCCCTTCCTCGGAGTGACACATCGGAAGGGAATATATGCTTAATAGCTATTTTTATTACCGTTAACCTCTTACTCATGTTCTTAACCCAGTGACTTTCAATCACAGAGACAAGGGGATGCCACGGAGAGGGCCTTATCTCGCGAGCAATTATTTTATGTACTCCGCACGCCTGTTAAACAAAGTTAACTGATAGAAGTGGGACTGTCGAGGAAAAGCGGAGGGAAGGAGGGCGAGTGTTAGAAAAGGACGAATAAAGGGAAGGAGTGAAGGATTGTAGGACAGCCAGAGGAAACAGGCAGTGGCGCATCCTTCTGTTCCCACTCTAATGGGATGGAGCGGAGCTGTCTCCTGCAGCTCGGTCGTGTAGTTCCCCACCAGAGCACTTACAAGTCAGGGCTGGTAATTAAACTGTACGATCAGCCCCTTCCTCTTCCTTTTCCCCTCCCTCTCTTTTCTTTTCTCCTCCAGTCCGCCCGCCCGTTTGTTCTCCCCTTTCTCTCTCTTGTCAGGTGAGACAACATGCTTTGGAAAAGCGTGAATTAAGAGAAGCGATGGGTAGAGACGAAGAAAGGAAGACCAAATTAAGGCTGCTGGAATGAGGGTGGTGTTTCAGAGCTGGAGCGGAGCGATGGGCTTTGAGCGCGGCCTTAATTCAAAAGACTGGACGTGTGTGAGTGTGTGTGTGTGTGTGTGTGTGTGTGTTCACATGAGTGAACTGTGTGGAGAAATAACTTAAACTCAAGACGAAGTCTCAGCCTGGTTAGACACAGTTCCTGTTAACTCAAGGCCGTTCCTTTACCAGAGCAGCAACGCACCGGGTCAGAGGGCTTGTGCATTTCTACTTTCAGGTGCAGATGTGCAACACGCTGCAGCCACAGTCTGCATGTTGTCTTAGTGGTTGTCTTACAAGGTGCGTCGTTCTCCTCATTGCATATAAGACATGTTAACAGAAGCTGATTGTGTGCCGGAGCCTAAATCCTGACTGAATTAGCTAAAACCTGTTATAAATGCAAAGTAACTGGACATAGAAAGCAGCAAATACTACAGCTGCTGTTAATGAACATGCAATCCAGCATTCACTGTTCACCAAAGGCTGCAGCTTCACCTCTCTTTCTTTTGATGAAACATTAATGCATTTGGCTGCGTTCAGCCTCTCACACCACGTCCACCTGCTGCACCCTCAGCCGCAACCGGTCAGCCCGACTGTGGGCTGACAGCTGGCGTCCTAGCCGCCGCGCACGTTTGCGGGGTAAATCCAGCCCCTTGATTCATTTCGTTAGACTTCAACTCCACATCTTCTGTGCTTTAAAACTGTAATTTCAAGCAAGAAGCATCCCAGAGAGCGTCAACAACTTCACAAACTATACAATATCATTTACGTGTAACCATGTTAAACCGCTTTGAGGAGCTCTATCGTTTGATATTCAGCTTCAGATGAATTCAAGCAGATCGATGGTTCAGTGAAGAGAGTTTACGACTCACTCAGTTACCAATCAGCATTAATTTATGTTGCTTTCACGAGCGAAAGGTGATTTATGTAAGTGTGTGAGAGAGCCGCGGTGAGTTAGAAGTCAGCAGGACAAAGGAGGCTGGTGAACAATGCTCTGTATTTCCGTTTGGTGCGTGCAGGCCCGAAGCTGCGGCGCGCCTGTCTGTGCGGATGCGGCGCTGCTCTGCTGCAGGGAGTGTGTTTTGTGAAGGCATTGTTTTCTGGGAGTTTGGTGGCGACAGACGATGGATTAAACGATGAATAAGTGATTTATTAGCTGCCGCTGTCATGCTGGTTAGATGGATTACTACAAGCCACCTCTGACCCCACTTACCAGCCCTGCGTCTCACCGCAGAGGTGTGTGTGTGAGTGTGTGTTTGCGTGTGTGTAGGTGGGTGCGCTGGCCAGCTGTATTCTTGTGACAGGATGAGACTAGTTGATCAATGGCCTAATGAACACTGTATTTCATTGGGCCAATGAAGTGAGAGGTGGTAGCCAGCCGCAGAGGCACGGCCACGGGTTTGCTCTCAGGGCCGAGGGAAGACGTGATTCCTCCTCAACAACAAACACTTTCACCTTTTATTAAAATACCGGAGTGATGGCGCAAATGTGCAAGAGAAGGACGCGTGGGTGCAGTTTGTTGTGCCGTGTGATTTACTGCTTTGCTTTTCAGCTTGTTTTATTAATAATATTAGAAAATTAAAGAGTGACAGAGGGAAAGTAAACCAAAATAAATAAAGCTGCAGAAATAATTGACCATGCACGTCACGGTCACTTATTAGAAACATTTTCAATGTATTATATATTTATTAGGAGGGTGCAGCATTACAAAATCAGCCCTTGCATCACATATTTTCTCTTTTTGAATCATGCAACACCTGAAAATTGTTTAAATTTGCTGTTACATTAGTGCAAAGTGTCGACCATACATTGAGGAACATACACACTATTACTATTGTCTTTGTCCTCATTAATATATTCACAATATCTTTGGATTTTGCATTGTCAAACACATATTTTCTGCACCTTGTGTCATGTTAAGGAGGTGTCCCACGCCTCTGGCACTACTTTCACCTCTGCTGGAAGCATTTTATGCAGATTTAGCGTGATTTAACCGACCTGTTAGCATGCACAGTTCAGGAAAGCACTGTTCCACTGTCGATTTGAAAGACAAACTGGTCTCAGGACAGGTCTCACACCGTCTCACTGTGACTCCACACGCCAGCTCCTTGCCCATTGCTTCCCTCACCACAGCAGGGGCCTGGGCCACTGCTCAGCTGCCCTTCCTCCTCTGCTTACTCATATGAACCGCAGACAATGCTCGGATCCGGTTAGTTGACCTTTCACACGTGCGGTACTTGCAGGAGATTGTCCGTGTCAGACGTACTCTCGCCTACTGGAAATGCAGTGGTTTAGACGAGGAGCGTTGCAATCATGCAAGAGGATGCAAAACAATGTTGGGAATCAGAATGCACACTGAAGACGGCGGACAAGGTCACTGACTAATAGTGATGTCTGCTCTGCATTGAGGTTGTGTTTGAATGGACAATATCAGGTTGCAGTGCACATGTTAGAGAACCCCTGAGAAGCAGCCAGACCGGGTGGATGTCTGGTGAAGCTGGTGCTGATCCGCTGTGTCTGGTGTTCACAGACGTCTCCCACGCCAGCTCCATCATCATCATCCCTGTCCCCGAAAACCAACGCCTGCTCCCTGACCTCTGTGGCAACGGGGACTTCTGATGTTCCAGCTCAAACCCATGGGCGACCCTCTTTGGGAACCCCTGCAGGTCCCTCACAGGGCCTTCAGAAACCTGTACCAGGATCCCGTTAATGGTTTTTAGCTTCAAGACCAAAACTCCAAACCACATCGACGGTTTCTTTCCCGTCTGCAGCCAACGCCCAACTGACTCCCGTCGTCTCTCATGGACACGACAAGACGTCAAAGTCTCGTCATCAATGTTTTTCATCAGCACATGGTTTTGAATCCTCATCTCATGCACATTGCACGTATTCTTTAGACTCATTGTAATCATTTTCACATTCCTCAGTCAGTATTTCACACATACCATCGTCTTTGTTTCGCTGCACAGCTCTTTTCGTTTAAAGAAACATACATTTACATATTTTAGATAAAAAAAACTTTCACACTTTGTACTGAACATGTTTTTATTATTCCCCGTCTCTTGCAGTGTTTATCGTTATGCACCGAGATACGAAAAAAGGAAATTCCTTTGTGCGTGAAAGCTGATTCTCAATCTGAAAAAGCGTTCTGTTCAAGTGGTCGTGTAAAAAAAAGGGGGGAGGACACGACAGCGCAGGAGCAACTTCTGGTGAATTGTGGCCTAACACAAAGCCGTGACTGCCTCCAGCCTCCAGACATTCAGAGCGGAGCTGAATCAACAGCTGTACAGCCCGTACAAAGGAAGCATTGAGAACTATGTTCCCCTCGTCTGCCTGGAATCTCACGCAGCGTCTCCGTTGCCCTTGCTAAGAACTATTTTGATATAATGCGTCGCACCTTGAGGTTGCATGTGCAGCGTGGAGTAATGTTATTATTGTTATATCTGCATAAGTGCTGTATATTGCGTCCGTGTCCGTCCTGGAAGAAGAATCCCATCAGTGCTGCTCCTCATGAAGTTTGCATTCTTTTCACCCTCATAATAAAATAAGGATTTCAGACGAGCGCTGCAGAAACAATACAGAGCTCGCAACTAAAAAACATTAGATGACGCCCTGTAACTGCCGCTTGCCCCTTGTCTTCCACAACCACACACACACATTCCTCCCATTGTCTCCCGCTTTGATGAGCTTTTGCAATAAAATGCAAAACAAAAGGATAAGGAGGGCTTTTTGCACCTTGATGGCTGCTGACTTTGTTATGAGCTCCGTAATAAAGGAAAGTAATATGCTTTAAACATTAAATAAGACTTTAATTGTCGCCACCATGAAAAACGTGCCTTTCTGAGGATGTAATTGAATGTCCCCCATCGCATCGGGGGAATTAAAATAGGTTATTTTATGTGTTGCTTTATTTTTGATTGAATCTGCTCTTAAGTGTTTGAGACAGTGGAGTTATCCATTTCTTCAGACGCCTTGTGGAGTGCGCGGTGACTGAGAATTGAAACGAGAGACGCTGAGAGGGAGAGAGAGAGAGAGGGGGACGGAGGGGAGGAAGAAGGAGAGGGAGAGAAATGGATGGAGGCAAGAGAGAGACGGGGATGGAGGAGGGGAGGAAATGACAGAGACAAATGCCTCCGCATTGACAGCTGTCCTCCATTTTCTCACAGACAGACATACAAATGAGGACCACAAATCAAACGAATCCCTCTAAGATTAATCCCGGGCCCCGGCAGGCACGCAGGCAAGAATTGGCAGGCCCGTGGACTGATGAAAGCGGATGGCTCCTTCGACTTTGATAAACGGTATCAATACCAAACACTTTAGGATCAGATATTAAAGGGATTGGCAGTCGCTCATATGGGAAGAATCCCCTGTATTTGCAGAGCAAGTGACACGAGCTGAAGCAGCAGTCGTTGAGCCTCTCAGGTCGAGGCTCCTTTACCGGTTCACGTTCGACTTGCAGGATGTTTTTGGCGGTGAATTGCGTTTTTCCATCATCAGAAGTTGATTTCACCAGGTTTCACACCAGGACTGGATTGGTTTTGAATGTGGGAAGGATTACTGCAGCACCATATAACCTTTGCTCCATGTACAGTACAATTACGATGCTAAGGAAGTGAGAAACACAGCACGCGGACATTGCATTGTTTTGTGCATTCATTAAATCCCTTTACTTGAGGTGTGTGCAACCAAGACAATGAAATCAGTGAATGTTAACAAGTCAAGTGATCTCTGGGCAGACAGCATAATGACTCTAACCCCTAAATGAAGAAATACATCTCTTTCAGGTGAATGAATGGTGCACAAATAAACAATAAAATAAAAAAAATCAATTTAGTTCGACCCGCGTTTGCACCTGAACAGACTTTGACTTGTACAACTTGCAGAATTCATGCTTAAAACCCTCCAACCACACATAAAATGAGTAACGTTTCATTTTAAATATGGGCTGCCCTTCATGCACCAGGATTGCACTGCATATGTTTCCAGTCCTCATACTAAAACTGTAGGCTTCATGCAAATGTGCAATGCCAAACACTGACCACAGGTACTACACTATAAACGTCCAGAGAACAGCCAGGAAAATGGACTTTCTGATCACATTCCTGGTAAGATGTTAATAAAATCGGCCGAATGATGAGAAGATGAGAAGATTTCCCCTCGCTCTCACACCTTGGCCTCTCGCTTCCTGATCAAATGAGGTCTGTTTTGTGTGCCAAGGTCAGAAATGAGGAGTGGAAGAGTGAAAAGCTAAATGGAGGAATGTGAAATGGTCTGCAGGAATAAAGAAATGACTAAATTTGCCAAAAATGCAACTATTTCACA
Organism: Datnioides undecimradiatus; assembly: GCA_008933995.1. NCBI lineage: Eukaryota > Metazoa > Chordata > Actinopteri > Lobotiformes > Datnioididae > Datnioides > Datnioides undecimradiatus. Next base: position 7,337,993 of record WARS01000060.1, read on the forward strand.
GTTTAGTTAGAGTTACAAAGTCGACCTCGGTCCTTGTTTCGCCAGCCACTCACAATGCCCTCCTGCATCCATCTATTCGATACCCTCAGTCCTGCCGTTCAAGATCCAGCCACACCCTCCCGTCCTGCATTAAACCCCTTTCCAGCGTTCTCCATCACATGACCTTTCTCGCCCACGCACTCACCTGATTCCCATTTCACATTTTCACACCCTGACCCTGTGCCCGACCTGTTCTTCCTCGTGTGTCAGAATCATTTTCTGTGCATGAGCTTAACGAGGTACTCGTATCGTTCATTTCCTTCTAAAATACTGCAAAGCAGCATTGAGCACAAGCGGGCAGTCTTGTCACTGTAACACTGGGTACTGTATTTTACAGTACAGTCCATCTGCTAGGATTGGGTGCACCAGCCTCCAGCCTGCAGCCCAGCGTGCTAGCCTTCATGCTACACCTCGGCCTGAAAGCCTTCTGTACGGTTGCCCCAGAGCTACAATCCTCCAGCGAGCTTTGGGCCTGTCTCTCAATCAGCTAGACTCAGGATCTTAGTCTCCAGCCTGCCTGCCCTGAACCTCCAGTGGACTGGTTTTCAGGTGCATGTCTCTGATGCCATTGGCTTTCTTGGCTGTCCAACGCCAACCAGACCTCTTTGATCTCCAATCAGCTGTTAATTCCCTCTCATCACTACCTGCTTTGACCTGCACGTGTTTGTCTGCGTTTGGGTTCTCCCGCCTTCGTTGAGGGACTTCCCCGGTCGCTCCTGAGATCGTTTCAGACCCCTGTGTCAGAACGTCTCACCGTTTGATTTCACCCACAGTATCACCCGGTGCAGTGACCTACATTCCTGAGAGAATCACGTCGGACGGCTTTCATAAGCCCCGTGGTTTGATCCGTTTGGGTTGCGTTTCAGGTCAGCGATGCTTCAGGTGCTGCCGCTTTTTCGGTTTCTGAGTCGACGATTTGTGGGAATTAAGAGCTGCGGACACATTTCTGCTTCTTCGAATGTGTAATTAAACTGTCAGTGGACACATCTGACACATCTGAAGTGGATTTGGCAGAGAAAATAAGCAGTATGTAGGGCAAACATAAGGATCATTTGCAAGAAACATTCAAAATCTCCCATAGGTGTTAATTAAGTTGACGCTTGGTGACCGTGAAGGCCGCCACATCATTTTCATATTCATCAAACCATTCACGTCCTGTCCTTCTGCTCGTTTATTCAGATTTCTTTTCCTTTAATTCGTCAGAGGCGACATTAAACACAGGGACGACTGGCATACTTCGTTAGCGTTCGTTGATGTAGTTAAAGTTGCTGAAATATCGCGACCGCGCGATAAAAGATCACTAAGACTGAAAAGAAAATGCGAATTTCAAACGTGTCGTTGGATTTAATTGCAGTATTGGCTGAAACACCGCTGCACCACTGCTTTGGTGATACACATTGTCTCTTTTAATAGCAGTGTATTAGAACTGATATGCGTGTTTTGTCTTATCCAAGTTCCCTGTTCAACCCACAACCAACCCCCGCCCCCCAAAAAATGACAAAGCACTCCAGATTAGGCTTCCTCTCTGTAATGCTTGATGAATGCTGGTGTTGAACTGTAGAAAAAGCCTCATTATGAGACACTTATAGATTACCCAGGGTGTCACGCTGGGGGATAGGTGGTGGGTGTGAGGGTTTGTCTGTGAAGAGGAGGAGAAACAATGAGAGCAGATCCTGCTCTGCCTCCCTCTCTCTCTCTCTCTCTCCACCCTCCACGAGCTCTTCTCTCTCTCTCTCTCTCAAATGGATAATTCTGGTGATGCTTGTGACAGGCCGTGGTTTAGATTTTGATTTATGTTCTTCCAAAGCTAAAATCAAAGAATCCATCTAGTGCTATTTTATGGCAGTTGGGATGATGAATGGGCCAGTCTCTGGGCCAAAGCAAGCTGCTGTGTCTTTGCCCCGGATTTTAATTGCTAAAGTAGCCAGTCATTGCTCAGGATTCAAGACGCAATGAGAGGGAGAGGGGGCGATACACTCTCTGTGTCGTCCTCCCCTCTCTGTCTCTCTAACTCTTTCTGTCACTCCTTTTCTTTTTTTATCCTTTTAACGGTCCGTCCATCTCTGGCGCGATCCCCCCTCTCTCTCCCAAAATGCTGAGGAGATTGCTGCTTTGAACGAAAATTGAATCTAGTTTACGCTAACGCTGCGTTAAATCATTCATAACCTGGCCATAGGGATCTGCCGTTACAAGTATAACTAATGGCTCACGTAATGGGTCCAACTTTGAAGTGTAAATTCCACATGTATATTTAATGTATGGAAATGCCATCTTTAAGTCAAAATGGCAGATACGAGTTTGAGTTTTTATTTTAGAATAAAAAAGAAACTTTGGGGGATTTCGTGTTTTTTTGGTGGTGGGGGGGGTAATGAGGCGTATGTTTCTCTCTACCCCACTTCCTGGACTTTATCAAAGTTTCGATAAATAACCAATAAATAAATAAACAAATGAATAGATTGGGGGGGAAAACAGCTGATAAACACATGTAAATAAAATCAGGCGCTTGCGCATCTATCGATGGAGGAAAACGGCATTCGTCCTGCTCCCTCACACCCCTAATACATCTCATCCTTATCAAAGAGAGCGAGAGAGAGGGAGAGGGAGCAGATATAGGGAGCGTCATTGCTTTTCAAACACCACCAGAATCAATGATGCAAATTAGAAAAACAAGCAGGCAATAAATTCTTTCGCAACTGCGGAGCCTGGCGAGAATTTTTAATAATTTTTAATAAAGCATAATTGTAGTTTGTACCACTGAATAATTTAATCACATGGAGATACGGAGCGTGGATGGGGGGAGAAAAGTATACACATCTGAGAGAAAAAAAAAAAAAAGCCTCTCCTCCCCTCCTACAAATCTGTGAAGCGTCTGTGCATCATACCCCTGCTTCATCTGTGTGTGTGTGTGTGTGTCGTCGGACCAGATGTGATTGCAAATGTGAGTGCAATGGAAGTGTAAACCCTGACGACGCTCCGTCAGAAAATGAGTTTTAGTAAGCTTTGTAATATTTTGGGACCCGCAGTCTTCAGCCCAAACACCTCCACCCTCTCCTTATCGCAGTTAATGCGCGGTGTATTCTCCGTTTTTAAGGTTTGCTTTGTATTTATCTGAAAACACGGGTCCACGGACAGCAGCTGATGTGCACTTTCTAAAAAAAATACATAAAGAAATACTGCAGGGGGCTTTTTTTTTGCAATACCTCGGATCTTCCTGTTGCTTATTTAACACAAACCGAACTACAAAGTGCACTTCCTCACTTTTCAGTTACCTTTCAGTGTAGCCTCTTTGATGCTATGTTTGTATGCAAGCTCTGTTCAGGGGCTGAACTGTGATTTGTGAGGAAGGGCTGGGGCTTGTGCGTCAGCAGGGTTGGTTCTCGCTGATTCGCTGAGGTCTGACTGTGAAGCAGCTTCTCTCTGGATTGACTTCCAGAGTAAACAGTTAGTTCATGTGTTTATTGTCTCAGTGGTTAGCCTTCTACAAGTCAGGGGTGAAGCTACCTTGATTGAAGTCTGTAGCACTTAGATGACACCTAAGTTGTCCTTGGTTCTCAGTCAGATCCACCCATGTTTCTCTCCTGGTGCATCCATGGGCTCCACTCTTTCAGCACCTCTTCTGGCTCCAACAAACCAAGATGGTGACCTGACCACAGCCGTAGTGCACGGCTCCACCCTGCTGCCATGTGATGACCGTGAGTCAAATGTGTGCAGGGTTAGTGAAGGAGACAGATCTTTGGCCTCTGCAGGCAAGAAGTGTGCATTGTTGAGCGAAGCCAAACTTGTGATGTCAGGCTACAGAAGCAGGATTAGGAGTATGACATGGAGTTAGCGGCCTGGGTGTTTGTGCCACTACGGCATCAGGATGACGTCGCCGTTGTCCGCGGGTACGACACGACGCACGCCGACAGCCGCCGCGTGTGTACATGCAGGAGGGGCGTGCAGGAGAGAGGGAGCCTCAGGTGAAACACAGGCCTGCGTGTAATTCATAACCATGACATGGGAGGCAAGTTTCTCTAAATGAGGCATTCAGATAGCCAAACCAGTCATTTATCCTGGTGATTAATACAAATGATATTCGTAATAATAAATATCGCCGCCTTGCAGTGCGTAAGGCGGCAGCAGCGGCAGGGAAGGAGAGACGGCGAGAGGGGGAGACACGGTCTAGTGTTTACTGTGTGACCGTCACCGCGGGGCCTTTATACCTGAGACGTTTAAAGTCATCTAGTGACATTTTCATGTAAAATGTATGGAAGCTGCTTTGTTGAATGCATGTAAATGTGCAAAACGCCTGGTCGGTGATAATGAGGGTTGACCCATTTTATTTTTTTGTGAAGAAAACAGTATTTCTGGCTCAAGATGATTTTCTATGCATGAAAATTAACAGATCCTAACATTAAAGAATGTTTTAATATGATATTTTAACCTTTTAGTTATGAAAAAAACAAATAAATAACTGTTTAACACAACGCCTGTCTGCCTATCTTGGTCTAAAAACACAAATACTAAAATCAAGCCTAGATCATATTGTCCTGTGAGTCACAGTGTTCACCATTTGTATTTTACTGCATTAATCCAGTGACGTATGTGCACATTTTCCCCTTATGTTTGATTAATAACGCATAAAAAACACACAAACTGCAGCCACTTTGCGCATGTAGCAGCTAAAACCCAAAAGATAAAAATAAATAAATAAATCAATGAATTGTGAAGAAATATGAAGAGGACAAATCATTTAATGAGCATCTATCCTAAAAAATGTTAATATAAAGGAATAATAATTTTTACGGATTCAGGTGCGAAGAAGCAGCTAAAATGCTGGATAATCTCAAAACTGACCACAGGGCAGAACAACATGTGACTTCCTGTAACCCTCCCTGCTGCTACGGTAACCTGACATCGATTCAGATGCAAAAAAAAAAAAACAAAAAACAACAATGTCGGAGCAAAGAAATGATAACATTGCATGTGCATATTTCCCCTGACACCCATCAGGCTTTGCAGGAACCAGCCGAAAGGCAGTAACACGTGGGAAGGCATGACAACCGACAATCGACCACAGCAGGTCTCCAACTACAGAGAACTTGCTGCACTGTCCTCCCTGTAATTCAGATGTTACGCTGTGGTTAACTTGCAAATGGACACACACTCCCTCCCTCTCTCTCTCTCTCTCTCTCTCTCTCTTTCTCTCTGTCATTAAACTTCCCCAGACCCCACTTCAAACTAGGTTTCACATTGATGAATGCAGGGGAGTCGATGAGGGGAGAAAATAGAATCGTGCTTCTAGGAATCAACATAAAGATGGAGACGAGACGAACTGGAGAGAGATAACGAGAGGGAAGGAGAGTGTGTGTGTGTGTGAGAGAGAGAGAGAGAGAGAGGGTAGGCTGATGTCAGTGGCTGATAAAGTTTATGCCTTCCTGTCATTTCGCTGAAAGTAAACAGGCGCTGCAGCCTAACATGACATCACTAAGTAGGTTAAGTGTAGTCCCGCGTGGCCATCGATCATAACAGAATCTAGCATATTCTTGCCCCCACTAGGAGGAGAGGTAAAAGTTTTCCACTGTAGCTGAGATGACATTTAATTTTTCATATCTGCTCCATAGTCCTGGAATGAATTTTGGCAGACCTGATGCAATTTAACAGCTTGGCAGTTTAAAATTGGGCAATGAATCACTGGGATTCAATGGAAGCCCGGCTGCTGCATAATATTTTTCTGTGTCGAGGGTGGAGGGGCAGCAGGGGCAGCAGGGGCAGCAGGGGCGGTGGCGGCGGCGGCGGCGGCAGCGGCGGTGGGGCGGTGCGGAGCAGTCGTTGGACAGTGGACCCCCACCCACTGCCCACTCCTCCAGTTTACCTCCTCTCACTGCCTTCACCCCTTTTCTAATTTCTTCCGCACACACCTTTAAAGCACCCGGATTCATGCACAAGGAGCCGTTATAAGACAGTTGGTGGCATGCCAGTGATAGCTATACATTCATATATTTATATTAAGTGCACTTTCAAACTGTCCACCCATTTTGTTTTTGTGCAACGTACTTCATAAACAATGCAACAGGAAATAACCGATGACTCGTTGACCTTCGCTGCGTTTCCTTGGTGACCTCTGACTATTTAAACAGACGGTCTGAGTCTCTCTCAGCGCTGCGCATCTCTGATCATTTGTCCGAAATGAGCCGGCGCCGCGTCGAACCCGGGCGAAACAATTACAGCGCCGCAGCTCGCCGCGAAGGAGCATCAAAACATATTTGTCTCGATGAGAAATCTGCTCACAGTGCAATAACAGGTTCAGCAGGCGAGGCTCCTCTCATCTCTCTCCTCTTGGTCCATCACGGAGCCCTCTGACCCCCAGACAAAGAGCACAACACACAATCGCACACCATTACATGTGCACAAACGCCTCGGTTCAGCACATAAAAGGCTCTCTGTGTGCTTTTAAAAGGTGAGGAGGTCCAGAGGGCTCGCACCGTATCTGATTTTTGACAAAGAGCACGCTGGGTAGAAATCAATAAAGCGCCAGTGATGGGCCGATGGGTCCCGCTGGTCCTCCCGCAGAGGCGGGCCGCTGAGCTGCACCCATGATCCTCCTCCTCCTTCTCCTCATCCTCTACCTCCATTACCCTACCCACTTTCTGTACTCTCCCCTCCTCGCTCTGTCACTACCTCCCCCCTTGAAGCCCTTTCTCCCCTCCAACCCCCCTCCCTCTTCCTCCCTTCACACCCCCCTCCCTTTTTTTTTTTTTTTTTTTTTTTTTTTTTTTTTTTTTTTTTTTTTTTTTTTTTTTTTTTTTTTGATTTTGACCGTTTCTGTGTATCAGACCGACAGAGCGAGATTTGGGAGAGAGAGAGAGAGAGAGAGAGCGAGAGAGGGGGGAGGAATAAAAGAGAGAGAGAGATGTGGAGGTGAGGGTGCAGGGTTGAGCAGAGGGAGGAGTGGTGGAGGGGGGGTTCTTACCAGTCGGCTGGTTGGCTGAGCAATGTGGCGTCACTGGAGTGACCACGCTGCCATATTGTGCAGCGCGGTAACTCCGCTCTCCATCCGCCATGCAGGCGCAGCCATTTGTCAGGGTCACCATCAGGAAAATTAGTGTTTATTCTTGTAGAAAAAGCTTTTGATGAATTGGTTTATTTATATGCTAAAGTATTTTGCGCCCACCTACGACCATCGTTCTTTCCTCCGTCCCACTCGTAACTCGTAAATCTTTACATCCTTTTTTTTTTTTATTGGTGTTGTTTTTCCTTTAACCTGAAAGGCAGAGGAGATCGTTTGAAGTTCGGGGACTTGCAGCATGCATATGTAAACAGCGGTGTGTGTCATGTTGGCTGCGAGTGCTTCAACAGAACAAGGGGAGCACGTGTACCCTATTAACCCCAGTAAGGAGGTGGGGTAGGCCTGCAAGACAGAGGCTGCGGGTCCGCTGCTTCCACAGAGTGACTCGCAATACATTTGTTCAAGCACCATTAAAACCACTCGCCATGGAAATATGAAATTTGAGTTCAGGTTCGCTCAGACATTTCCCAAAGTTGCACAGCAATGGCCAATCGCTGTTTTCTTCAGTCGCAATGGTACTTCCAATTTTGTCTTACTGCACATTCATACAAAGTAATCTGAGCTCATTTCATTATATTTCCTGCATCTTCTTTAAATATGCTGTGCTCTAAAAATGATCACATGACCCTTGGACGCATTTCGCAACTCTTTGCGCCCCCGGTTAACGAACCAGGATTACCGTAAATACAGAGGTCTACAGAAGAGCAAACTTTGCTTTTAAGTTCCCTCGGGCCAAATCATACAGTCAGGTATCAACAGTTACGCTGCTCCAAGACATTCCCACTAAATGTTTTGGAGAGGCTTGAGGTTCGTTGCTTCATGCTAATTCTGCAATTTCTAATCTATAAATGCAATGATTGCAAAATGCAATGATTGCAATGCAATGCAAAAGCCAAAATATAGATGAATCTGTGCACTGTTAAATTGTTAACATGCACTGAAAAGTGTTAAATGTCTGTGAGATCTGCTAAAGATTGTGTGTGAGCGGCACTCGACACGATGCCGACAGAGCGTGAGTCTATCAGTCAGTAAACCATCTAACATCGGCGCTGGCGAAGCTCTGGCACCCACAGACCAGGTGGGGACGGCAGTCACACTTGTGTCCTCGGCCCGGCTGCTGCAGTGCTGTGCGTCAGATGCGAATTCCCCTGCAAACGCTCCTTCAAGCACGTGCTGGCACTTACCAAACCATCGCTGCGAATGAGTAAGATCTTAAACTCGATAAATAAATCAGTGGGAAAGAACAAAGTCCTGTCCTCAGCTTGTGATGCTGGTGAGCTGTTGACCAACTTTACTTCGCTTTGAGTTCACGCCTCAGCATCTCTGTCTGTAACTGCGCTCTCCTGCGTTTGTCCATATGTGCCGTGCTATTCTTGGCTTACGGAGGTACTGATTGAACCCGCTGGTGCTGTCAGTCTCTGAAACTGTAACACTATGGGCTAGATTGGCCCTGTCTGTCCCGGGCGCTGGAGCTCCTCTCCAACAGTCGTCAGTCCATTTGGCTCAGTCTGAAACGCCTGCCTGCCTCAGCAACCACCCCCACAACCCCCCCACCCCCACTCACAATCCCTGCTTCAGACATGTATTAGTCATTATTAAACATAATAATGGCTTTTATAAGTCACCGTTTGCCTCTTTGGTTACGTGAATTATTCAGCCAAAGAGCGTGAGGGAAGGGGAGGGAGGGAGAGGAGCGTGGCTCCAGTCAGGTGGGCCTTACACCTGAGATGGCAGGCGACAGATGAGGCATTTTGTCTGAATTATTTATTTGATTCTCTTCAACTTTTTACAACCGCCACGTCGGTTTTTTTTCCCCCTCCCGCTGTATTTCCACCCACCCCAACCCTCGTCACACACACACACACGCGCGCGCACGCACGCACACACACTCCGCAAACCGTCACGTTTATTTCAAGCGGCGTTAATTACGGTTGCACAAGCTGTTAAGCTGTCGTCTGACGATTAACAAAGTCAAGCTCCAGCCCCAGCGCCACCACTTACGTTCCTGTTTGGCAAATGGAGGGGTGGAGCTGGAGTGTGTGTGTGTGTAAAAAAAAAAAACAAACTGTGCTTTGTGACAGCCATTGTTAGCGCTAACAGTAGGGCTATAAAAGTACAGGGGTCTTTTTTTATTATTTTATTCTGTCGCAGCAAGCGAACAGACAATCTGAATAAACTTAATTTGTGAAACGTCTCCCCTAATTAATTTGAAGGAGTCAGCGGGTGGGGGGGGGGTTGGGATAGGGGTGGGGTGCGGGTGCACGCTCAACGGGTAAAGCATTAAAAGTTAAATCAACAACGTGCTCGTCTTTGAGCTGCGACTCACACAAAGTGACGCAGAAACGCTTGCAGCGATCTCAACGTCGGCTGTCAGCCCTGGTGGGAGACAACGTATTTTGATGTTTGTCCACGTGTTTGCGTGTGTTTGTTTGTTTGTTGCATGGCTGCAGCGCTGACAGGATGCATCTATATGTCAGCGCGCGGCACATATACGGCGCAGCTGAGAATGGCGGACATGCACACACTGCGTTATCCTTGCTTTAATGTCTTTGTCAATTAGTGGACGCCGCTGTCAGAGCTGCGTGTGCTCAGTCCCGTCTGTCATAATTATAAGTGTGTGAAACTGCTTTTGGGTTAAGGCTGTTTTGCTTTTGTTGAGGAGATTCAGACAGTTGGTTTGCTCATGTATGGCTTCAGCGTATTTACGGTCCCACAATTAGGGACTAATTAAAAATAACAATCTAGTATTTTTATTTTTTGTAATTATTGGTTTTATATGTCTTGAAAGGCATTTTCAACATAAATACTGTTGGAAAACAACTGTAATGGACTGATTTATAATCTATAATTGTAACTGATTAGCGTGACTATAGTGCATCTCACAATAAGCTAGTAACGCTAAGAGCCTACAGCCAGTGTAGCTGTGCGCAGCAGTACTTTGAGAGAAATGCTAATTTTAGCATGCTAACATGCTCAAAGTGCCATTTTTTCAATGTCTTAGTATAACATGGTTCTACACTAACATGCTAATTAGCGCTAAACACATAGTATCCCACAGCTAAGGCTGATAGGAATGGTAGTTGTGCATGCGGCTGCTCTTAAAACAGGATCTTTTTAATTGTATTTAATTGTTTTTTAGACATTTCACACAAAAACATAAATATCAACCTCATGGTGTTGATCGAGGAGAGTTCGAGGCATCACATAAGTCTTTGAGAGTCATGCAAACCATGAATATCTGCAGAAAATGTCATGGCAACCCGTCTAGCAGAGGCACACTACTGCTTTTGTTAAAAAGGTAAAGACTGTTCTGTGGTTAGCCTTGCAGCAAAAGCCAAATCAAATCCAGTTGTTTCACGTATTTCTGAGGAATTCGGCCATTTAGATATCAGAGAACCTGAATACCGGCATCAAATGTAACAGCGCAGTGGGCAAATACCTTGCTCTCATGCAAAATGATGGACAGATAGACATTAAAACGTTACAATGCAGCAAACAATAAAAACATTAAAACATTTGCAGGAGCTGTAGAAAATACTTTTAAGATTTCCTTCTTACGCATGTTGACAATTACCTCTTTCAGACTGAAACTATTTAGCAGAGGTGGTGGAATTTAGTGGATTCACCCGTCCGAGGGGGTAGACTTCAGAGTTTCTCTTGGCAAATGATCTTAGATGCAGTGACAGCTCTGCAGGTCAGCAGACAGCGAGGGAGAGATGACTTGGCTCCGCTACAAGTCCGACATGTATTTGTGTCCTCCAGAGGGATAACAAAGGGCAAAGGTTAAGCAAGCCCTTTCGAGGGTGTTAGTCTTTGCTCTCTGCTTCTCACATGTGATTTCATCCCTCCACGTCGAAGCCGCTTCATGTAATTTCTAATTTTAGATGCGTTTCAGTGCAGCTGTTGCTCACATGTTGACCATTTTTTCCCCATTCCCATCTTCCGCTCGTGTGTGTGTGTGCGTGCATTTGTGTGACAGACTCGCCGTCATCGCTAAAGATGATGTTCGGAAATGACACGTTTCCTCACGACTCAGTAGCGTTCAGCGGGGCCGCCAATCAGGGATCCGGCGCCGGGATGAGTTGTCGCGATGCGGCGAGACGTCAAGCAGCCACTCCGGTTTGTCGCCTCATCTCCCCTCCTTACTGCCACTTTGTAAAATCACATTACCCTAATGAGAATGGGAGTGGAAAGGCAGTGACAGAGCAGGGATATGGATGGGCTGTGTGTCAAAGACACTCAGATTTCATCCTTTCCGCTCTCTTTTTGAACTCAGAGCCGGGCCGGGGGTTGGGGTGAGGAGGAGTAGACTGTAGCCAGGAGGACGTTGGCTCATTTCACTGTGCGATGCGTCACTGTCACGGCTGTTGTTCTGTTTGTTTTCACTATCGTTATTGGTCCCACATAAAACTTTTGGTTAAGACTGGAGGAGTGAACGTCAGCTTCATTTGAAAAACAGAATGTGAGTTGCACCAAATCCAGTAATAGTCCTATGAATGTTGTTTAATTAAGCTGGTCACTGTCATTGGAAAAATACAAAAACAATGTACGTTATTAGTGAAAAAGCCACTGCAATAAAGAGGAATGCACGCAGCACTTTGTTAATGCAATTCTTAGGCTGACAACTTTGAATCGGACCCTTTTTAATTTAGTACCCATGCTTATCATGGAAGTGCAGCTCGGTCTAAAATGAGAAGTGTTTGATGGCTGCGCTCTGAAGACGTTTTGCTAGCTTACAGTGCGCCATCTTGCCCGGTGTAGCTGAAGCGGTCAGGCTGTTGGTTCCACCTCTTCACGTTAAACATGTTATACGGACACGTGAAACACATGTTGTGCTTCAGCGGCACGTGCGGTCTGTCAAAAACGGATAAGGTGCATGAAGAAGACATGCACGACGATGCAAAACGTCCCCAGTGCATTAACAATATACACAAGAATGCTGAAGAGGGATTAATTACTGACACAAAACGCACCTCATGCAGGTAAGAACAGCCTCACACGCCGCGTGTCGCCGCATCTATCGGGAAAACTAGATCCACTAGATGTAAAGGGAAGGTCAACGTGGGCACTGAAGTTAGTTAGTGAGTTAAGTGGACATCAAGGTCATGATCAAGCTTCAGTCGTGGGGCCACAGGCTTCCTGTCTGCTCACACACACGTACGAGCACATGCAGCCGAGGCCTGATTCTGACTGACAGGACAATTTCTCCCACCTCTTTCATTTGGCGATCGACTTTGTAGTAAAATCCACTGCTCTCCCCCTCGTTCTCCTTCACTCTGCAGGTTGGGCTCACGGCACACACACACACACACACACACACACACAGACATATATATATCAGCTTGCAAGGAAACATATCACACACACTTCACGGGACGCAACGCTGATGCAAATATATCATACGCAGATGCACGCGTGGTGGTAAATACACAAGCAGACAAGCGGACAGCACACACATAACACACACACACACACACACACACACACACGTTCACATCCTCCTACACCCCCACATACAGAAGGTGTCCCAGTAAAACGGATGGAGGTCTTGGAAGGTGAATGTTTATGTGACTCACTAGGCTGATTAGAGGGACGGAGATCTAAAAATAATTGGCTCCTTTTACTTCCTTCCTCCTGTGGATTTACGAGCTTCTCTGCAAATGACTGGCAGCTTCTTTACTACGGTCAAACACTGAAGGATAAACTCACCCCGCCGCAGTGTGTGAGAGTATTAGTAAGCGCTGGGTGTGGATGTGTGGGCGCCCTGGATGTTTATGTGCAGACGGAGGCGTCACGCGCACGCGGTGAGTCATTGAGACTGAAATCAACCTTACAAATGTGACATGAAGCTTGAGTACATTTGAGGCTGATTCAAAGTGCCAGTCAGCGCTGTGTGTGGAGTGGCTTCTTCTATACACTCCCTGTCACCCAGAAGGCTCGGGGTGTGTGTGTGTGTGTGTGTGTGTGTGTGTGTCTGCGTGTGTGTGTATGTGTGGTGTTGGGCTCCTCCATCCAGTTTTCTGCCTGGGAAAACACTGCTTAGCCTATTAGCACTCCCTGTAATGCCCCCTCTCTCGCCCTTAATCCGCACAACACGGCTGTCGCAGACAAAGCGAGATGGCCTAGTGGACACTTCACTTGCACGGCGAGGAAGAGCGGACGACTGAGACATGAACGTTCCCATCCTACGGTCAATTATTCATTGATAACCTATTTATTTTTACCTTTAGTGTCAGTCAGAATGGCAGGAATGTGCAGGAATTCATCTTTAATTAATCCGCGCATGCAAAGGTGCCACATAAACACACACATCTAGTTCTTCTAACTAATGTATTATGTTTATAAGGCGGCAGATATGCATTATTCATCACTGATGTGGATGGAAGAGGGAGGGGGACATCATTGGATGTTACCATGTCACATTACTGTCAAATGCAGAGAGACTTAAAGGGGCCAGCGAGCTTTATTAAAGGTGGTGGTAAAGGTGGCAAGAGGGAAACAGTCAGGCGATGAGATGGGAGCGGACTGACCGCAGAGGTAGACGCATCTAGCCGGGCCGCTACGGGAATTAAGCGTAATGCAACAATCAGATGGACGATTGTTCTGTTCTCCTGCATTTGACGTGTCGCGGGGGGGATAGGGAAAGACATCGGCGCGGAAAACGGAAAAGGAGAAAGTGCAGTCGTGAACTCTGCGGTGCGGCAGAGAAAAAGGTCATCCGTGAAATATACAACACGGTCAGCATTTGATGAGATGAGCAGCAAATTAAAACCGTAAATGGAAGTGTTTAGCACGTAAATAACTGGGCAAGACAATCCTCCATCATCTCTACTATAAGTTTATTATCTGGATATGAGTTTATGGTGTTTTTGATTAGCTCGTGATTACATTTAGTCCGGGGAAGTCCACTTTGTTTAGTCCAAAATCACAAATAAACACCCATAACTGAAAGAGTTGGGCTCTGCAGGATCTGCTCAGGATGCTGTGGTCTCCTTTGTGAGAAATCAATCACCAAAATGGCTAAATTTACATTTTCCATATTTCTGGTTTCATTTTTGAATTGTGTCAATTCGACTACTGACAGACACGGAGACTTTATTTTGACAGAGCCAACCAAATCCTGAGCCGAGGTCACTACATTAGCGTTCCTGTTTTCGTATGCTCCACGGCTGCACTATATACACTTACCTAGCGAGGACCACACTATCAATGAGATGCAATTGAACGATCAAGACCTGAGTTGCTTAGCTTGGGGGAGCTTCGGATGGGGATCCATTGTAGCACCCGGGCACGACAGACCCTACGGATAGAAAGAAGGAGAATTCGAATGCAAGAGTGAAAGAGGGGAAAGAGGGTTAGGAAGGTATTTATAGAGATGCACTGAGGTGAGGTCCTTCTTCTGAAACTCTGCTGGGAGCTCCAAACACATTTGCATACATATTTGTTTTACACACGAAGCGGCCGTCAGTTTCCTTTGTTCTGTGTTCATGTTCCATTGGAAACAACGTGTTTCTGGTGTTTTACATCCCATTTGATATAACAAAGGCCTAAAATCATGGAAAACTCATTACACCAGTGTCCTTCTGTGGGAGTTGATGCAATGAAAACACATATCAAACATGCCTGGCGCACACAAAATGGATGTAAATACCTCAAAAGGACTTACTTCGCTGTTAGCATCATTAATAGTCAATGGGTCACTGTTTCACCATTGTTGCTAAACAGGAGTTCGATTCGATAGCGATGCTTCAGCCTGTGATGCTATTGGTCCTGCGGGGATTTAAGCTAAATGTTGATGTCGGCGTGGAAGCTTCATCGCTCGTTAGCTTGATCGCTAACATTTGGTCTTTACCAAAGTACTGGACGAACTAAAACTGTGATTTGTGATCCTGACAAAGCCTTAATTGTAATTCAGAAGCTGTTAATTGCCCACACCTGTGGTTGAACTATTGCAATTAAATATTTAGCCAATCTGAAAAAACAGTATTTTACCCATGTATCCTACATCAGCGGTGAAGTCTGCTGTGCAGTGTCTTGAAGTTTGATATCAGTTATTCATACCAGGGCAGAGGGGTACTCATGGTGGCCTTTTGCTAAAATGCCACAATGACGTTAACCTATATATCTACACAATGATGAGAGGAACCTTGGCTTCCCAATAAAATAATGGAAAAGGCAGAAATCCATTACAAAGGCAAATGTTACCTTTGCATGAGAATGGTGATCTGATAGTTCCAGCCAGGATCGTGAATTATGGTGGCTGTACTGGAGGCTGCGTGCTCTCACGTGCATGTGGAGAGCAATACGTACATCCTCGCAGCGCGGGTGACATCTTGGTTGTGTCAAAAAGGGCCCGTGTTTGTGAGCGAGTAGCAAATCTGAAGTGTGGAGACTGTTACACAACCTTTATTTCCTCAGATCTGAGCTATGTTACACACGCACAAACAGCGTTACCCAGTGTAAGTGTATGGGGCAGTTACAAACACACCTCGCTACCATTTTGCTTACCTGTACGCCAGAAACAGTGACATCATCACTTCAGGGAAATTATTCATTTAAGTCAAAGTCAGAATCAGGCTTAAATAGCATATCTTTACGTATTAGATCATTTAAAATAACCGATATGAATCAGAAATCAGTTTTAAAGTTGAAGATGTGACGTATCGATACGCCGACCTCTGGATCGATCCGAATGTGCTGTGAACCGCTCGATGGCCTTAAAGTGATGCTTCAAACTAAAAGTTCAAAGGTCAGCGCGAGACTCCAGCGAGACTTATTCTGATTCATAACAGAAAATGAATGTTAACATGAAATCGGTACGATACAACTCTTTGTAGTTTCATAGCCCATGTACCTAGACGTGTATCGGTCTTACAAAGGAGAGACACACAGCCGTAGTATTGATTGATATTGTGCAGTGTAATTTTAATCCGGCACACTTTTGTTTGAATTGCAACTCCAGATTAAATGAGAAGAGGTGCAGGCATGGTTTAGGAAGTGGTTTTATACCTTGTTTGTGTAGCACTGAAGACTTATAGTAAGAGGGCCCCGCCTCGGGAACCTCTTACCTTGTGCCCGCAATGACAAACACACCCGCTTCTCAATAAATCAATAACCAGTCCATACTCTGTCAGTGTGTCACAGGGCAAGGCACAGAGACAGCACAGCACCTGATATTCACCATGAGGGAATGAAACTTGGAAAACAGCGTAACACAGCCTGTAACAGTCGAGCACAGAGCAGAGAATGAGAGAAGATGGAGTGGGATGAGGGAGAGCGACAAAACACAAACAGAGTGAGTCATGGAAAACATCTAAAGACAACTTTGGTTGCAGCTTGTTAGCACTTTGCTATTTAACTTAACTAGCGTGGCGTGCAATCTGGCGTTGCATTGCAGAAATTTGTGCGTTCATCAGCAGAGAAAGTATTTTTTCTAATTCAAAATTAATATACTGTTAATTGAGAAGCCAGCTTGAGTTAGATGAATCGTTAGCTGCTTTGCTTCTTATGGAAAAACTACGGTTTCATGCGTAGATCATGACATTAGTCTGATATCTGATCTGATGAGTGAGTTACAGCACATGATGCTGACATTTGATTGGATAGGTTTCTTCCTCTTTTAATTAATATTAAAATCTTGCCATTGTAGCTGAGCTCTTTATTTTTTTTATTGGACTTCCAGCACGAGACAGACCTTCTGTTATTGTATTCAGAGGCTGCTGGGTAACAGAGGGCAGCGACCTTGAGACAGATCTTCTTACTCCGGCTAAACGATGGAAACAGAAAGGAAACAGAGCAGAAAAGATTCCTGAGGAGTCTCTTATCTCACACACACACACACACACACACACACACACACACACACACAGACGGGCGTGCCCTAACCACACACACGCGTGCACTAACCTTTTCTAAGACAATACACACAAAAACGCCTCAGGGTGTTGTCACAGACACAGACATGCTCCCAGGCACATACAAACACATGCAGGCTCTTTCTTCTGCAAGCTCCCAGTATTTAGTCCTGTGCTCAGCTTCCTGGAGGAGGATGAAGGATATATCGGGAAACTGTAGAGAATAACGTTTGAACTCAGCTTCTCAATACGTTGTATATTTGTCCAGTCAGTCACAATCATGTAATGTTTCCTCTCCAGCCCTTTCCTTCACCTCCCTCCTCCAACAGGCTGCTCTTCACTTCCTTTTTCTTATTCACCTCCCTTCTCCACCACTGACAGTGTCACTTTATCAGTGTATCTGTAATGCTCCTTAATTCAAGGCCAAGCCTGGCTGTCACCCTTGGGTCCCCGTGTCACCGTCACATCCAGACAGACACATGTTAGAGGACACTGGGACCTGTCCATCTACGGAGAGAGAGATAGAGAGACTTGGAGAGAAAGGCTTATCAGTGCAACCTTGCTGGTGAATTAGCAGACACTTGAGTGATAAGAGGAGGCAGACCAGCAGACACAGTGAGAGAAAATAAAGGAGATAGTGGGGGAAAATAGGAAGAGGAAGTGATGCGGTGACAGCCGCTATAGGGGCTGTTGTCGTGTGTCAGTCTTTCCCCCTCCGTTCACACTGCAGCTCAAAGCTGCCCAAATTAGATTTTCTTACAGAAGACACAGATCGGATCATTTCAAACCGGGAAAAAGGAAAAAAAAAAGTTTCCTGAAGTTGCAGCAACAATAGTTTAAAAGTGCTTTTAATATTAACAGTATTCTCGCCAAACATTGTGACACGACAAGTATGAAAACTTTAGGTGGAGACCCCTCGTAATGAGCTGAAAACACACAGCGGGAAAGCACGTCGCTGGCTAAAGCTGACGCCTGACCTGCTCAGTCGGTACACTGCACGCTGCGAAAACAGTCCAGCGGTCAAATGTAATAACATGAATAATGCAAGGCGAAATGCTACGCGATGCATTTTGTAAAAGTATGCAAATAACATCAGGCCTCTTAGCTTCCGTGGCTCCTTCATGCATGATTCGGCCTCCAGAGTCCAACTGCATCCCGCGTTTAGCCCCTGTTCCATCTTTTGCGAGGGACATTTAAGAGGATCACTGTTTTTACTCTGGAGTGTCCATCACCTCTTATTTGTTGAACACAACCATCATCTTTACAAGCATCAACCTTCATTTTCCACTCTGCATTTTGTTTTTGATTGCTGCAGAATCAGGAATCCCCGCCCCCTGTCCTCACTCCCAGTCTACATACATGACATGTATGTGTGTAACAAGTTTGGAGGGCTGACTATAAAACTAGTCTGTACAGAGAGTAGAGATGCAAACAGGCTCATAGTGTGAACAAGCCCCCATTACGTTTACTTCCTTGTAATTTAAGTAACACAATCAAGTACCTTTCTTAATTAGTTAATTAATTATGGGTGCTAATGTTGAAACGCAGCATAGAGTGGAAACTTTAACGTCAGTGGCTGTCTGTCTTATCTCCTAGATGCATTATCTTTGATTGCACGGTTGCACTCGGCTCTGCAGCCTGTTGTTACTGGACCACACTGGCAGTGAACCTCTCTCCGTCATTGGAGCAGACGTTACTTCCTGTGTGGCGCTCGAAATCAAACATCAGAGTTTTTCTTTCCCATTTCCCTTCTCATCTCGTCCCCATTATCTTCAGCATCGTCTTGTCTTCATCATTAGCTGCCAAGCATCAGTCGCTCAGCCTCCCACAACACTCGCGTGATGCACATTGGGATGGATATCCACTTTTGGCTGAGAGAGGCGCGGAGTCAGTTTCGATCGACCCCGGCCGCGGATGATGCGCTCTTGACGTGAATCAGCCCTGTCAGCTCCTGTGACGGCTGCCTGTCTCGTCGGCCCATCCCCTCGCCGCTGACATGATATGATGGGAGATGATACCGAACAACAGCACGTTGGCTCTCAGATGTTAGCGGGGGGCCCCGGGGCGTCAAAGACCCTGACAGACGCCACTTTATAGCTTTAATCCCAAGGTCTTAAAACAGCACTTGACACAAATTGAGGTTGGCTTCGTCTGTTGCAGAGGAAGGGAAAAAAATGAGCGAGGGGGAATAAAACCAGGGAAGCTCGCACTTTCCTTCCTGCGTCTTCCTCCCCAGCTTCTGCTTTTACTCCCAGCAGGTCGAGTGTTAGCCGCTAAGCTTGATGTTAGAGACAAAGGAAATGGTTGTGATACTACGCATGATCAGAGACAGGGTTAAAATGGACTTCAGTGTTTATATATCCAAAATTAAATCTTCTTAACCTTGGACCCTCGTTCTTTCTGGTCTCTTAGGACTCAGTGTATTTACTCACTAAAGGTTATTTTAAGGTTTATTTAAGGTTTATTTCAGAAACTGCACGGGCATCTGCTTGTAGTTTACTAATTCTTGGGCAGTTTTCATAAAAAACAATGTGAGACAACATGAAAACACATATTTGTTCGTCTGTTTATTCAGTGTTTTCAACCAATTGTGAATGTTTGTACATGATTGTACAAAGAAATGCTTCTGTCTTCCAGGAATATGAGATTCAGTGTTGATGGGATACTCTCAGCCTTTGCAATAATCAACAAAACCAACTGAAAAACAAACATTAATAAATAATAATGTTATTGGAGATCGTCGCTCCATCATCGTTCATGCTTCAGGAGATGCAAGTAGGAAGTGTACGGTACAAACGTTTAGGTTTTTATGTACGTTTTGTCATGTTTTAATACGTTTGCACCACGCTGGATTAACTTCTTGCCGTTTCTCTTGTCACTGCGAGCAGGAAATGTGCCGATCAGCTGCTTAAAAGACGATAAAACTGAAGAAATCTCAAGATTATTAGTAAAGATTTGAAGGTTGTAGGAGCACCTTCTCTCCACGGTTCGTGCACATTCATCCACAGTGGACATCAGAGGGTGTGCTGACAGTAACGTTATGAATAATGAGTCTGTGTTGTCAGATTTGTCTGAGGATTGAGTCAAATGCGATTTTGCAACCTTCCACAAAACTTATATTTAACATTTACAGCAGCAAAAAACGTTTTAAGGACCAATGATCATCAAAATAATGATGAGATGTAATTATTGATTATTATCACAAAGCTCTGACCCTGAATATATCACAACAATGTTTCCTGACGACATATTTCATTTGTTTTAGGCTTGGTTTATTACTGAGATACAAAGTGCTGATTGCTGTTTGTCTTTGTTAGTTACTTATTTATGTCTTACTTTGACCACAGGGTTTTGTGCGCAACCGCAGGCAGAACTCAGGATGCAGGTCTCGGGGGTCGGATGTGCCCGTCACGCATAAGACGTCTGCACGGCACGTAAATGCAGCGCCTCCCTCACCGGATATGACAACGAGATGCATGTTCGTAATGCAGGCTGTGAAATGGATTCACAGGGCTACATTTACTGCAAAATATCCTAAAAATGATACTGAAGGATAATTAATGTACATCTTCTGAAAAAGTTCATGCATGCTCGCGTCAGCTTGTGTCTTGTTGCACGTCCTGTTCAGCCTCTTCCACCACGCCTCTTATGTCACGACTCCTGGAGCCGTAAACGTCAGCAAGGATGATTCGAGCGGACAAACATTTTATCTCTGCTTCATTACCCCCACAACAAATTCCTGTACATTTGTCGCACTCGACAAACACTCCCCTCCTCATTTGGATTCTGATTCAGGAACTGGGGAGGGTTGAGGGGTTGAGGGGGTGAAACTGATTACCATCGGGCCTGCGAATCTAGCGAATGTGAGCCAAGTGATAAATGCACATTATATCACATGATTGCACCATAATTACAAAAAAACAAGGGCTGGAATCAAATTTCAAACGCATTATAATATCTGTCGATTGCGATATCAATATTCTCCATTTCCATTAAGAGTGCCTGGAATGGGCCACGCACGTTTAATTAATTACATCGAACCTTCATTACTTTGAAGACAGCTTTTGTTGAAATCGTAGGGATTATGATAAATTGTGTTTACCGGCGATAGGAGACGAAGACGGGTTTATGAACTGGCGCCGTGCTGGAGAGTCGTGGCACAGCAGCGCAGCCCAGGAAGCGGAGAACGTGCAGAAAATAAAGACAGTTTCTTATTTTTACAAGGACAAAGAGGGCATGGGACTTAATAATGTGAATTTTGAGGAAGAACACCTCATTTTTATGTATTTTTAGGACCACGTAAGCCTGAAAATACATTATAAAATTGCCCTGTAATGATGAAGCCCCCTTCTGAAGTGTGTGCGTCATCACAATCTAGTTTCCAGAGGCCGTGAGCTTCCCCACACACTCACAATTTCCGTTTTATTCAGCGAATTAACGGTCATTGTCTGAATTTCTGTAGTTTCTATTTAAATTATGAGAATTTTGAGGTTTGTCAGGAACAATGTGCTCTGTTCGAACTTCAGAAATCTAGTTATAGCTTTATCTGTGTGCTGGTGGTTCACCTCACAGTCCAGGTATTGTAACTCTGACCTTTAACGCAGTAAAAGCAGATTGTTTAAATATCCTGTTATCAATATTCGACCTTGTAAAACAAGAAAAAGGGACAACACATTAAAGGCATCACTCCAGTCTTTGCTTTTAAAGTTAAAGGTTTGTACTGTTTGAACTATTTCATAAAATGCTACAGCCACATGGCTTTTGTAAGGAGCATTGGCAAATATCAGCCGACGCCAAAACATCAGTCACTGCCTCTCACCCTGTACTATTTTGGTAGTGATGTCGAAAGTGATACTTCACTGTTTCGAAAGGGCCTTCTCACAGATGGCCAATAAAAATGATTGATGTCTACAGGGGGCTTCATGGTGGGGAGGGCGTGCACGTCCAAGTTCTGCAGAGGGGTTTTCTGTGTGCGTGTGTGTGTGGTTCCACATGTGATTTCCATCAAGAAAACATGTCTCCAATCATATTGTATGCACTTTGCTGTTTAACGTATATTATTAATATTATTATGCAACTTGGTTTACTAATAACACTCCCATGAGCCTCAGCAGCAGCTTGTAGTTCAGCTGTGCTAGCAAAAGTTAGCTAGCACATGCTAACTAACGCATGTTAAACCGTGACATGATAAACATTACACCTGCATGGCATGAGCTTGTTAGCAGCATCACTGAGAGAAAGTGAGCGTGCCGACGGCTGGAAATCTAGCAGCAGCTTGTAGTTCAGCTGTGCTAGCAAAAGTTAGCACACGCACGCTAGCATGCTAAACTATGACAGTGGGCATGATAAACATTACACCTGCGTAGCATGAGCTTGTTAGCAGCATCACTGAGGGAAAGTTAGCATGCAGATATTAGCATTTAGCACGGGGGCATTTGTGCATGGGTGCAGACTCACAGAGCTGCTAGCGCCGCTGGAAATCCAGCCCTGTGGTCGAGGTCAATATGGTCAAAACCATCCATGAGATGCTGCAAAACCTGGACAGCACATGTTTAACTGATACGCCTCATACAAAGCTCAGACTCTTTGGATGATTTACTAATAATGTCAAGTGCACAAATGCAAGACAAGGCTCACATTTCAGCAACAAGGAAATTAAAAACGATTTACGTAAAATATGAAAGGCTTCAAGATAAAATCAAAAATAGTGAAACAGAAAATAAAAATGAGCTGCAACAGAATAAAACAGACTTTTGCAATATACAAAAAGTAGCTCAACAGAAATACGCACGCATACACCCGCTATTTAAAATGCGAGGACCTTATATCCATGCAAACACGCTCATTTCATCCCGACCCTTTCCCACCTATTATTCACTGGTGATTTTTACCTTAGTTTGCGTGAGGTGTGTTGGGAGATTATTAAGTAGATATCGATTGTGATTTGATTAAACTCTTGCTAATTTGCTGCAAACCAGCAAGACGTTTAATCAAATAAAAATCAATAGCGTCTTAAGAGCCCTTGGTACATCTCTGGAATGGGGGACTACAGTGGAGGTGTTATAAATTACCGGTCGGAGTGATACAGCCGATAGTATAATGTCGGAGGGGAGAGAAATGGACAGAGGGAGAGGGAAGGAGAGGGGTGGGATACAGAGGATATGTCACTCTTACAGCGTGGTGGGAGGATGGATTTGTGTTCAGCGGGGAACGTTTGGCCTTGGTGTTTCAATCCCAGCGTGAAGAATCAGACGCTGTTAGGGAGCAGGAGGATGATTATTACTGTCTATTGTTGTGCATCTGCATGCCTTCTTTCCAACGTTCAACCACATAAAACACTCTTTAGACAAATAGACACTGTTGCAGTTCATTTGACTTGCTTGTCTGCACTGGACAGTGGCTTTAACATGTACGTTGTATGGTAAACCTTCACTGTTGTTCTGCACACTGGTCAACAGTTCATATACCCTGCATCTCTTCTGCAACATGGAAAAACACAATCTGCTTTATTAGACTCATTTAGTGAATAAAGGATCCTAAATGGGACACAAGGTGATATTCAAATAAAGAAACGCAATCCTGAGAGAAACCTGAAGAGAGTTGGACCTGATATGAAACGTAATTAATTAATACTAATTAATAATTCTAATCAGCTGGAGTAAGCAGGAGGATTTAATGTCTGATCGTCTGATTAAGTATGTTTCGATCAGTCAATCAGTGCGTATTCTTGTGCCAAATTGAGCTTTCACCCCCTACTGATGTTTTAAATCTCTCTTATTTCATTGGATTTCTATTTAGCCCCATGTATTTTTCATTTTAGCTGCAGGTTTGTATGTTTTTTGTGTTGTCCTGTGCCCAAACTATCCATGAATTTCAAAATAACATCGCCGCAGTTTAAACGTACAAACATAAGGGCTGTGATGATCCCAGCCTGATTACACTGAACCGCACTAATCCTGATAAACCGAATGATACCGATGTTTAATAATGCATACAAAGTGGAAGCGTATTAACGCTGTAACAATAACTTGGCTTTTGTTGACCAGAGATGTTCTTTTGTTGTCACCATATGCTCCACATCAACACAGATGGAAGCACGTTCCCTAACGCCCCAAACGGCCAGGACCTAATTCAGAGTCATCGGCTCCGATTTCAGACGCACAACGTGACGAGAACATCCGGCGGAGCGATGATCACTTACAGACGAAAGATGATGATGGGAAGGTTCCCAGGTTTACAGCCATTAAAAGGTAGATAACTGCAAAGTGTCCGTGCTGCAGCGTGCCCTATATATTATCATTTATTTCAGTGTAATGATGGATTTAGTCATAAGATGTCAATGTGTTTTACAGTTGGATGATCCTTTCATATAGATTTTCTGCAGTTGTGTAAATGGCTAGGATGTTTATTTGGACAGTGTGTGTAAATTGGAAACTAGTCGATGTTAGTCCGCCATGAGAACCAAGCAGCACCTCGTGGTTTTGCATCATTTTAATATTTGTGGGAATATAATAAAAATAGTGATAAACAATATATATAAACAGCTGAAAGATCTGGTTAATATATTAGTCTAAAGGTGGAAAATGTCGTTTTCAGATAACCATGCTTTTATTTTGTCTCTACTTGGATTATAAGTGCACCAGAACAACATGGCGAGCTGTAATGCTGTGCTACAGCCGTGAGGCGATTTAATTGCAGTGATCACAGAGGGTGGATGGGCGGGTCCAACAGCGCGGCGTGTTTATGCCGTGGCCCGCCGGTCACCCGCGGGTCACAGGGTCACCGTGCGCGTTAGGTGTCAATTATACCTCCTCCATATGTCCTGCCCGGGTCCTATTTATCTTCATCCCTCTCGGTTCAAACCCTGACCTCCCTGCAGGCCCAGCAGGGACAAACACATCAGGGCCTTCATGCAACGCGCACACACGTGCACACACACACACACACATCCTGGTTTTTAATAATGCTTCCATGTTCCATGTCTGTCATAGCTGTTTGTTTATAGGTATGCTATATACTTTTGGGAAATCAGTCAGCCCCAGGGACTCAATTACTACGGGTATGTATGGTTTTACTCTTTTTAACTTGTGTCGTTTGTACCATTCATTTACGCGCTGACTCACTCCCTCATGTGTCCGTTATAGAAACATGATTGGCACCCAGCACTGAGTTTCATCTTCGATCCACTTCGCCGCCGAGCACGAGCTCAATTTCACATTTTTTTGAGAAGCCAGAACGCGTTGGGTGCATGCATAGATGCGCCTTATAAATATGCCGCTGCAGAAATGCGAGGCGACATACCCTTTATATAGATCCATACATCTAAATGTGTCATTGAACTGCACGCGTGTATGAAATAATAGTCCAGAAACAGACACCGGTGGCACCGAGTCCTAATTAAGAAATTCCATATAAAGGACATCAAACAAAATGTAGCGTATTGCTCACACAGGCCCTCTTCCCCATCTGGCCAAAATGGCTATTGTGGCTCATTGTCTAAAAATAGGGATGAAGACAAATTATTATCATTTGCCAAAGCCCATGACAATAATGATGAATGAACACTTTTTTCCCTTTTCTGCTATGCCCTCTGAAGTCATTGCTTAAGGCCCTTTTCTCCATTTCCCCTCAGCTCTCTCTCTCTCTCTCTCTCCTTTCCCAGCTCCCGCCGTATGGTGTAAAATATCTATTGAATAAACATCATCAGTACAGTCTGAGATCATCCCCCACCTGACACCTTTTCCTCTCACTCCTGATTGATATCCAAAATATGTCGCCCTCATTCCTCTTTCCCTCTCTCCTGCCCTGTTGTTATGTATGTAATAAGCATGACTCTGTGTGTGTGTGTGTGTGTGTGTGTGTGTGTTTGATGCGGTGATTGATCACCAATTTGGCCTGACAACGCCGCACTGCCCCTCCCCCCTCCCCTCTCCCTCCCTCACCCTGTCCCGTACCAAACTTCCTGGGTGAGTAATGTCCCCGCTGACGGGGACAGATAAGGGACACGCTTCACCGGCGCGCTCCTGATAGATCACCGCTTTGATGGAAGAGCGCCACTGATGTTATACGTACAAATAAAACAATGTTATTACCCTCGTTCACCTCTGCTCGTGTGTTTGTCTGAGCCACGTGAAATCGGACCTGCATGCGTCTGACTGCAGGGTCACTCACAGACACGGGCATTACCATGTTACCCTGTGACTCTGCATCACAGAGCGTATAGTTTGGGTTAAATGGCGGTCGTCCAAAATCTCCGACTGGTGTCTAACTGCACTGAAATGTGGTAACGGTGATGCCAAAACATCTGATTCACATGAAGTATATATTTATTAATCCTGGAGTGCCCAAAAAAGGGTCACAACTGAAACTTAATTGTGCAAAAGCAAACGCCTTTTTGTGCTGTATTGTTCAAATGCAATCAATAGGAGGTTCCCAAGCTCCTGTAATGGTCAGGCTGCACAAAGTGTCACTCCAATCAAACTTATGGCGGACCAAGTTTGGCCCGCTGGCCCCGCTTTGGGCACCCATTCAGTGACCCCTCATGCCTTTTTTTAAATTCCATTTACCATCAAGTTGAATCGTTAAATCCAACCACTAATTATCTTCCTGGGAAACTTGTAAAACACCCCTCAGGACCCCTGACGTGCCCCCCTGATGCGCACGGCCCAGACCCCAATTAGGAAACCCCACGCATCCCATGAATTCATCACAGATACATTACAGACACAGCATATGGACCAAACATGAAAGACAACCTAATCCAGAGAGAGCAACCGGACAATGACAATGACAATGACGGTGTGTGTGTGTTTACATACGACTGTGCACATTTTGATGAAGATCATCGCCTGCTCGCGCGTGTGTGTGTGTGTGTGGCTGGCGAGGGAGCGAGAGAGAGAGTGGAGCAGAGGGAGAGCGAGCGAGCCGGGTTCAGAGCCAGTTCAGCTGCGCGCGGCTTGACAAATTATTTGTGGAATTGTTGCATTCACAGTCACTTAAATAGGAATCTGTCAGAGAGGAGCAGAGGGCCGGCCTCACCGCAGCGAGCAGCGGAGCAGCCTGCTCTGTGGCGCACCACCTCCTCAACATCCACCCCCCCGCGCCGCCGCCGTGCCCTCCTCCTCTCTCCTCCTTTTCCGCAGTCCCTCTCGTTGCCTCTGTGTCTCCCCCAATCTGCCCCCCTCTCCTCCTTCCTGCCCGTCCTATGATGATGGATTGAGCCTAATGCAAATTTACAACCATTTTATACGTTGATGCCCCCCCCCCCTCCAGCCGGCTGCAGGAACATAGCTCAACATCGTGCTTCCAACATGTCCTCCTTGACACAGCCGGCATCATCGGCCTCCTCTCAATCTCCCGGCTTCACAAATCTCGGCTGGATGGAGATTAATGCCGCTGTGGGCCCCCTGGCTGCAGCCGGCGCTCTGTCCACACTCCTGTCTCTTCTTGTTTGTGCACATATGCCGTGTTTGTTCATATACCACGGCGTGACAACGTGCACAACAGCAAGAGATCCCTCCTAGATGGATACCACGCTGGGGGAAGTCACTGCTTCTCCGATTTGACCCGTCCGGGTCTGTTCTTTGCGTGGTGATGGGCTTTTCGGGGTGCATGTCTGCGAGATGTATCCCCCCAACATTGTTGTATATCACCCTTCTGGATGGAGGGATGGAAAAAACAAAAGGGGAAGAAGAAGGGAGCCAGTTTTTCACCCTATCAGCTTGGAAAGGCAATGTTGTGCCCTTGTAATTGTGTAGGTATCTCATCTATCAACAGTGCCACCCTGGATAATAAATATAGAGTACACAGGCAGCTCCTCCGAGATTTAAAGAGAGGGTGTGTGAAGGAGTATGTGTGTATTTGTTTGTGCACGTTTGTACATGTGTGTGTGCGTGGAGAGGAAAAACTAGAACAGGTGCCTTTGCCCTGATGAACTACCTCTCTGTGTTCTTGAATGAGTTCAACGCTCTGATCTTACGAAACCTTCACGCGCTCGTACGAAATCTGCCGCGATGGTCAGCGCGCGAGCAGCGAGCCACGGCCTCGGCTGAAATGTTTCTTCCTTCGACTCATTTTGATTCTTTACATCCTGGGAAGTTGCTTCATCACCGCTTTCAGCGCCTCTAATCTCTTTGGGAACGCAGTGATGGAAACTCTCCGCTTAAATCGCGTTTTGTGATTTGTTGCTGCTGCCATTTTGGAGCGATTTGCGATTTAAGTTTTCCAGGATCGCTGTGGAATTCAGGCGTTTGAAAGGATTTCATTATCTTTTTGAATCTTTTATCAAACTCTATTAACTTCTGTCACATGGAGACATCTGTGTATTTGTTTCGTGGCTTGGTATACGTTGCATGCACAAATCTTTTTCCGATTTTGCTATGCATGTAAGTTTTCTCTTACTGCGTGCCTTCATTTCAAACTTCCTTGATGATCTCTGCACCCTCGACCATCCTCGGCTGCACCTGCTGGGTGGGGATCAATGCTATACCCTGGTCTATGGTCAGGTGAGGACCAAGTGTGCATAAAGACAACCTTACATATGTGTTGCCCTTAACTTTACTAGGGGTGCAACTGAATTTATGAGGAACAAGAGAAGAGAGTGCATCGTGACGCTGCCACAAGAAGGCAACCAGCTGCAGGCCCGGCTTCTCGAGAAGGAACGAGGGAAGCAGGACACCAGCTGACAACAGGAGAAGACGGAAAGGGAAAGGAGCTACCCAGCAGAGTGGGTAGCTCTGCCCGAATGCATAGGTTTAATGCATGCAGTGTATCTATTCACCACATTTGTGTTGTGATCTTAGAGTTTAACCCTAACCCAAACACGTTTGTGAGTCTTGAAACACGCAGGCCACTCGCGGTTGCACAGCGGTGTTTCTCAGTCACAACCAGTGTTTTGTTGAGCATCTTCTTGCAGAGAGCGTACTGCGCAGGCGGCGGCAAGTGTTTCATTTTAGACTTAATTAGTCAAATTAGCTGCAGCTGATTCTTAACTTAAGATCACTTTTTGGTGTGAAAGAGTCCTCGGAAACATGCACTTCCCCATTATGACACAGCCAGAGCTGTGAACTGTGCATAAATATGTGTTTACACTGCAAATCCTCCACTTTTTAGGGTGTGAATCCCATCGGGTGGCCGTGGATGTGCTAAACACCATGCCAGTGAGCAGAGAGAGCTGCTGGTGGCTGTGTGGGAGGTATTTTTGTGTTTGCAGGGAAGGGTGGGTGGGGGTGCGCTTGTGTAGATGGCAGCCAGAAGTGTGTGTTCGGTGCCGTGTATGTGTGAGCGAGTGTGCGCGTGGGAGGAGGGGTCAGGGGGTGTCACACTTGTTTTTATACTGCTTGCGAAAAGCATCACTCCAAAGATGTTAGCATGTCAGGCCTCTTCATTACCGGCATTAGGCTAATTAGCATGGCCATGTTGACTCAGAGTGTGTGCGCATGTCTGTGTGTGTGTGTGTGTGTGTGCGTACTGTATGTCACATGAGTTGTTATGGATGCCATGCTGGAGCTGACAGGAGGCCTGTAGTCAAACATGGAGGCTGGCAGTTGACAAAGAGCACAGTCTGTCACAGTGATACATGCTCTCTCTCTCTCTCTCTCTCTCTCTCTCTTGCTCGCTCGCTCTCCATGTCTGCGCCTAATTGGGCCCTCTGGATATCTCCACTCCTGAGGATGTTTGTATACGAGCATATACAGTGATATGTGGCAGGGTTGGGAGCATACAGACTATTGTGTACGCTGCTGTCAGAGCCTGCTCGGGGAACCCTTCACTTCATGAGGTGATCTTACACTTTGCAGTCCTTATATCTGAATGCTGTGAATTCACTTCACTATAAGCTGCAGCTCCTGCGTGTTCACATCGCGAAAAAAACTTCCAAACCGCTTCCAACGACAACGGCGACGACGGCAACAGCTGACGTGCACCGGGTCACCGAGCGATCGGCTCACAGGGCCCGCTGTTCTTGAATCATTCCTCTCTTCCGGTAACACGTTCGCTTCATCTTTGCTCCTCGTCATGATGATAAAAACTACAAGATCCTCGTTTAAGCTACAATATGACAAGTGTGACACATTTCCCAAGTGACGCCCATGTGTAAATACCCAGAGGGGGCTTTGGGGGGGGTGAGGGTAAGACGAAATGGACGACTGATGTACAAAAAAAAGATTATACACACTTTGTCGCTTGGACTGTTTGTCAGGACTAAAAACTTCTTTCCTCTCACTCTGTCTCTCTCTCTTTCTCTCCCCCTGCCCGTCTGTCTCCCTCTCTCCCATCTTTCTTTTTTAGCTCCTTCTCTGGAAAAAAAAAAAAAAAGTATTAATTTATTAAATTTCCTCTCCATTTAACGACCCCATTTGGAGAATTTGCGTTTGATCCTCACCGGCTCGGCGAGGCGTGAAGATGGCAGGACGGGGAAGGGAGGAGATGGATCCGTCAGCGTGTCACATAAATATCTTATTAGCCAGTGATCTTATCATCATAAAGCAGCCCATTTATACAGTTAGGCATGTCATGTTGGTCAATTGCACAAAAAAGAAAAAAAATCCAACTGCATGCAATATTAAACCCTCAAATCTCATGCCAACACCATTAGGGGAGTCTCTGAAATCCTCCTCTTGCTGTCTAGCCTCGCTCCTCTTCCTCTCCTGGATGTGCGTGCGTCATAAATCTCCTGCTCCTGGATTTTTTTATTTTTTTTCCCTCCACTCCCAAAAGTCTATTTTATTTTATTTTTTTTCTGTTTTTCCAATTGGAAAAGAAGAGCGTTGCAATTTATATTTGAGTGGGGTTAATGGCAGTTTGTCAAAAAGTGGAGGTGGCGGGCCTCCTACTGCTGAGGCTAGACACACACGCACATTAAAACACACTCTGCGCGCACCCGTACCAGAGAGAGTGACGGTTATTAAATTGTTTTTGTGTCCTGTTTGTGTTCTGACGCTGACTTCTGCATTAATACTATCCTTAAATACAATTTTACAGTCTCACTGTTGACAGTGTTTAACGTGATTAACCACGAATCAAACATTAACCAGTTAATGACAACGCTTGTTTTGAACATTAATATTGTCATTAAATATCAGATTTCTGTCACATAAACCAGACTATAATCAACTGCGTTTGATCGTTATTAAAGCAAAGCATATTAAAATCATAATGTGCAAACCTGGGTTTATTTTAGACTGCATGAATACTCGTAAAGTGTCGATGTTGTTGTTTGTTTATTTAATCAAACCCGTGATTTAATTATGTTCGCCGCACGTCTGAAGCCAAACCGACACCATTTAACTTCCGTACGACTAAGCTGAAATCAGTTGCACCTTACAGCGGGTTTGTATGGAGTCCCAGAGTGGTCATAAAGAGGAAAACGTCAAAATCAATCTGATACATTACTGAATCATTTCTAATTTAGAATTGTTTTTACCTGAAAATTTAATATATATATATATATATATATATATTAAATTTAAAATAGTATTTAGGCCACAAACTGAGAGCTTGGAATAGCTTCATGTGGGCACAGGATACAATTTGTTGCCATATCGTATTTAATTTGAGATAAATGATGTACCTAATGTGACAGACAGTGGGCACAATGTTATTTTTTTCATTTGAACTTTGATTTTAAGGGAAGTTGTTCATGCAGTTTGCTTGTAAAACAAACAGAGAGTGTGGCTGCACGTGCGTTGTAGTTTCCCCAGTAAACACACCGTCCTGTTCGCCTGTCACACTCTCCCTGCCCCGGAGATCCAGGCTCAGGAAATCGTTGCTGCAAGCGGCAGAGCTGCAGAATGGAGTTTTGTAAGTTGCAATTTACACAAACTATTTAGCCGTTATCATCAACTTTGTCATATGTGATCATCCAAAAGCCACCTATGTTAGGAGAAAGACAGTGTTACCTCTGTTTCATCAGAGGTTACATAATGGTCGTAGCTGCTTAGCTTATCAGCTAACTGTGTGGCCTATGAAGCCAGGGTGTATCTGTTGCCAAGCCATAACCCAGGAGGTTCAAACTAAAAATGCACCTACATTAGACCAAAGGCCAGGGTGTTTAGCACCGTGTATACACAGAGGCACAGAAACATGCCGTGCAGATGGTGTGTTCAGGCGCTGCAGTTTACGAGTTTTCATGTATCACGTCAACATAAGTGTGGATAGGGTTGCGTACGCGTCTCTTCTCCTGTCGTACAGCATGGCGTGGTCTGTAAATGATTCAAACATCCAGGCTGCTAACAAACAACACAAAGCGGACTTTATGCCTGGATTCCATTATCTGCATATCACATTGGCGTTTTCACTCATGGTTATACGAAGCGGTTAATGACAACCGCCCACACGTGCGCACCTCGACAACAGAACGTGGTCCCATGGGCATTTTTCAGCGTTACAGGTTGAATAGGACTGACTGGGTGCAGCGGAGGTGTCGCTTTTAAATCAACGGTGTCTGACTGTAAGTAGGTGCAGTGCAGTAACAATCTATAGTATCCATATGTTAGCATTAATATAAGAAGGCTAACTAAATAAAGTCCTCTTCTACAGACATAACAGTACATTCTTCTCACTTGAATGTTGTATTATACTGCCGGCGCTGGTAACAGAGCTGGATTTTGAAGGTGATCACACATGGATGCACACTCCCCGTCTGCTGCTGGAGTCCATCGGAGTGCACAGCATTAGCGTCATTGCTAACCGTACCCAGATACAACACGTCTCAGTCACATGTAACAAAAGACCAAACATGATCACAATGTGCATTTCTATTTCTAGCCGTTAAGCTAGCATGCTAGGAAATTTAGCTGCACCTTTCCCGCATTTTACTTGCAACTAGCTTGCTATAGGTTTAGCAACATACCTGCACAGCCTTCTGCAGAGGCACGTTAGCTACAAGGCTAGTTTTATTACAGGCCTGTGACAGCCATAAGCTCTTTTCTCCTATTTTGTCAGAACATTTGATTTAGTGAATGCAAGTCGGGATTTTAAGCGAATACTTTCCCCACTCTTTAAGTGCAGAGGTGGAGAAAGATGGTAAAATGTTGCACACCTGCAAAACCTCTGCAGACAGGACAGGATGGAGTAGGAGGAATTGATATTGTAATCAGGAGCATAAACAGACAGAGTTGGGGAGTTTTGCCCTGAAATCCATAAGAGCAAGACAGAAATACAGCACATTGGTTACAGATGAATCTGTTGCTTCGAGGGAGGAAATAAAAAGAGTTGAGACAAGCCAGGACCGCAGCGCCTGGAACACACTGGACAACACAAGCATGACAGTTACCATAAACAACGCTATATGGAGCGCACCTGCTACATAAGCAGCGTGTTGTTCCGTCCGATGGATCAGGCAGGATCTGGCACAAATTAAACCCCCGGACAGAACAAACCTTTAAGAGACAATCAGAAGATGTGGAAGGAAGGAAGAGAGCGGGGAGCAGCAGGCAGACTAGGAGGATTATTATTCAGTTATCAGAGCTCTGTGGAGCAGAACTGACAAGGACAGGAGCAGATTTCCTGCTTCTCATACTTCCATCTGCCACTTCACCATGCAGAGGATACGTGCACACACTCGCCGCTTTGCACACACAGTGGGAAAATGCACTCTCAAAGGCAAAGAGCGATAGACAGAAAGAGGAGCAGAACCACTGACTGAAATGCTCAAAGGTCAAATAAAAAGCACATAAGCCTCCGAATGTGTGCAAATATTAAAATATTAAAAGTTCCTCTTGGTCAGTAAATAAATGCAATAGCAAGTACTGCGTGTTTTTTAATAAATTATTATATAAAGACCAAACAAACCGTCCCGATAGTCATCTTGGCGGCGATTGGTGAGGTCATCCCGGTTTGATTGTGCATCTAAATATCAGCATCATCTCAACGTGGAGCATAAACAGAATCTCTTCCTTCTCATCAGCGTCCCTTCCTCGCCGCACGCCCCCCATTTTTTTTTAAAGGCCCGAATCTGTCTCATTATCTTGTTTTGATGTTGCACTTTATCAAAATGGGGCTTGATAGCCTCGGGCCCCGGAGTGCATCTGAACTGCGGACAAGAAGGAGAAGAGCAGGAAGTGAGAGTGCCCCGCACCGTCTTGCCGCCTCATCTGTTGACAACAAGAAAGACCATCACAGCAAAACGCCCGCATGTATGGACATCAATTATTTTTTAATTGTGAAAGAGTACAGTACACTAATTAAAACTTGTATATCTTGCCATGCCAAAGGCAAAATTAATAATTGATATTTTATTAATATTCAAAAGTAGCACTGGGAATATATTAAAGGGATTTTGTGGTTGCAGAAATGATCTAGTAGCTGGGCTTGTGTGTGTGTGTGTGTGTGTGTGCGTGTGTGTGTGTGACCTGTTTCTGATGAATTAGACTGCTCCACCCCTCTTTTAGCCAGGCCAGGCCCAGTTTAGCCCCAGAGAGGGGTGGGGGCAGAGAGAGGGAGAGAGAGGGAGGGTAAAGGGGATTTGTTTAGAGCGACTGTGGTTAATTTCACTGTGGCCGGTTCGCAACTGAGTCTGAATTTTAAAATATTCCTGAAAAACAGCAGCGCGGCGTCACCAAGCTGAGCCTCGATCGGGCACAAAATGGAGAAGAGACGCACGCGGTTCTCGAAACTGTGCGACCAAACTGCAAAACCGTGTCTGTCATGATGCACGAAGCAAAGCTTTTTAGGTTTTACTGTTCGGGGTTGAATCTTGAGGTGCATTTGCAAGCAACACGTTGTTCATATTGTGCATAGCAGCCATCAATCCGACTGAGCAGAAACAGCTCAGTTCGGCCCTGACGTGTTTGATTAAAGCAACATTTTGGGGAAACTCTGACTCTGTGCCTTTGCTGGATATTGTATTTGTGATCCCCGTCCATCGCCTGCCGTCGCCGACATCGTGCTCCGGCGTGGAACCAGGAAACGCGACGCCGAAATCGCTCAAAAGGTGCCGCGCTCGCTTAATTTAGTTCATGAAAATAGAGCTACGTCTCTGGTATTTCACTTGATTAATTACTCGGTTTAATATTTAATTCGGAGTTTTCTTCTGAATTAGTTCTCCGTGTGGAGGCGTAACGTGTCCGAGAGTTTAACTCTTGGGGTGGTCGCTCTCTCCTGAGGAGCCGGCGGCCCTGCGGCAGATCGCTTTGACACGTCTCAGGCATGAATGCTGAAGTGAATGATGCCTGGACTGATGGATGCCACCTCTGCCTCGCGCTGTCACGTCTTACTGGGACACTTCATGTTATTTGCAACACCTGCTTTTGGTCTCACCTGTTATTCCTGTTGCAGCGGGCCGAAATGAAAAGGGACAGCTGGAGTTTCTCGACCTTGGGGTCGAAAACCTCCATGGAGTCACTTAATGAGCAGATCCTGAAAGATTTATAACAAATCTACATTTTTAATTTTTTTGAATGCGCTTCGAATACCGGCGCATCATTATTTCCACGTAATCAACCTTGAGCAGAACCTGAGGAGGAAAACGCGCTGATATTTCTGGCTCCTGTAAAACATTTGCATCACTTTTGAAGCCTTCCTTTAAAATTCAGAGCATTGTTCGAAAGACGCGTTGGTGTTTTGCTCTCTGATTGGCCACAAGTCAATTAAACACGTCAACCTGGACGTTACAGGTGTTTATTCTGCAGGACGCACGAGGACTTTGATGTCTGGGAGCGAGTTGCAAATAACGAACGAGCTAATGGGTAAATCATAAACAGCAGCATCTTATCATGTTATTGTGGCAACACAAAAAAATATATATTGAGGGATTTTGAGCAAGAAAACCAAGCAAATTAGTTCTGAAAGTGTTATTCCTGTGAAAATAAAAGCAGTGCTTTGAACGTCAGTTTGATGTTTTTGCGCATTATCACACTGATTCTGCAAAATATCATCACTGATATTGAGACTTAAAAAACAAACTTTTGCAATTGACGAGTGGGTTAAGCTGAGTAATTGTAATATCTGGCGCTAATATATACAAATTCAAATCATTTCAGTATCAGAATATCTATAAATATAGTCTAATATCAGATCCTCATCATATCCAAAATGATGTTTTTAGCATTTTTTCATCTTCTGTCCAGACCTGCAGATGATAAGGACAGTGCTGTGTGTGCACGTGTGTGTGTGCACGTGTGTGTGTGTGTGTGTGTGTGTGTGCACGCGCGCACGGCGGGGTCCCATCTCCTCGTCCCCTCGCTGTTGAATATTCACGCGAGGAGGAGGAGGACGAGAGATTGCGCTAATCTAAAATTTCTAATTAAAACTATTTGGATCGGCGGTATCACATAAACACTATTATTGTTTAATATCGTTCACTGTCGCATGGAA
Organism: Datnioides undecimradiatus; assembly: GCA_008933995.1. Lineage (NCBI taxonomy): Eukaryota > Metazoa > Chordata > Actinopteri > Lobotiformes > Datnioididae > Datnioides > Datnioides undecimradiatus. Next base: position 7,374,248 of record WARS01000060.1, read on the forward strand.
TGATCCATCATCCTGCCAGGTGCTGCCCCCTCCTCCAACCAGCCCCGACACCCACCCTCCGCCTCATATCGCGCAAGGAAAGAAGAAAGAATAAATAAATAAACAAAAAGATAATGACGCCACCTCTTCTTCCACTCAGCGTCTATCCTGGTTTTTTAAAAGGAGGCAGGAGAGAGAGGGAGAAGGCGAGGGTGGTGGATGGAGGGGGCGGTGGGGGTTGAGCATGTGTTTAGTATTTTTTTAATAAGCGTCCTCAGTACTATTGAGTGGGTCCCTTTGTTCATATGGTAAGATTAATTATGCTGTCAGCCACTCTCAGGGGCTGCTTAACAAAGATTCAGTGATATAATGGCCCGGCCCTGCGCTTGGCAATCACAATCACTGGGAGACAATTTCAGATCCTCCCTTCTCCACACAGCGGCGAACCCTCGGCCGCCCTTTTCATCAAAGAGGAAGTCATTTTTGCCCGGGCTGACGGCTAAACATTCTTCTCCTTTGCATCCACGCTGGCGGGCGCACGCGCACATGCACGCTCACAAATAAGTTTCCCATCGCGTCTGTGCGGTTTGACTCCTTCAGCTGTCACTCCTAACCCGCCGTTATGATGCGTGCGAGCTCGGGTCTCCTCCAAGGACGGCGGGAACAAGTAATGGAACGACACACGGGGTTTGAACTCTGCTGTTGTCGCTGGTGTTTCATCACTACGCACACACACACACACACACACACACACACACACACACACGCACACACACTCGCTCACATTTCCTCTCTTTCCCTGGCATCTATATTAAACTGAGGTTAATTTTGCATTGCAGATTGAAGACGCCGCGGACGCATCGTCGCGAGCAGCACGGATAAGATAGATGTTTTTGTCATAGTCCATAGGGGACTAGCGGTGGACGTATTTATTGATACTGGCAAGTTCTATTCAGGCGATTTCAAAGGCCTGATTTGTATTTTTTTTTTTTTTTTTGGCGCAGCAGTCTCTCTGCGAACAAAGCCGGATGTGTTAGAAAGGGCAGAGATTGAGGGAATGAAGAAAAACAGGGAAAGTGTTTTTTTTTTCCTTTTTGTTCCGCATGGTTGTGAAATGTGTTGGCAGCGAGGGGATCGGTCAGATTAACACCCGACATTATGCAGGCAGATACCTCTAACTAGCTGCAGACCCGTGAGTGTGTGTGTGTGTGTGTGTGTGTGTGTGTGTGTGTGTGTGAGCACAGGCTGAACTCCGGCCAGTGCACGACGAGATCAGGAGGATCGAGATCGACATGAGGGCTGCGTGTTTGTGTGCGTCTGCGTTCCTGCAGCTGCGCGGACACGTTTCCCAAACGTTGATCCTTAAAACATTTCTTTTTCTGTCTGTATTGAAGAAACGCAGTGACCTCATGTTTCCTCCCGACTCGCACTGAGCCGACTGCGAGCGTGGATCCAGTTTGAGTGTGTCGCCATGTGAAAATGATGTCATAGTAACGCTCTGGACTCCCATGCCGACAGGCTGATGTCACCGCTGCACACATTTTAAAATCCAGCGTAACCTTTTGCTCCACGCCTAATCCATGCCTGGTTATTATTACATGTGTTCCGGGTGTTACACCGAGCCGCTACCAACAGAAGTTGGTAGGAAGATCTTTTTGTAATTAACTATAATGCGGACACAAAACAGCAGCAACTAAAACATTAAATTATTATGCATGATTTGTATTTGAGCCCACGCTTAAAGCTGCAGTGCGCCGCTTTTGTCTCCCCCTCCTGGCAGTGAGAGTAATGACACGAAGCCACAGGCTCCGCCATGCTCCTCGTAGCTGCAGCGTGCTGCATCACTATACTTCCTTCCACCTTTAGCTCCAGTGAACCAATCATTGTTGGCCGACTTACAAACATCACAACCGATGCAGGGGTGTCACACCAGACACTGGACTTGAGAATCGCGTCGTAGCTTTAATTTCCTTTTCCTTTAAAAGTCTAAATTTTGGCAGGGCTGTGTAACTGTTGCTGCTCAGGTTGAAATGATTAGTGAAAACAGAAATATACATTTCACAGAGATTTGCATTGGGTCACGGTAAAGTCTGCGTTTCATCAGCTTCCCGTCTCTTGCAGAGTTTTCAATAACGATCGCGTTGCAGAAACGACACCTGCAAACATCAGACAGCTTCATCATCCTGCGCTGAGCAAAACAGACCGATGGAAAGTTCATATGGATGAACTTTGCAGAAAAACCTCTGAATTAAAGGATTAAAGGAGTAGAGAATGAGTTCATATGTTTGTGTGTTTGCATGTTTGTGTGTTTGCATGCATGTTTGATAAGCAAAGGTAAAAAAGGAGACACACATGCAAATAATAATGTTATATGAAAAGCAGCAGCAATAGTATCTCATCATCTCATGTTCTCATACTTCCTGTCTTCCATTCTTATGCAGACCTTTGTGCAGTTTTAATCCAGCAAACACGTGCCTCGCATTACTTCAATCTTAAATCAAGCGCATGCCCGCAGTTTACGCGCTTCATATCCGGGTCATCCCGCGAATCCCTCGCCCTAGCTTGTGACAAACTGCCAGTCAAACTCACCAGAGAGGATTTCCTCGGCCTGTAGACTCCAGCAGATCCAGACGGGGCAGCTACATCACGACCAAAGACACAAACTGGGACTGATGTCACTGTAATCATGATGAATGGAAGGCAGAAGACGCGTCACCATTTCCTCTCTGCTTGATAAATGGTGTAATATACTCTTATTTAGCAAAAAAAGAACCTAATCATAGATCTTTGGATTGTGCTAATATTCCCCATCATATGTGTTTAAAGAGCACTTATGGAATATCTGTTTTCTTTGCCTTCTTCTGCCTTTTTTCTGACACCAGAGGCATTTCACTGAATGGTTTGGTTCATTTGTAGTATTTAAAACATTTTTTTATTTATATTTGTTCTCATTTGATTCAGTTTTGTGATCATCCGATCAAACAAACATAAATGCACGATGTCGGTAGGATCTCCTGACCTCATGCACACAAAGCACAGAGAATATATCATTGTTTAACAGTCCTACCAGGGTGTTTTATCCCCTGCGAGGAGCCGTACAGTGTTTTCATGCAGTGCATACAAAGCCCGTTCCTGCTCCATCCTCCACGAGCCTGCCCAGCGGCGACGGTCGCATCCTGCAGAGATATTTGTGGGAGAAGCTGTGCCACCATCTCTAATTTCACATAAAATGGAAAACGGGGATGAAAATGCAACGATTCAAATAAATAAATAAATAAATGAATATGTGTGAAAGTGGAGATGTAGCGAGAGCTTTCAGCGGGCCCAGAGCGACAAGTCGACGCGCGGTTAGCATTCAAAGCGGCGTCGGACGCTCGATGAAGTAAAGTCCCTGCAAATAAGTGAAAACGCACATTTTGGTTCTGCAGAGCGCATCGCGGGTTTCCTCCTTAATTATTTTCACAGCGCCGTTACAGAAAGGTAGCCGTACTTTCATACCGTTCATATTTTCGAGCCTTTATTGTATTCATATTGTTTTGCCAGATAGCATTGAGGTTAATATATTCCAGCTTTTAAGCCACATTATCCTCCTAATTATGATTCAACCTTGGCTTTGCTCCCTACCTCACTCTTTTTTTAATCTCACTCTCCTCGTCCTCGACTCTCTTAATGAATGTTTTTTTGTTGTTGTCTACTTAGCGTTATACCGTATTTGTCATATATGCGTTTTTCTCCCATCCCTGATATAAATTGCAGTATGACTTGAGAAACTTTAAATGGTCTGCCACCATCGCGGACCCCGTATGAAATTAATTGCTGCCATGACAGATGATTGCAGGCGACGTTAAGGTCATTAAGTTCTGCATACTCCGTAATGAGGTAGGCACCAGCACATGCGATTGGCTGCCTATTATTTACCAGACTACCGAGGTTGGCTGGTGCTATTTTGCCCTTGATACTGAAAGAGGGGATGTTTTCCTCGCAGGGGAACAGGAGAGAAACAGAGAGAGAGAGAGAGAAAACATCACTTTTTGTCTTTCTGCGTCACACGCAAGAAGTGTGTGTGCGGAGACGGAGAGAGCAAAGGAGGCAGGCGGGCGGTGCTGCGGTGCGAGGGGTGGGTGGCGAGTGGATGTGACAGTTTTAAAGAGTCTGAACATGTAAATCAAAAATAGTTTGGGCCTTAATGGATGTGTTTTAGCAGATCTCTCCCAGACAAGGCCCCCTCATCCTGCGTCCCCGCGACCCGCTTGCCTGTCTGGTGGGATGATGTTTACAATAATGGGGAGAGGCAGTCCAATTTCACCCAACACGCCAGGCACGGCAGCCACCTCTGCGCGCGGCCCCTGCGCCACATTTGAAAAGAGATGAGATTGAAAACAACACTAACTTCATGTACAGGGCGACGTGGGGAGAGGCAGAGTCGTGCCACAGACGAGCGTCAGACGCAATTTCACCTTGGCAGGGCGCGTGTCAAAATCAAGAAATATCACAGTTTGTTTCTTCGTCTCGTCCTTCTTCCCTCCTCGTTTCCGCCATAACTGTATTTTCTACCCTTGGGGTGTCACTCACGCACACATGCAAACAGAAACACGCACGCACAGAGAAGAGGTCCAAATAGACTTTTTTGTAACACCTGACAGTTTTCAGGTGAAACACACACCAACACACACACTGTAAGGTCCTGAGGGAACGACACATTCTCCCGATGCCGCGGTTTACTCCTCCTCCTCCTCCTCCTCCTCCTCCTCCTTCTTCTTGCATCCAGACGCCAGAGAGGAATGCGGGTTTGACGTCTGTTCACCTGTCCACGCGCACGGCAACAAGCCAGACAAAGTCAAGAAACATGATTTTACTAATGACCAGGGGAAAAAAACAAGAAAACTCACAGTAAATACATTACCAGCTGGGAATTTTCAACTCACACGCCGCTTGTTCCGGGCATGTGTGAAGTGTTGATATCAAAATAATAATAAAAAAAAAAAGTAATTTTCTCCAGCGAAAAGTTTTAATTATGCGCCGATTTCGTGGTGTGGAGGCGCATTAATGAGCTATTTATTTTGGTTGGCGGCCGCGGCTCGGGCGAGGCGAGGTGTCAGCGGAGAACAGGAGCTGGATGTGACAACAGGCAAGGTGACGAAGAAGGATTCAGAGACACTGAGGAACTGACCTGGTGGCTTTGCACTGCTGTGCTTCACATGTACAATCGTGTGTGTGTGTGCGTGCGTGCAAACGGCCAAAAACAAACTTTAATAATTAAATTCAGTTTTATCATATTTGTGCGTGTGTTTTATTTTTTTATTTTTGTTTTTTTATTCCGGGCCACTGTTGGACTAGTTTCATATTGTGTGCATACCCTGTTATTAATGGCCACTTAAAACTGAAAGAACAAATTAGCATAATATACCAGCAGGGCTTGATTTGGTTGTTAGCGTGGCAATCCACAGAGTTAACATGTCAACACAGTTACCATCTCTCTCTCGTGTGTGTGTGTGTGTGTGTGTGTGTGTGTGTGTGTGTGGAGGAGCTGGAGGAACTAACCCTGACGATGCCACGGCCGTGTCTTCGGGTCCGTCTTGGCTTGGACAGAAAGCAGGATGCGTGGAGATTCAAAGAAATGCACATTTTAACAGGGAGCAAGTGTCAAATAGGAGAGTTGCATTGTGGGAAATGTTGGCGCCAGAGCTTTTTTTTTTTTTTTTTGCAGTTTTGTTCCTAATGCAAATTGCATATTTGTTAGTGATTAATTTAATTGGGTGAGCTGCTTAAAGCTTTAAGTTGCTGCATGCAGACAACATGTGGCAATAGCACACACAATAACACAGAGATATATATTAATCAGCTGCTCACTTGTACAAGATAAAGGCAATCAGTGCAGTTAATGCAGTAGTACTAAATGATATCAGGCCTGGGTGCAACAGAAAAAGATGAAATCTGGACAAATCCAGGTCGAGGCTGCAGCATTAGGTGTTAAACCCTGCTGCCCCCCCCCCACCTCCAACAACCTTCTCCATCCTCCCCTACGTGTCCTCACATTTGGATGTTTTCTCCCTGACCCGTCTAACCTCGTATTGTACCTCTCCATGCTCCGTACTCTAATCCAGGCACCGGTGTTTCGCTCCTCATAAATAAGGTCAGCGCAGACAAAGAGAGGAAATGTTAGGGTAGAAAATCACATCAGAGGAATAAAACCCGGTTATTTTTGCACGTTTGTCGGGATCCTTTATTGCGCGAGGGGTCAAGCACCCTTCGTTTTGCTCCGATCTCAAGGGGAGGTGGAGGAGGACGAGAGGAGAGAACGAGGAGCTCATTTTATTACGAGAGAGAATGAGGGCAGGGATTTCGCTGACGATTGGGGAAGAATGAAAAGGTTAATTGGGCTATCATCCGGCTGTAGTTTTTGAAGGATTTATAAGATGTCCGGGACTCGCTCTCACTTTCTCTCATTCTGCTTCAGACATGAGCTCACGCACGCGCCGCCGCGCACTACCTCACACTTGCACGCGCGGTTTTCATCAGGACTGGGACAATAAAAGAAGACAAAACGCTAAAACGCACGCTCTCCCGGCGTGGTGTTGTGTTTCACGTGGTAAAAGGTGCAATGTTGATCGTAAAACAAGGAGGTGCTGTGAGAACGTGCACACGTGCTCCAGGAGCAGAGCGAGTGTAATGTAATCAAGAGGCAAAGGCAAACAAACAGGAGAAAATGCATTGACTGTGGAGATGTTTGACTTTAACAGAGCCAAGCTAGCTGTTTCCATCTGCTTCCAGCCTTTATGCTAAGCTAGGCTAATCGCATTGATATTTATTATTATTATTTATAACAATACTGCAGTCTGTTTGTGGTTTGACGCACGATTAAATGTATTAAATCAGGACTGCATCAGTTTTATATACAAACCTGTTTGAAGGCGTCAGCTTGAGAAGGACTCTATTGCATTTCATCTGCAGACCCAGGGGCAGTAGTGTGCATGCCCTGTACACTCAGGAGGTGGCAGTCTGGAGAGCTTCCTTTGTTTCTGTGCCTGCATTGAGCACCTGTATGAAACCACTAACATACTTGAATTTGACACATTTCTCAATATATAATTTATAAAATGCACGTGCAAAACAGTAAAAACCAGCTGTAACAGCAACAGGTTGAATCAATATGCATCACCCCAACTGTGCAGCAGCGTGCAGCAACTCATCGCTATTGTCTGCTCCTGTAATCCGTCTTCATCACTTCATCAAGTCCGATTCAGCTTTACCAAGTTTCATCTGCCCCGGATCTGTACGGGGAGATCGCTTCCTGCTCACGCCAACCAGGCGCCGTCGGACACATCTAAGCGTGAAGTCACCTTCCAAAGTGAGCTCCTCACGTAACCTTGGTATGAACTCGAGTGTTACACTGATGCTATCGCCGTGATACAATGCCGGCCTTATCAGCGACTGAGTGATCACGCAAATAAACCCAATCAATAGGGAGCTTCTCTGTCATTCGGACGCCGGGAGAATGGATGAGGTTGAATTAACAGATGAATACATGTATAGTAATGTACGTATGATGTGAAATGAGCACATGTGCGTTTGTAATTGAGAATCTGAAGAGCTGGAGTTGCAGGCCTGCATAGTATTCAACGACCAAGCAGTTAGAGATAAATAAAGTGGTGGAGATGGGCGCGATGGCGGGTCCCTGTGCATGATAGCAGGTTTCATTTTGTTTATGATGTCTCCGTGTTTAGACCTCGGTTAAGTAAAATTTAATGAACTGAAGTGAGTTGGAGGAGCAACAACAAACCCGACCTCCGCCCGACAAAGGTCTGACCACTGAAATGTACTGAAAGTGAGAGCAAGTGTTAAACAGTGTCCAGGATGTGCTGCAAACAGCGTTTTGGTGTAATTACTCCACATTGTGAAACATGACTGATTATGCAAAATCTGCAGCACCAAAGAAAGCTAAAAGCTAAAAGCTAATGGCTAACATGAAGCTTTGCAAATGCTAAAACAATAGACCAGCCCGCGTCTTCGAAGTGGCTGCACCCACCTGTGAGCCCTCGCAAACACGTGCAGCGGCTGCACGCAGCAGCCGCGCGCCGCAGTTACTCCTCTTACTTACTTATTTGCTTGCTTGAGAGAGGATGGAAGCAGGGGGCAGCGCTCTGCCCTCGCGAGTGGCCCCTTGATTAGCAACCACTCATTTGTGATGTTCTCTGGCAAATCAGCGGCCATTCACATGACGGAGAGCGCCGCTGAAAAAATGAACAGCTGTCACCGTGTGATGTGTTAATTTCCTGACAGTCTCGGCGCTGAAACCAATTACTGATTTAAGGGCAGGGAGAGAGGAGCCCTCTGCACACGCTCATTAGGCTCCTTCAAGACTAAAAGGATAAAAGCAAAACAAGGAGAGAAAGAGAGCGAGAGGAAGAAAAGGAAGAAATAGAGACTTTCACACTCTCGCTGTCAGCCGAACGCCTTGTATGTACAAAATGTCAGTTTAGAAATAATTAAAAACAAAACCAGCAGAGCTCCGTGTGTCTCCCAAGGATCACATATTAGTGGAATTATGTTTAGTGGGTAGAATGGAAATTTACTTAGCACAATACTGTTGTGTAATCTCACAGTTCTGTTCCCTATTCTCGCCTCTTATCTCAAACGCTGCACAATGTGCCTGCATCCTCCCTTATGCCACCACTAAGTCAGTGCTCACTGTAACCTTTGGGGCTGTGATGCATCCCGCATTCGTGCTCATGCTCGTCATACAGTCGGTGGTTCGTCGTCATATTCATCTTTCCCAGACGGCTACTGTAACGTCACGCTACCAAAAGCAATTAACGCCGTTTTGTGCGGTGAAAACGCTCAACTTGCAAGCTGTTTCCTGTTTTTGTTTGTTTCGCTCACTTGTTCAGCCTCCTTTCTAATTACATTCAGCGTTCTGAGCGTCTGACAATTCACTCGTTTAACTTTTTCACTGCTTTTCGCAAAAAAAACAAAAAAACCAGGAAGTTTTCCAGGGATTTTTACTCGATGACACCGGTGGAGGAGACGTGCCAGAGTTGCTGGTTAAACACTGGGGACTTTTAAATTACAGCCCTGTCTTCGTGCATCCTGCAAACGTCCACTCTCCAGAAAGAAAACATGGACTTTAGTCAAGACACGTTACTCTGTGCCGCACCGAACCCCAGCTTGGTGAGCACATGCACGAGGAAGTACTGCACACTACATCTGCAGGCATGGGTGGCTTATGAGACAATGAGCTCCTCCCTATCCAGGAGCAATTGTTTTTCATCTCTTTGTGGTTGTTTTGTGTCTTTTTGCCGTATTTACATGCCGTCTCATCACCGGTTTGTGTCTTTTTGTGAAACTTTTGTGTCTCTGTAGTTGTTTTGTGTCGTTTTTCTGGTCCTTTTGCTTGTTATTGTGGTGCTTTTGTATCTTTGGCCCATTTTGCCTCTTCATAGCCGCACAAATGAATATAATGATGAGATTGTTGTTTAGCCCGTTGTTAAGCCAGAAGCAGAGGTCGTTGCAGATCCCAGTCGGCTTTTGTTTAGAAAGGAAATGCCAGCACGCAAACTGAAATCTGACACATGGCTGGCATTAGGCAGGTGCTTGGTTCGTCCAAATCCAGACCGGATGGCATCAGTCGACATCTCTCTTAAACGAATGCCATGCAACATGATTAAGAAGTCATGTAACTTCACCTCATCATACATTACAACTCTAACAGATACCATTGTCTTTAAGATGAAGGTTCTCTGCAAAGTTTATTGAGTTTACACTCTCCGTTCTGCAGAGAGCACTGTGTCTGAGCCCTGACAAACGTGTGTCTGTTGCCTTTTTTCTGATTTTTCTTAAAAGTTTTAATCCTGCATTATTAATAATTTGTTTACTAGCAACAAGTCTGACTCTTCCTACATTGCTGCATGTCTTAGTACATGACTACTGCCTGCAGATCAGCGGAACAGTGTGTAATCCAGACCGTGCCGTGGATAACTGGTGGTGGGTCTCTGCAGAGAAATGTCTTTGACCTATGAATCTTCCACGAACAGTTTGATGATCTCATACCATGCTTTTTGTTTTGGTCTAAGACCTGTTGTTTCATTTTCAACTTTAATTAACTTAGACATTATTAAAATAGGTGAAACGTGCACAAAATGTAGCTGCACAGCTGCAGCATATGCTTGTGTGCCCTAACGAGCATCCACTCAATACATAAACAGTAATCAGCAAGTTCAGCCACAGGTAACACGCAACGCTCGATGTCTACCGACAATCCAACAAGCCACAAACATGAAATATCCTCCTACTGCTTCAGACCAGCTGCCAGACGTCTCAATACGCCGGCTTCGTTCTGTTTTTGCAAACCCCGCTCTCGTTGATAACCCACATTATGCTCCTTCTGTGTTTCCCCAGACCCACCCAGTCTGAGGGCCAACGAGGGCAGCCATATCCCCTGTGGGCCTGCTTGTTCTCTGCTCCCTTCCACCAGTGGAGATAATGTGGGAATATTTATTCACCGTCCTCCCTGACCCGCCGTGTGTGCGGAGTGTGATGCAGCTGTAATTGGGACGGCGGTTAAGGGGGCCGCTGGGTTATTCCAAAGACGGGGCCTGGCATCTTTAGAAACATGGCCCCGGGTCCGTGTTCCTATCCCTGCTCCCTCGCTCAGCCTAATCTGCTAATAATACCTTTGTCTAATGGTGTCAATGGCCATATATCACCTCAGGACTGACGAGAGGGTGGGAGGAAGGTGGCGAGAGTGGGAGATAGCGGCGGAGACTCAAACGCACGCTTTCTGATACGGCTAGAGATTAAGATAGCATTCGACAGTCTGCGAAACAGACGGCGTAATTCAAAACATGCACGGGTTAAAGAATAAGCATTGTTAAATAAAAATAAGCACTATAGGCTTTGAATTGTAAGAAAAAGGCAGTTCGGAGTATCATCGACAGATTATCTCAGAGGCTGATTAATTACTGGTTTGGTGCGGAGGCTGAGGGCGAGGTAGGCGCTATAAATGCAATCAATCAATAAATGTTTGACATCACGTTAGAAGCAGACAAATAAAAAGAAATAAATAAGACGAATCCTGCAGAAAATACTGCAGAAGCGAACGCAAATCGCGAGCCAATTATCAGGAATCTGTTTTGCATTTCTCCAACACTTCTGCTCCCTGCAAGGCGGGGAAGGAGGCGGGGGTGGGGGTGGAAAACAACACCTAAGTCCCTTAAAACAGCCACGAACGCCGGCCCTTAAATCAACTGTTCAAGTCCCTAACAAGGTTAGTCGTCACGCGGCCATGGTCACCAATTGCTTCTAAATGAAGGCGGGTATTAATGAGGTCTTAATGGAGCCGGGCTTTTGTTGGAAAAAGCCTTGATGTCGAGAGCTAAAACAAGACGTTCTCATCAGCAGCCTTCCCCGAGTCTTTAGAGATCAAATTATGTCTGGATATCAAATAAATGAGTGACTTACGCTTAATTTCACAAAGAAACGAGGATGAAGAAAAGAAATAATAATTGATTCCTTGACTTTCTTACAAGACAGAGAATTGTAAAACAAACTCTGAAAGGAAGAACAAGCGCGCTCTTTGTTCATAAATAGATGATTATTTTTAATTTCTTTAGATGAAATGCAGAGTGTCTCCCATGAGATGCACTTGGCTAGTTATTCTGCAGAGCTCGGGTATTTTATTTATAAAATCGGGTTTGAATAAACAAACTTTATTTATTTTCCTCCGGATAAACTGATTTAAAGGACAGAGAATGAATGCAAAAATGAACTTTTCCTTAATAAGTGCAGGTCAGACCAACCTCTTCTCTCTCTACATATTTATTTATTTACAGCTCATGTTTTCCCGACTGATGGATCCACAGGTACCGCGCGCATTTGAATCCATTTCGGAGAAGTTTCACCAACAAAAGTGGGCGATTATGTTTAATTCAGCCTTTGCTCATATGATTAATTGATTGTCTCCCAGCACCATATATTAAACATCACTGCACACAAATTGTTTGGAGCACACCTTGTATCACTCCTGCAGTATCAGATAATTACCTCATTATGTTTCTGTTTTTAACTTTTGACAACCTCCTGCAGCCAGTGCTTAATCAAGGGGAAATAAGTCAGGGTGTCACAAAAGTTTGTTGGCTATAAACTGCACTTTGAATTATAAAATATATATATTTGTTATTAAGCTGGGCGCGGCGCTGTATCCTCCTGTGGACGACAGTGACTGCTTTACCCCTGGACAACAGCGTGGGAGGACAGGTTGATCTTCAGGCTTCTCTATTGACTGGGATCGGTGCAGCGGTTCTGGCTGGCTGCTTGCCTGAGGCCAGTATTGACACCCGGGTTCTGGTTTGGATAGCAGGGTCGCAGGACTAGGACTCTCCTCTTTTGATTAATTGAGCACTGGCCTTGATTAATGATACCTTTAGCCACTCTCCACTCGCCGTGAAGTCAAACTTCTGTATGGCTGCGCCGCAGGAGAAGCCTCCTGGAGAGAGGGAGCACGCGGCAGCTGCTGAAGCTTATTACACCGGCGTCACGAACATTATCACCACAACTATAGTTTTAGATTTATTTAAAGCATGCTGTCTCTCATCCCTCACAAAGCCTTGTTGTTTCATTGATTTTATTTGTTTCTAGTGTTGATCTTGTTATATTTAGGGACATTTTTTCCTCAATTTCCCAATTTTTCTACTTCTACATATATATTTCAAGACAAAAATACTTTTTTTTTTGGAGTTTTTGTTGTTTTTTTTTAAATCATTGACGATGTACTTTGTAATTTTCCTCGCCTGCTCAGGAGCTATAATCCAAAATGTGGTTGTTTCCAAACAAAACTGCATCCAACACTTAATATTTCAGTTTCTATCTCTTCACAGGACATCAGCGTAAGTTAGTGCATCTACTGTTTCACCCAGATTAACATAAAAATGCCCTGTAATATCATCACGTCATTACACGGCTGCTGTGGTGCACATAATGCGCTGCAGCTGAGTCATCAGCTATAGTTCACTGAGTCACTAAAGACTCCATGTTATCCTGCGTGAAGTGGAAGCTCCACAGAGGACCTCTGCTTCCCCCTCGCCTTATTACTTGTTTTAAAGTAAGCAGCTCGGGTCGGTAACGCCGGTGTGGGCTAATGCATGCAGTTTGCGCAGCTGCGGCGCGGGACGGCAGACAGCCGATCATGGCGTGATTTATGACGCTGACCGCTGGCTGCGTGGTGCAGGCTAATGACACATACACTAAAGTCATTGATTTGTATGAATGCCCTCCGCTCTTCATCTATCACAATTTAATGTTGGAGTTTGTAATGCAGAGGCAGGGGATGAGGTGTAGGAGGAGGGAAGGGGTACGCAGCATCCCGAGGAGGAGGTGAAGCAGATGAAGGAGGGAGTGGAGGAGAAAATCGACACGCAGCTACCAAACAGGCTGGCACAGACGCTGTGGAACCACAGAAGCAGGGAGGATGGTGGACTCCGGGTACCCCAAGGCCCGACGTCCCTCCTCCCTTCCCCTCTTCCTTCCTAAGTCATGAGTCATTTGCTGCTCCTCTAATATCGCTCCCCTTTCCACCGCTTTATGGAAATGGCTGTGAATTGTGCACGGTGGACGCTGTGCTCAATAAAGCAGATAATAGCAACAACAAGGAGCGAAACGCAAGAATTACCTTTAGTCTACAGGAGAGCAAAGGAGAGGGAGGAGTGAGCGCGGAGGAGAAACGAGACAAGTGAGCTTTCTGAGAAACGATAAGTGTTGACGTCAACTATTTGAGTCATAAGTGCGTATTTACAATTGCACGAAATCATAGAGACCCACTGACTCGCGTTTGTTTACGTATGTATGCAGTAACAGTGAGACTTTATCGGAAGTATTCACCTTAACCACATAAGGTGAATGCTGCACCGTGCAGGAAAGGCCTTTGAGACAAACTGGGAGTGCTTATTATCTCACAACGCGTAACATTTCTGCATGAAAACGTCTAAAAACTGCATTAAACACTTTGTTGGAGTGTGCGTCACAGTAAGTAAACAGTCATTAATCACACTGATATTAATAATATTCTTCTTTTTACCCGTTTGTTAGTCAGTGAGTGTCTGAATATGTAACTGACAGAGAAACAACCTCAGCACATGTGCAACAAAGACCACACAACAACCGCTACTGCATGACAGACAATGTGATCAGCGCATGATGCCGAACACCTGTGCCAGGTGCTGCATCCACCAGCCCCGTCCCTCTCCCACAGCTGACGCTAAGCCACGCCCCGCTACCACAACACGTAGTCTGCCTCCTTAACCTCCCGTGACCGTTAACACTGATTTTTAACATGGAACTGCTTTATTACGCATTTTTTTATCAGTTTGAGACGAGTAAACCTCTAATGCTGCTTAACCACGTTACCAGGCTGCTTCACGAGTATTTTAATTTGATTTTGATGGTAATATTATACTAAGTTTAGCAAATCATATAAAAACTAGTTTCCTGCACCTCCAATTGTGTGTAGTCCTGCAAATCAACCACCCACAATACCATGGAAGACATAAAAAGGGAATTTACGTTGTTTAACGGACTAAAAATAAGGTTTTCTGTGCAGAATCAGTATCAGCTTATGCTAAATATGTAAATTCAATTCAATTTTCTTCTCATTTATTTTATATAAGTCGTGAGCAAGCCAGTCAAACAGATCAGGGTACCTTTCGCTGTGAGGCCGGGCTGTCTGCGGATACACCTGGCTGCCAACGGTGAGGCTAAACCAGGCGCAGGAGCAGAGTTGGTTTGGTTTCTAAGGTTTATTTATGTGGGAGTCGAACGCAGTTGACCTCATTGTTCTCGCCATGATGTCCTTATCTCTTTCCTTGCTTTCCCTCACCGCCCCTTCTCCACGTCTTCCTTCTCCCCTCGCCATAGGCATCTCTCTCAATTGATGACATGGTGCAGATGGAGCAATGACTCATGGATTACAGCACCCGGTTTAATTAGAGCGTATGTAAACAAGCCTGTCAGTTATGCTAATCCGAACCATAGCTGGTCGGGGGAGACAATAACAACAGACGAACAACAGGAAGAGGACCAGTTGGACACCTGTTTCTCGGACGGACCTGTCTCTCAAACCTTCACACGAACATCATGTACGGCCATTTGGAATGATTTTCAACCTCCAGTGCTTCCTCAGCCTGGCTGGATCCGTTGGACCGGGAGTGTACACAACCTTTTGTTTTCACGTATGACTGTACACAACGTATCGAGACTGAAAGTCGAGATAACCATTTCTGGAACGTCACCGATGTTTGTGCTCTGACACATTCAATTGGTTCCATACTTCAAAAGACGGATGGCTGCTGCAGGTTTTTCTCTGTGCCTTCCCACTTTGCGTTGCTAAGTCGATATGACATGCAACTGCTTTTCATCTTTCTCGTGTTTTTTACTTCACCACGTTGCCAACATGTCATCTGTAGCGTAGTCCTCTCATACATAAGGAGCCTCCAAACTCTCAAGGAAGGAGATCTTCTCGGATTTACCCTCTTACTGACCACGCTCCTTAACCTCCGCTCTTCCAGATGGACTAACTAGAGCAGTTACCAGGGCAATTATTCATCCCCCCGGTCTCCCATCTGCAACATCGTGTCCCGTTTGTGTGGTTCTTATTTCGGTGTGGATGCACATCTGTCAGGAAATGAACTTTCGTAGCAGGCGGCTATGCTACACCTGCTGCACTCAGACGCCCCTGCATTCAAGAGCTTTTAATTAAAAACAAGGAGGGAATAGCGACGTGTGAGAAAAGCTGTGGCTCTGGTGGAAATGAGTTTATTTTAGAGATAAAGTCACACGTTTTGCGGCAGAGGGACGAAGTTAGAGTGAGATGAAGTTAGAGTGAGAAACGTGCACCAGGTGAAGGTTGGCGAAACATCGTCAGGTCGGTCGCGTGTTGAACAAGTCAAACGCGACGCTGTGCATGAGGCGGGGAAACTTTTTACCAAACAACAGCAGCCTTGGACTCCTTTTGGTGCCTGCACCTCGTACACCAACTAACTTGTTCCACTGATGCCTCTTCGTAACTGAGGCGAGTGTGCAGCATTTTCCTTTGCACAGCTGTAGAAGAGCTTAGCCTGTGAAAACAATGGCCTTCCTCTCCATAATGTTGGTTTTGCACATTGGGCCGGTGCAAAACAATAATAAAATAATAATGAAATCACTTTTTTTGCGTTCTCTGACTGGACTTCCTGTTCTCTGCGCCACAAAAACAACAGCTTGACACCGCTCTCTCCACTGCCAGTTAAACGGGGTATGATGCATGATCGACTTTGCACCGAGGTGAGGTTAAACATGTCCAGCTCTTGGATTTATTCTCTGCAGTGGTCCCCGCAGCCCATCACTGAAAAGTCTTAAAGTTTGCTCATTTGATTAAAACATTCTGGGCTTCATTCATGAACCATATGGAAATGGTTGCAGTTTGAACCTGGGAGCCTAATCTCGAGCACGAGCTCATGTCTGACGAATGTCAAACACACTTAATTGGGAAGCCCTTTGGTTCTGGATGCTCATTTGCATTCAGTAAAACAAAAAAACAACGGCAGCTTGTTGCGCCTTGCTGATGAATAGACGATTTCACGAAGCATGGAATGAACGTGTCTTTCTTTACATGCTTAAGAATTGACGATACCATTTGTAGAGAAGAACAGGATGATTTGAAAGTATTGACGGTGCAAATACCAAAATCAATGTTTTAGTTCTGTGCATTTTGATGCCGTCATTCTCCTGTGCATGTAAGTGTCCATCAGCTGAAACATGCACATGATATTAACTCAAAAGAATTTACAATATTTTTAGATTAAATGTGTGCAAGTTTGTTGAAAATTACACATTTTTTCATAATTAGGGGAATCTCAAATTGCGTTCATGCACAAAAATAAAGTACATGTACAAACATGTGACACATGGCTTGAAACATAAGGCATCATAAATATAATATAAGAATCTATTTTCATATTGTTGCTTTATGATGCAAAGTTGAGGTGGACAATCTGTTAAAGCTGCATATATGTAATAATGATGGGATGTGATAAGCTGCGTCAGGGCGGCGTTGTTAGGGTGTACAGTGGAAGTCACGGCGGCAAATGTTCGGCCTTAACTCTTGTTTGCTCGCTCTGCACCCGGGTGACGAGTGGAGATGCCCTCTGATTAAAAAGAAAAGTAAATCTCCTGCTACTTTCACCAAACACCCACAAACACCCCTCCGAAAAAACCAAAAACAACCCAAAACACTTCCTTTCTTACTTAAAGCTTTTCTCAAGGCATCAGTCACCCCTCCCCACCTTCCCCCCGCGCCGCAGGCTCATAGATTTAAGCAGCCCGCTTGATTGCCAGAGCCCTCAAACCTCGTCTGAGAGACGATAACGAGACGTCACAGCTTTACACTCAGGTTTTAGAAGGAGAGGGAACATTTGTCATTTAAGCGTCTCTCCGGTCTGAGCGTCTGTCAGCCGAGGCTCCACTCTAACGGCAAGACGGATCCAATTACCAGCCGTGGACATCTCTAACAAGGTGCCAGGAAAAGGCTGCCTGGACAAACAACGCCCGGGCCCAATAATGAGAGGCCCTCATTTGAGTGATTTGAGTCTCTTTCTCTCTTTCTTTCCCTCTCTCTCTCTTTCATGCACTGAAAACTCCTGCAAAATATGCAGTGTTGCTTTTATTCCCCTTTTGTTTTTTTCCTGTCTCTCTCAAAGTTTTGCCTGTACTTTCAAAGAGAAAGAGGGAGGGAAGCGGAGAGAAATGAAAACATGCATATTAGCATAAAACTTCCTTCCTTGTACCTGTGACACACGCACACGCACATGCAGACAAACACACGCAGCGCTCAAACTTTGGAGCAGGTGATTATTAATCATTCCAGAGCCAAGCTTGTCAATACAAATGATACCAATAACGGCGCTGCATCTGCAACACGCGGCGAGGGGGGAGAAGCGCTTTCACAAGGAGCTCATTCTGCCTCATTCCCTCGCATAGCTAACCAGGCCATGGATTGTCAATGCCGGGGCCGGGATCAATGAGCCAGAGCTCTGTGCGTCCCATCGATTTCCCAACTCCCAGATATCACAGCGACTCTTCATCAACAAAAGCACTTTGTCCTTCCCAAATAATCAGATCGAAGGAGCTTCTCTCATGAGACAAAGTCGCTTCAGTCTCTACAGTGCCACATACGAGCGCCCCCACCCTCCCCTTCTCGCTGTAGTCACCACCCCCACCGCCTTTCTTCCCCAGCTCTTCTGGGAAACCGGAGCGTTTTGCCGTCCTCACAGCTTCCTGTGAGCGAGATGCATGCTCAACAAATGACTGCGCGCCGAGGACTTGTGCATGAATACATAATCCGAGCAGGTACAGATCGATACGGCTGGCCACAGATGAAGGAGGCGGGAAAGGTGTGAAAACTTCTCTGGGCTGTTGTAATCACAGAGTATTTTATCTTTTCAATTAATTCATTAATTCATTAATATTTATCTATTTATTAGATTAGATAACAGCCCATACATTAGAGTGAAATACTCTATATTGTAATTACTTTTTAAATAATTACCCTTTGCACACAGCCCTTTTATAATAGTAACACAATATGACGGAGGAAAAAAGAAAACATCAAACTACTTGTTTTGTCAAAAAAAAAAATAGATAAAATAAATAAATAAATCTAAACTCACATTGTTTTAATAACCTGTAAGTGGACTGCAATACGTTGGGAAAGTGTTGGGAGTAATTAGCTGGGTGATACAGCCCGCATACCACAAGAGTCCTTAAACATTGTCAATACTTTGTTTTAATTGTTCTGAATCTTACTTAAAGACCAAAAACTGTAAAATTCACATGTTTAATTTGTTTCTGCCATATTAGCCACAAGCGATATTACTTTATGAAACGTGCACTCTGCAAATAAGAGCACAAACAGTGAATTTCACAGGTTTTAGCTCCTCATTCCTTCTCTTTTTCATCTCCCCTCGCAGCAATCGTCTCAGAACCTGCACATGATCGACGCTGAGTGAGTGACTTCAGTGTAATTTCAGTATTTTTCTTAATAAATAGTCAACTGCATTGTCATATAAGCCCTCAGTCAGTCAGAGCAAACATGCTGCACAGACAAACTGTCCATATCTTTATATATTTATCTATAATTCCCTTCAACAATATCTAATATGTTTCATCTAAATGTCCATAAATTGATTTAATTGAAACAGCACCCCTTTGTTTTCATGCGTCACTCTGTGCACAGTTTAAATAGTTTTAGATTAAGGTCTGCAGGAGCTCACACGGTGCCTGGATGATGAAGCCAAAAAGAGGGAAATAAGGTTAAAAGACGTAATAATTGTCAGTGAATGTCACTTTGTTAATTTGTCTACAGTAGGGAGCAACAATTAAAGAGCATTCACTGCTTTATTTATGTGTATAAATCATTTTTCTCTGAATATTACCGTCAGCCAGTCAGGGATCAGCGTCAAAGAGGTGGAGTAATTCAGGTGTAGGCAGTAATTTGCATCCATCACACCGGGCTCCTTGGACAAACCAAATTTTTAATTCCTCTCTCCGAACCAATGGAAATGCATTATTTCTTGTCAATTTCGGGGGATATTAATAGATGGGACGGCGGTGACCATTCATAAATCTGGTTTAATATTTTAAGAGGGTCTTTGGGCAGGAAAAAGAAAAGGAGCAGAAGAAGTGGGGAAGGAAGGTAGGGAGGATGGAGGCGGGGGCGGACGGTGGGGGTCGGGCTCAACCCGCTGCCCAATTTGATCAATCGCCACAGTCCTGCCTCTCTACTCAGAAAATTAGAAATGGGAATCTTAAAATCTGGAGCCGTTCATCATCACAGGTAACTCAGGGAGCGGTACGAGGCCGCGCGTGTCGCTGTGTGCGTGCGCCCTTCTGTGCAGGGAATAGGTGTAGATATTTAAGGGAAAAGCATAATCTAAGTTTCTTTCACTGCGGAGACTTATGGGCGTGGAGATGCGCCATATAGAAACACACACACACACGCACACACACACATTCCTACATGGCCTTGTTGAGCAATAAAGAGCTTTTCAAGGTATCCGATAAGCATCGACACGGGCGAAACAAAACTGGAAAGTTTGCGTTCCACTGCAACAGTGGTGCAAGTCGAAGTTGTTCGCACACACACAGGGAAACAACACGTTGGCTGTTCGTTAAACTGACACTCATTAGGCACCTATTTTAATAACCTGACTCCCGGCCTGACATGGAGCTCTCAGATCCCCCCTAACTCCTAATTGTTTTGATTAGCCGATATAATTGGTATACCTAACAGTGCTGCCGGAGTGACGGGTTCGGCGTGCATGTTGCACAAAGTCAGCAAATCACACAAAAAGGAGGGGGGGCTAAAAAAGATGTGAGGCTCGCAGGGAGGGGGCTTTTTTTGTAAATGAGATGAAGATATTTGACGGCACGGCTCGACGTTATTTAGAGAGGAGGCTCTTGTGGTTCTAACTAAGGCCAGAGTCAAACCTTTATAATTAGGAGACATGAGAATTTATTGCAGAGCGGTCAGGGTGTTCCTCTAATAGAGGTGTCACATGTGGACTGCTAAACAAGTAGCCTGACGCTTGCTGCCCATTTGTTAAAAATAAAGTCCTAACTACTTGACGTTAGACGCCCCCAAATTTCATGATGTGTTACAAAATAATGACCAGCGGCTCGCGGGGTGCAAGGCTCGCTCTCTTTGTCAAATGAGCCCGTGTGTTACGCTAAAGTTTTCTTCATACTTTAATCATTTGTTTTGAAGAAAGTGGGAGCCCCTTGCGATGCATTAGTTCCTCCCGCAAATCGAGGGAACGAATCGCGAGAGGGTCAAAGTAGAAGACGAGGGAGCGCGGCGGAGGGGACGCTGTCACCAGAAAAACATGCATTTGTTGTTTGTTCGTCTTCAACAAGCTCATTTCTGTTTTCCTGTCAGAGACACCGTGTGCCCCGCTCACAGCTTCACAAACCTCTGGATTTGTTGTCCCTCAAAGTGGCGCGACATTATTAAACGGCATCTAGATAACGCGTTTATCCAAAGAGCTTTACAACGTTTCGCTCATTCATCCACTCGTGTACTGCACAGTACACTCGCACACCAGTGCCACAAACTGCCCATTTAACAATCTGTAACAATTTAGGTTCAAGTTTGTTGCTCAATGATGTTGATGATGAGAAGAGGAGCATGCACCCCAGAAGAAGTGGAGATGGATCAGTTTGCACCTCGTCTCTTAACGGGAGCCATTGTTGCTAAATTGCTACATAACTAATTGTTGGCATATTGCAAAATGTCTCCCTGGAGGAGATGGCGATGGCTGGATCGATCCTGTTTTCTCTTTCTCTAACCTTCAACCATGTTTAAACCACAAACTTTCCTCAGTGCTTACCAAGTATTTTGGAAGCGACATATCAGAAAACATATGAATATTCTTTGCAAAGACCAAACTGTCTATTAATTAATCTGCTTAATCCAGGATCCATCCTGAAATAAATGCTAATTAAATGCTGTTACACTTATAACTTATAATATAGGGTGTTTTGTCCAGGTTAAGCCTAAAGTCACCATAGGCTACTGGTTGAGAACAGCTACTGGTTGAAAACAGCTACTGGTCTTGGGACGCTCTGCACTTGATTTGGTGTGTTGGACCTGAGGTAGAAGGTGTTCAGATACCAGGGATTAAGTCTGTGATAGTGATGGTGATCATGGCTCAGGCTTGCTGGTGAGGGACAGGTTGCAGGGGCGCTGGTGGCCAGCTAGCTCACGCTGCATCACCCCTTTCATTACCTGGACGGATTACCTTCCCTGTTGATGCACCTCATTTTTAGCCACTGGACCAGCTAGGACCTCTTTGTACTGCTTGTTTACTGCTTGTTCGCCCATGAACCTGTGCTAGAAGCTACAGATCTGGTCTCCTTAAGCGGCTGATATGTCAGCAACATTATTTAGTTTGACTTTTAAATTAAATATTTATCTTTCTTCCGCCGTATTTTACATTTTATCTGACCAGAAGTAAAATCAGGCCTGCAGGTGTGTGACATCTAATCAACTCTGAGGGCACATTTGGGCTCCACAGGCTATACCTCAGCGATGAATGCTACATGACGCACACCCAAAATGTTAACAGACAGAGCCTAACAACAGTCCTCCCTCGTGTGCACGAGCGTGTGATTTACAGCACGATTTGACTTGTAGATGCAAGAGACTGGGCGGACGGACATCCCTCAGAGTGCACGACGTCGCCTCAACATCTTTGCTCTCCTACAGGCTTTGATTCAGGCAATTACCAAGCGACTGGAGACTCATGCTGACATTTGTCTATCAACAGAGCTGCAACTCACTTCTCTAATTAACGTCTGCGGAGATGGAAGGAGGAAAGAGCGCAGGTGGGGGGGGAGAGGTAAAAGGGGGGACACCCGGGCTGAGCGAGAGAAAGATGATCAAGCTGTGAGAGTAGCTCGCTTGGACAATTAGGGACTGGAACTATCACTGAGCGTGATCCTCTTCCCTCACTAAAAGACTTAAAAAAAGAGCCTATCACACAACCTCTTCCCACCGCACACACACACACACACACACACATTATATTTAGCTCTATATTTGCCATGCAGATGGATGTTGGTATTTATTCTAATTTGTTTGTGGCCCAATAAGTGCAGGATTGCGATGCCGCGCTTCCCCAGTGTGAAGATGGATTTCTGGTTCTTTAGCCATTCTCTTCCTCTGAGGGCCTGGAACAAAGCAGCATCTGCACCCAGGAGATAGCCTGGGATAAAATATGTATTAGTTTCCTCCAAAGCCCCCCTCGCCTCTCTCTCTCATACCACTTTGGATGACAAAAAGCAGAGAATGAGGAAGAGAGAGCGAGAGAGGGGAGATGGGAGTTGTGCGGAAGATAGTGTAGATTTGAATCTACTGAATCTACTTACTGGGGGAATAGCCGGCGCCCGCGCGACAACAACTGGCACATAAACACCACAACAAATAGCAATATAGTGAAACGCTGCCGCGATTCCCCACTTTTTTATTCCTATGCACCGTCTCGTCTTACCGCGCCAGCCCCCTATCTGTAAGTAAAACCATTTAGTCGACTCAGATTTCAGCTATTCTCTCCTCCGCCCTGGTTTTTCTTTTTCCCACTTTTCCCCCTTTTTCTCTCCGTGCCGCTCTCTGTTTTTCTAATTTCTTCTTTTTCCTGCTCTGCTCCTCCAGCTGACAGGCTCTGGGTTTTCAGGAGAAGAAAGCGGGCATTAATTAAGACAGTGCCAGCTGTAATTTTCTTGGGAAGTAAATTTCTGCACAACTAAAGGTTACGGGGACCTTTTCACTGTCAGAATTTACTACAGCCCGTGAATGTTAATGCAGCTAATGAAGACATGCTCTCAGAGTCTGAACTTAAAAAACTACCACTAGGAGGAGAGGGCGAGAGAAGGAGGGAGGGGATGGATGGAGGATGGAGGGAGATTGCTGCACGGGGGAAGACAGCGGACGTTCTGCTGTGTAACAGGCTCATTTCTGTGATCATGAGTCGCCTTCATTAACGGCAGCCCGCCGTAAAAACTGCACACCAGAGCTATGAATCTGAGTTTGAGTGAAGAAGACGTCATTGCTTCATTGTTATTGGTTAGACATGTGGCTAGTTTTAGCATTAAAGCTAACACTGACGCTATTTACATTATGTATTTGACTTTAGAAGTCAAAGAGGAAGTATAAAGCTTCGTCAATGAGCATCATTTATATTAGAAGTATGATCTATTGTCAGCTAACTACGTTTAATTATGGTGCATCTGTTGCTCAAGTTTTCCATCCTGTTCGTCCATGAAAGTGTCTTTCAGCAGCCGGGTGCAACACTGAAACCGTGACCTTGACCTAGAACAGGCGCAGGCGTCTGGCGGGCGTACCGGGCGTTGCGCTTGCCTCGGTTTGCCTCGTTTGAAATGTGGCGTTCGTGATGAATGAAGGGCTCTAAATGGCTGTGATCTAGATAACAAATCTGGCAGCAGCGAACACGGAGGCGCAACACGGGAAAACTGGGAGCGCAGAGGTTGGGATGCAGCAGACAGGAAAGCTACGAGCAACTTAAGTTTAGTTGTCTTATGACAGATAGATAGACAGATAGATAGATAGACAGATAGACAGATAGATAGATAGATAGATAGACAGATAGATAGATAGATAGATAGATAGACAGATAGATAGATAGATAAAGGTCTTGCTAAAGGTCAGGGAAAGAGCACGCACTTGGTTTAATATTCAGAAAGTCAAAAGGGATTCAAAGTATGAGACTGGACACGTTTAGTTAATTAACGTTTAACCAAAAGCAGAAACATTCATAATGATTAATCAAGTCATTTGCTGCCAAGACATAATAAATCCTCATCCTGCATATCACTGTAGCTGGAATCAGCACGATCCAACGATTTCGGCTTCTCAAACGGCCCCTGAGTGAAGTTTTATGGACTCGTGTTCGAATTTACAGTGTTTGTTTTTGTTTTGCCATCATCATAAATCTATTTATTCATGTCACAAACAGCGATCCCCTCCGCGTTAGACCCTGGCAACCTGCAAACAGGCCTCTTGATAAAACCACCAGACAGTCGCGATTTCAAGGGGAAAACATGGTTCACACATGTCTGACTTGGACACCAGACCAGAGATGGGTCACGGCACACGTGCTTTAATCGCTGCAGCAATCTCTCCCTGATCTTTTAGCGGCTGAAGCTCAACCTGACATGAGAAGTGGATCCAATAGATCAGATCAGAACGCGCTCGCACGCCGGTTCTTCCTTCGGTGAGGCGGCGAGGACGCGTTGGCCCTCCTTCAGCCGTGGCAGGGGGAACATTTCTGATTCAGAGGGAGCCGTTTCAAAAGGCCTTGAAGCCGCTGGCAAACAAAACACACCTCTCCCCGATAACCAGAGAAATGAGCAAAAATAATGCAAACAGATAACGCGGAGAGAGAAAAGCAGATAGAGAGCAAGTGAGGGAGAAGGTAGATCAATGACAAGGTCAGAAAGCGGCGAGGAGCCGGCGGACCTGGAGAAGTCCTGGAGAAAAGTAATATTTAACCCGAGGCTAGAGAATAATTTCACTTTCCCTCAGATCAGTTTAAAAAATCTCTTGCTGTCAGCGCCTGGCAGATTTATACAAATTAATGGCCTTTAGTTGAAAATCTCCCAGCGCTTGGATTATTAATTGTTAAAGTGCATACATTAAACAAAATGAGCAAAAAGTCATTTTCATAAATTATCTCATACTAAAAAAAAAAAAAAAAACTTTGTAGGTAAAAGGGATTGTTGGCCTGGCTTTTATTTCGCCGGCTGAGTGCGATACTTTGAAAAGGCAACAATCATAAATATGCGCGGTGCACAGAGGAGAGCGACGTGACAGGGAAAGAGGCGAGACGGAAGAGGTCGGGTCCAGGACAAACAAGACGAGAGCACGGGAGGCGGGATAAGGAGGAGAGGCGAGGGGATGAATGTGTGGTTGAAGCTGATCTCGTTATCCTCCGCTCCATTGTTTGTCCCCTCTGCAGCTCAGGATGTGTGCGGGGATCCAGAGAGGAGCCCGTCTCTGTGTACCTGTGGGTGAGAAGCAGGTATAGTTGTGTTGTCACTGCCCTGACAGGTCTTGGAACTCCATCCCGCCCGCCGTCCTGGCCGAGGTTTTAATTATGGTCAGCTGAGCGTGCTCCAACAGCGCCGACACAGACGAACATGCACTCCGCTGCTGCCACAGCACCAGGATGGACATTGATGATAAGTTAGAAAAGTCATTTTTCATCATAAGGTGCTGTTAGTCTGAAACAACACAGTGATCTGCATCTTTATACCATCACCAGTGACACATAATAAACAGTATATGTTTGATTCCTTTTGATGTGTACCAAAATAAAAGCATGGATCCTAAATTATATTGTTTTTTGTCTCATCTGTTGCACAAAATCAGACAATTTCCCTAAATAAATCATTAATTTGTTGATTAATCGTGTCTTAATCCAGTCGTTTGAGATTTTGTTATAAAAATGTACCAAATTTAGCAATTTAAAGGAATATTTCCACATTTTAGGGACTTTATTTGTCTTCTTGCTGAGAGTTTGACAACATCGTTTTCACTTCACGTCTGTCCAATAGGTATAAAGCTGCAGTTAGCTTCTGGTTATCTTAGCATAGCACAGTAACTGGGAAACGGGGGGTAGCAAGCTAACGTGGCTCTGCTCGAAGGTACATTAAATACTACTACTAATAATAAATCTACCTTCACCTGTAGAGCTCATGCATTATTGCATTATTATTTATTTTTGCAAAATTCCTTAAATTGCTGATTTCAGCTAAGAGAAAGACCAGTTTCACCAGTTTGGATGCTATCCCGAGCTAACCAGCTGCTAGCCGGAGTCGCGCAGTGCGTTCATGAGTTAAAGAAAAACAATTAACCAGTTCTATTTCTATTTATTTTCTGACCAAAGCCAGAAAGACAACTACAACCACAACCACTGATGTAACCTGAATTTTATTATATTATCAAAATGTTATGGTTCTGATCCTATTTTGCGGAGGGATTGTTTCATTTCTCTGTATTTGAATGTTTTATCTCAGCTATTTCCCAATTTCTTTCACACACACACTTACACACACACACACACTGGGCTGAGTGATGGGTACTTGAGGTGTCACTGGTCCTACTGGCGGGGATAAAGAGAGAGAGAGAGGCAGACAGAGAGTAGGATGAGATGTTATTTCCTAAATTTGGCCCCTAGGACAAAGGAGAGGCCTGTTTGATATTCATCTATCCGCCAGTGGCAGACTGGCGGGGGAGCCTGTGAAAATCTATTCACTATGATAATGAACAAATTGTCATACATTGGGCTCTGTCTCCCCTTGACAGTGATAGTTATCAAAGAGAGAGATCGAGGCAAAGGCCGAGTGTGCGTGTGTGTGTGTCTGTGTGTGTGCCTCCCAGATTGTCTCTGTTCCAGAGCAGTGGCTGTCATTAGAAAGACAAGCCTCCTGGCAGGAAGCTCCTGTCATGTCACAGCCTCACACTTAAACGCTGTCATACCTGATTGATACATACAGCGCTGCTATTTGTATGTGTGCGTGTGTGTGTGTGTGTCTAAACAGTAGCCCAGATGAATGTGTTTTTATCACTGCATTTAATTGGCGAACCGTTTCCCACTACCTGCGGTATGTTTTCGTATTTTCCCCCCATCGTTCATCGCGGGATCGATTTGTAGGATGTTGTTTTCATAAAGGAGGACTGCGGAGGCAAATTTCCCTTGGAGTCATGAATTTAGATGTATCCTGCCCTACTAAGGCTAATGATGGAGAGCAGTGGTTGGTTGGGTGGCTGTTTAAAAGGTCAAAGGCCATGGCTAATGTTTGCATGAACCAAAAAGACAATACTGTGTACGTACGTAGGAAAACAAGCATCTTACAAACAGATGCTGTAACTGTGACATAGCATATGATCAGTGCATGTGATATATAAGTGGGAAAACCCAACAGCTGCACCTGTTATTGTTACTGGACAGCTTAAAACTACTGCAGAGCTCTGGTGTGATGTATAGGAACCAAAGCTAATGTCACTCATTCGATGTTCCCGTCAAAAGTGTGTCAGCTGTTACGTAATTTGCATGCAATTAGCATAGAGATGCCCGAAGGGCCCGGGGGTCACCCAGACTGAAAAGCCAAACGTGTCGCTTAATCGGATCACAGCTCACATTCTGCGCAGAGACGGGTGTATTCACTGGAGGGATTCTTTAATTGGACGGGTGCACATCGGGCCGGGTTGTACCTGAGGACAGTTTCTATCATTTACATATGGTCCTGTGCACTGGAGCCTGGACTCTGTAAAAAAAAGAAATAATGTATGCAGTATGAATGCATGCAGTGTTTGGGGTATGCATTTAGAAATTAGCCAAACTCACTACAGTTAAAGCGAACCTTGACTCACTGAAGCAGCCCTCGATGACCTTGACCTTGTTGTGAAAGTATAAACGCTTTATTATCACAGGTTAATGGGACTTTCTGCATAAGGTCACAGCGGACAGAGAAAACTGGGCAGGTAGAGAACAAAACAAATGTATTTTCACTGTTTTAACGGTCGCGTTGCAGAAGAAGAAGAAAAGAAAAACATAAAAAAACAAATCAGCGTTTAGGAAAATTGATAACTGTGCAGTCTAAGGTGACAAAGTTTGAGTAGTTACCAGCAAACGAGTGAGGAATGAATGTGTAAATAACTGCTATTAACCATTAGTTAATCAGTATCAACTGTTTATTATTAATTATTAGCCAATTATTAAACTGCTGAGGAACCAAGAGCGTTCACCAACACCTTGATGATTGATTACTCATTTATTAAGCACCTCCCTAATGATTCTTGTTCTGATAAAGGAGATTTATGCTAATAAATAATAGGTAATCCCTCACTACTTCATCACTTCCTGTCCGTGCCTGTATCTGTTGTACATGTTACTTAATGTAACTGAATACGACTCAGAGGCAAACAACGACATTTGACAGCTGCAGATATCAGTTACCTGACAACATAACTTGTGTGAGACTGTTTATATGAATACACATGTAAAATATTGTTTATTAAATATTGATTTGTTATAAATCAAAATACACAGTTGTATATATAATTAGGACGGACACTAAAAGGCAATCGGCCAAAATTCAGTTTAATTAACTACTTTACTGTTTCGTACCTTTGTTGAAACATTTCATGTTTGCATCTCCTCTTTTATATTATTATTATTATTAGTAGTAGTGGTAGTAGTAGTGGTAGTATTATTAGATCGGCAAAACAATGTCATATATTTCACCATTTTTGGAAAATTTGCCAACCCAGCATTCAAGTGACTAACTGGTTTTTAATTAACTCATGATGAAAATATAAATATCAGCTGCAGCTTGATATTAAATCATAAGACAACAGATCCGTTTTCAAAATGGAGCGGTCAAACTTTTATACTTAAATGATAAAAAGCTGCATTTTCAGTGCACGACCTACATGTCTGACTGAAGAATATTGCAGGAAAGCCCTGGTTTACATTCAACGACTTAAAAAGTCCAAACAATCAAAGCAAATGGCTTAAAAGGCGACTAAAGAGTTGCACGTCTGGGCCTGGATGCACACTCTGGTGCATGAACGTCGGATTCTCGGCTGAAGGATACTCGAGCATCATGGATCTGCAGCGTCGCCGCCGTCCATTCAGACATTAGAGCTCTTCACATTGCATGCCCACCGTGATGCCCTTGAAAATGCAAAGCCGCGTCCTAAGTGGGTATGCTCCAGAGAGTATGTGGCGAATTACCCTGAGGAAACAGTAAAAAACAACAGTAATAAAGGCGAGGCTGTAGGTGGCTCTCTGAACGCTGCGCCTGATGCCGGGCATAAATCATCCTAATGCCTGACTTAAAAACTCTGCATTCTTAAATAGGGCGGTGGGGGTGTGGTGTACAGACAAACACAAACATGTATTATACATATGTGCAAGCCCTGATATTCAAATTGTGCAGCATTGGTGTATTAGAGATTATACTGGATCCCACTTTGACGTCTGCAGCCCAGTTGACGCTCTCGTCACCTTCGCCGGAGTCAAAGGGACAAACTCCACGTTTTTCCATCCGCTGGTTATAAGCTTGACTTCAGTGGACACTCAAACACACTCAAACACACACACACTCATGCTGACTTACATGCACTGACTGGAGACGTATCGTAGCCCTGACCCTAAACCACATCTCCAGCTGACAGATAATGGTTTACTCTGCATTTTGTCCTCAAAAGTCAAACGAGTCCTCATTTTGTAACCGTGCAAACAGATGCATGTCCCCGCAGCGTCAGTAATGCATGCATGCACGCTCACACAGCAGTGTGCATGGCCTCCTGCAGATAACTGCTCACACTTTATTCCATTTTCTCCTCAAAGGCGTTCACTTGTTGAATCATACTGACGTCTTAACAAATAATGTGTCTAAACTATAAAATAGGTTCATCTGAGTCTTTAAAAGTAACAGTTTGGGGCTTTTTGCCTTGATTTGATATGAGATGGACAGAGATATTACATTAAATGAGGTGAGAGGGAGTTGATCTGCAGCAAAGCTCTCAGTCCAGACAAGGTCAACACCTCAGCCACCAGACTCCATTCAGTTTTCTACTGACTCTGCGCAGTGTGTGACCAAATAAAGAAAAACCAAATGCTTAAAACGTGTGGTGCAAAGCCGGCAGCCTCGGTGACGAGAGGATGCGAAACGAGCGCGCCTAAGCAGCAGCCCGTGACACCGCCCCGATCTTAAACTCAGCAGACAAACAGCAAGAGAAACAAACGCTCCCAGCAGTTCCCCGCTCTACCTGCCTAGCGAGGCCCGCTGATGGAAAGCAGCAGTAGCTGGGGTGGGGTTGGCGGATGGGGAGCTGGGGGGGGTGGCGGGTGTGTGTGTGTGTGTGTGTGTGTGGGTGTCACTGATATACATGCCGTGCCCTTAAGGAGATGACGGCCCCTGTCACAAGGCAGAGGGCCCTGCGACATGCCGGGATATAAATCTACACAGGAGATAAAGAAAGTACATGATGAATTAAGCCGGTGCATATAAATTCTTAAGAGCCTCCATTTTAATGCCGGTCATTATTCAACAAATTTTTCTAAGAAATGCCACATGGGCAGGAACAAGTAATTAGGGGGAGAAAAGTGAAACTGTCACCCGTAATGGTTTACTCCGCCGCCTCACCTTATCAGGGGAAGGAGAGAGAGGGAGATAGAGAGAGAGAGGGAGAGAGAGAGGGAGAGAGAGAGAGCTCCATGGGGCCATGCTGTAGCTACCAAACTGCCATTAGGCCAATTCTGAAGACTAAGTGTTCAGGAGCTGCAAATCTAGCCAGAGTCTCAGTCCTGCATTCAAAGCATTGTTAACGGGAATGTTGTTTTCCTTACCTCCGTCTCTCTCTCTCTCTCCCTCTTTCGCTCCTTTTCCCCCCTCTCTCAAATCGGCCAAGGCCTCAATAAATCTGCGGTCACGGGGGATATTGTTAGTGTTGGCCAAAGTACTATTAAAATGAAGGTAAATTTATGGATGACACTTTGTAACAATTAATCAGGAAATGTTGATTAATAAAGTTGGTCGGTTATCCTCCTGAAACCGAGGGGAGGCTTCGCCGCATTGTCAGGCTGATCATTTTATTCATTATTTTTGATTAATGTACCCAGATACCCTGACTCTAAGAGAAGAGGAAAAGGGGGGGGGGGGCACTTATCCTCTATGCAAAATCATAAATAGTGAATGAGTGTGTGTACGGGTATAACCTTGGCCGTGGCAAAGGGATTTGAGGGGAGGGTGGAGTGGAGTGGGAGGAGAGGGGGAGTGAATGTGCGCATTCAGCAAAATAAACTGCAAGTGGGGATTAAGGAAACAAAATGGGTGGGGGGGGGCAGTTTGATGAACATCACCTCTCTGGACCTGTCCGTCTTCGCTGGACGCCCATGATTAATTAGTTTGTTTAGATACTCAATTAGCCCAGCCATGCAGAGAAAGGCATGGAAAGAGTGTGTGTGTGTGTGTGTGTGTGTGTGTGTGTGTGTGTGAGAGAGAGAGAGAGAGAGCAGAGAGATGAAGGGTCAGGGAGGGTGGATGGGTGGATTGGGGGGGGGTGTTGAATGAAACTGAGTAAAAAGATACAGAGAGAGGAGAGGAGGGGAGCTGAAGCAGGGACAGATGGAAAACTGAGATAGGAGAAAGCAAAACAGAGGAAAGAGGCGGGATGGCGGAGCCGAACTCTTGATGCAGATCCGACGGCGCTTTTTGAAATTCTGCATCGGGGGTTTTCAAAACTTTTTGTACACCGGAGATCCACAAAATGCTGCATTACCGTCTGCTCCGCTGCACCAGTGAAACCCGGATTATCGTCCTCCAACGCTGTTGCTCCTGCAGAAGTTCTGCTGTTGAAAACCAGTGTTTGATCAGTTAAACACGTGTTTTAGAGCAGTAACTTGATTTTGTAGCCGTCTATCAACAGGTTTGTGTCATGGATCCTCTTGGGAGTTGAAATTTAAGAAACTTAAAAACCAAAATGAGTTTTTAATTCAACAAAATATCAGAAACCTAAATCCAAACCCTCACTTAATGACCAGCATCTTATAGTGAACAATCTGCTTTACTTGTGCTTTTGTTTGTCCAAGATTTATCCTCAAAACTGAGTATGGGTGTGCATATGTGCATTTTGAGAGCAAGAAGACTTTTGAGCATATGAGACAAAAGGAAATATCCAAACTCATGCTGCAAGTGAAGCTGCAGAGAGCACTGTGAGCACGGCGCCTTCAAAATCCAACGCTCCTCTAATTGCATGCGGCGTTGAAAGGCCTGTGATGTGACAAAAGGTCTGCTATATTTACAGCTCTGTGGACCTGTCGGGGGTTCATTATCAGCCGGTTTCACCACAGCTGCCTCTGGACGTGGCGAACATTCGGTGGCAACTGTATTGGCAGCTCTCCCTCTCCGTTACAGGAGCAGCCTAATGTGTGATGTGTGCAAACGACTGGTCAGCTACATCTGAGTCAATGAGCTCATCTAATATTTGATGTCATATCCAACTCATTCACCTCATTTGTGGTCCAGTTGTTCATCTGATACCAGTTTGGGTAATGCCCAACAAGTGGCTGATGTAGCACACCATCATATAAAGCTAGGTAGAGCAGAGGCTGGGTAGAGTTTGACACTGTGGCAACATGAAGGTATGGAAGCTACGAGCGAAACATGCTCTGTTGTTGGCTGCAAGAACCAACCAAAAAGTCTTAATCTACTCACATCACAAAGACCCAGTGGTTTAACTGTATTTGTAATGTAAATACGCCACATGCATCTTTGTCAGCATGGTAGTAGATCAAGCTCAACTCTGGCAGTCCCGACTTCAAACTCGGGAGCTGTAGGTTTCTCCATTTTTATAAAAAATGTTGTTTTAATGTTGATTTTGTAGATTAGCATGTTTAAGTTGGCGTTAACATGCTGCTGCTACTCCCACAGTCTGGGGCTGATGTTGCAATATTGATTGTGGGAACTGCAGGCCTCAGTGAAGCCAACTAAATAACAAGAGTACTTAAAGATATTGCTTATGTGTGCAAAAGAAGTCACTGCCAGTCAAGTAGCTTTTATTAGCAGTGGGCAGCTAGCTTGCTCCAACTATACTAGGACTGTTTCAGAGAAGCTAAACTCGGAAGCTAAGCTGTGGTACCTGCTTTAAGGCCTGTGGTAGCTGACCAATCAGAAGAGACTGAGGGGCCTTAAAGAGACAGGTGCGTTTCTGATAAAGGGTGACTCGACGTGCTGCAGCAATATATAATGTGAGAAAAAGAAAATAAAAATAAAAGTATGAATGAGAATTTTAATATGACATTAATCTTCCACCCATAACGTGTTTTTAAAAGTTGCTACAGTCTGTGGAATAAACTAAAACACAATATTCTGCACGAGCACTTCATTTTGACAATATCTATGTCAACAGTAAACAAAAACAAATATTCAGTTGAATGACGTCTGTGTCTTTAAGTGAGTACCGCATGTTTGTGCGTGCGTGTACCCAGATGTGCATGTGTCTGAAGGAGAGATTTGCTTTGTCAGTGCATCGTGTCTTCCTGCGAGCGCCGCCACTGAGGCGCTCCTGACTCTAAAAGTGGACATTAATTATGGGCACTTGCATTTCTCTGATAAACACAAGCTGCCAGACACACAAACACTTAAAGGGTTGACTGACAAAGAGGGATATTAATGTTTATTTGTATTAGAGCAGTGAAAATAATGTGAAATCCATCCTTGTACGCGTCGGATCCAGAGGTAAAACGCATTGCACCGCGGTGTATCATAAAAGCCTAAAACTGATTAATATCGGTCAGACGGCCCATGTGCACAGCGATGTCCTCACACGGTCAGTCAGGAGCGGCGTGGTGCCAAGAAACCCTCTTTTTCACTTTGTCACATCAAATTTGCTAAAACAACTGTGAAAACACAACTGTTCTCTCTGACTGTCTCTCCTCCTTTGTTCTCTGCTCCACTCCCCTCCCATCCACTCTCTGCAAGCTGGGACAAATGGCTGCTTTGGGACAGCGTGTGCATTTGTCTGAGTGTGTGTGTGTGTGTGTGTGTGTGTGTGTGTGTGTAGGGAGGGTGTCTCATTGTGTTACGTGTGATAAACTGCTGTGACAGCAGAAATGTTTGTGTGACAAGCGCTCCGCGGTTGGAGTCCATTAGCTGCCTCTTTTGAGTCTCCTTGGCGGGTTATCACTCTAACACACACGCACACACACACACACACACACGCGCACAAATAAATGCATACACTTAAACACTCACACACACATATACACTGCAGAAACAAGACAGCTTGCTACCACTCTTGGTGCTTGTGTCCTAGCAACATGTGTCTCAGGGCATCAGTCTTGTCTGCGTGTGTGTGTGTGTGTGTGTAATTTCCTACTGCATTCATGTGAGAGACAAGACTCTGTTTGAATGGTTGGACGTGTGAATAATGTGTAAAATAGTCTTCATACATACCACCTTAGAGGTAAACAACTCACCCCTTATGCATGTTATTTAACACATAAAGGTCGCGCTACTCAAATCACGCTCCCAAGCAGCGATGCACCATTTTCAGTGCATCACAAGCGCAATGATTTGAGTTATCACAATCTGGTATAATCATCCCAACATGAAAAAATGTGCTGCTAATGCACCTCAATGGATTTTCAATACGCGGTGGATCTTGTAGCTTTATCCTCCTTTTACTGCGAGTGTAGCAAAAGCAGCTGTGGCCACAAAACGTTATGCATATTCCAAAAGAGGAAAACTGTAATGAATTGCAATGGTACTGCAGCAAGATTTACAGTATACTTTACAAGAGCTTTTGATTGCATGTTCTATTTACTGTAGTTACTAGAAACCCCACCGCAGAAACCTGGTATACTCTGAGCAGGGTCACCACTTGAATACTTTAGGAGTTTGGATACTTCATTAGTTGACCATCAGCCATGCCTGACTTTATCAGGAAAGTCCAGCCATGTGCAAAATGATTCCCTGTTTACTACCCAGCTGGCTGTAGCCACTTCCCATGCAACCCAAGAGCTGAGAGGTTATTATGAAACGTACGCACCGCATAATGTGCACGGTCCGGGAAAATCCCCATAGGGGCAGAGGATGCAGGCGATTGTGCTGCACAGCAGATTGCACGTGCACGCCTTAAAGGCCGGTTTACAGGATCAAATACTAACATCATGTGATTTCTGTCAATGATGATACAATAATTCAATATGCTATAGTCTGAGCGCTAATTATGGAGGCAGCGGTGATTGAGGAAACAATTAAAAGAATTCGGGCAAAACAGTGTTTTGGTAAAACTAGCAGTGACAAGATGTTGTCACTGGGTGTTTCATGTTCTCCCCTGGTGCAGGATCAGTAGCATATCAGCCCGCCTCTGAGACCCCCCCCCCCAATCACACCACCCCCCCTTTGTGGCTGCGCAGTATTTGGTGCAAATCGCTCCATTCCCGGAGTCCGAATTCCCCTTGGACCAGCGCTGCTCTCGTATCGCTGCTGTCTGGCGTTTAGCCAGGCCTCGCTTTCCAAATGGGCCTAACCTTGAGGGACTTGTTTGACCCCCCCCCTCATCCTCCCCGGCTCCCGACTACCACCATGCCACCCCCAACCCTTTCCAATTCATGCACAAACACACACAGATACACACTTTTCCAAACCAAGTGGATTGAATAATTGATGCCTATCGTTCTGATGCATTTGTTGAGCTACACAAGTCAGACAGGGACTGTCAGAAAGTGTGTGTGTGCGTGTCTGCCGGTCTGCGTCTGCGTGTGTGTGTGTGCGTGTGTGTGTTAGATTCCCCGTGTCTCCCAAAATCCCCCACTACCCCATCATCACAGAAAACATGTACTGTCCCCTCCGACATTCATCATAAACTCCATATGTTGTTTTCCCCCCTCTCTGTCTCTCTCGTTTCATTCTCCCAGAGACCTAGAACTGACAAACACACAAACCGTTTCTGATGTGAAACAGTGGACCAGACGAGCTTTTAGACCTCTCACACTGACAGTTGAGGGAATAGAGTGTGGAAGGCTGTGGGAGGGCCATGCAAGTTTAAACAGACAATAAGAGAGGGGGAGAATAGTTTGTTTTTTGAAAAAGGGGGTGAGAGATGTTGACAGATGAAACAGGGAAGAAGGGGCAGAGAGGAGCCAGAGAGGCACTGAATTCACTTTGTGTATTTCCAAGTCAAATGTCTCAACTGTTTTGCCTCTGTGGTGGCAAAACTGTATTTGTGCCATGGCACCGTGTCTTTTGTGTCTTGTTTGAGGGAGAAGACTGTCAAAACAAAAAAAAGGGATATCAGCCTTTTAAAAGACCAAGGACGCGGCGGCAAGCTCCTCAAATTTAGATTTTACCCATGAAACATGCAGATTTATCACGGGAAACAAAAGTTTTATTTAGTTTTTATTAATGTCAGATTAGGTCTGCAGTTATATTACATCAGCAGCGGTTTTCTTTATTGTGAAGCGGTCAGAAAAATGCAGAAAACACTTGCCCCATCCGAGCGAGCAGCTGCTGAAAATGACAACGGAAAGACAACAAGAGGGAAGGCAATAACAAACATTCATCAAAACTGCAGGCAGGATGAGGCTATTCATTCTGGAGGCAGGGAAGAGAAATATCATCAATATTTGACATTGTTTTATGGAGAAGCCACTTGATTTCGTCCCGGGTCCTGTGCGGGTGACCAGCAGCAATCAATTACCATTGACAAGATTTGTGTACATGGAAGGCCTTCGCACTTTGTTTCGCTCTGCCCTGCCTCTGTGAAGTTGCCTCCTCAGAGATCACAAACCAAGTCCTCAGCGAGTGCTCCATCTTCCCCCTGACTGCTTGGCATCATTACTCTAAAGCTGCCAGTATAAAGAGAATATTGGACTAATTATGTGGCGTGGGAGTGAAATTCAAAGTGGTAGCGGCCCCTGTGACGGCGCTGTGTTCGGCAGACGCTGTGATGTTGAGCAGACTGATGTTAAAAATGACTAAAACTGTAAATCTTTTGTGAATTGTTGCGCAAAATCCAAAGTTTACTACAACGTTTTATTGAATCCGAACCAAACTACCCACTGCAGGTGCTGGCATTTGCACCAAAACAAGTGATTCTTCCACAATTATAGGAATCAGGCTTGTGTGCAAATACTTATTATCATAGCGGACTAACGCTTGAATTGCATGATGTACATGTCATCACAGCATGTTTAACATGTGGGTAATTTAGGCAGTTTGGTAAAGTTGGAAGTTACAAGCGCAGCATCCCCATCCACCGTCCCGACCTCCACGCCTTCCTCATTGGCAGTGCACAATGATAATATATGTCTTTGCGATGCTGGGACGGTAAATGTCATGGCTGAGCACTGCAGACATTATTATAATTTAATGTCAAAGGAGAAATAGATTTGCCGTCGTGGGTGATGCTCCAAGCTGCAGCTCTTTCACACTCAAGGTTCATGAAGAGTGTTTGGGTGAATTCGAGGGTAAACGTCTTGATTGTGCAGGGGGACAACACATTTTGGTGCAAAGCTAATAACCGTTGATCGTTGCACATCAGGAGAGTGAAACACAGAAACTATCAAGTCTTAATTCAGCGTGATATCAGGTTTACCCCTGCTCAGCATGCACACTTGCACGTCATTGCAGAACAACTATATCAGCTTAATCAGGCAGTAGTAGTGGTTCTCTGGTTACCTATTAATTATTTTAATTAGTAATCATACCAGGTCTGTTCTCCGCACCTCTGGGTAATACGGTTTGAGTGTGGCATGTGTTTTCACGCCAGGACAGTTTAAAAAGCGTCTGGTGATGTGCTTTCACCGCCACGTGTGCTAATGCAACACCCATGACCTGCATCAGCTAATCAAGACAATGATTTTCAGCCACGAGAGCTTAAGTGCTTGTTTTCAGTCAGCTTGATTTTTTTTTTTCTGTCACAGTTTCTAACTCACGTTCCTCTAAATTGAGTTTTTCCAAAATCTTTCACGTGGTCTGCAGAAGTCGCCGTGGGCTAAACTGTAAACTCCAGGCAAAGAGAGGCTCCTTTCCCAGGGTGGTGTCACCATTCCGGGTCTCCGTTGGACGCAACAAACGCAGGAGGTCCGGATACACCTGCAGACGCTTCAGAGATGGAGCAGGCACGTTCAAAGCTCTTTTCCCAGGCTGATTGTAAGACAGTTTGAAGATGTGGATGAGAACCTGCAGCCAAATGCAGGAGAGCGGGTTGACTAATGATAAAATGCATGTATTCTTTCTATCTGTAGCTATCCTACAGTCAGTATATTGAGTTTTGTGGTGCAGTACTTGAGTTTCATTGTGTGCACTTAAAAAACCTATTGAAGTGTATGGAAGTGTATGTAAAGGTGTTATACCATCCATTCAGCAAAGAGGTGACATTATTTTGTAATTGATTCAGTTGGTTTATACTAAATAAATTTAAAAAATGATCATTTTACAATAACAATTGAGATGCAAACTGTAAAGCTACCTGTTTATCAGTTTATTATGCGATTTTGGCATTTTCCATTGAAGCAATCGGGCCTTTTGAGGCAGAGCTGCGCCTGAGTCACCTAATGCAATGTCATTTTTGCTCCTTAATATGTTAAAATTGTCTAAAATTGGATCAGATCGTCTTCTCCACAGGGACACCTAGTGTAGTTTAAACAGGTGCTGCATGGACCGTTCCTCACTTCCTTTGCTGTTGCGATAGTCATGCAAAACAGGACACAGTAAAAATGCAAACAAAGGGAAATCTGCATATCACTGCTTTGTTTCAAAGACGTGATCTCACTTCAACAAACCTAAATCCCGTGGGGATGCGGTTGCACAAACGGATAGCAGAAAAGCAAAACGGCCTCCAGCTGCAGAGCCGTTTTACTTGTGGATTATGCCGCACTTAAAGCTCGCACATTCATCGTGGGAGTGTTGACTGTGACCCACAGTAATAC
The DNA here is from genome assembly GCA_008933995.1 of Datnioides undecimradiatus. Taxonomy (NCBI): domain Eukaryota; kingdom Metazoa; phylum Chordata; class Actinopteri; order Lobotiformes; family Datnioididae; genus Datnioides; species Datnioides undecimradiatus. The sequence goes on from WARS01000060.1 coordinate 7,413,274, forward strand.
TGGATGTATAGAGAATATTTTTGCATTGCCACATAACTCACTCATAATGGCTGTGTGAATGGCCGGTCACTTTAGACTGTTGAGGCTGTAGTAATGTAGCGTAGGTAACACCGGCCGCTCTGAGTGCCGCAGCACTAGCGGGTGATTTGTAGCTCGGGGAGACTAATGAAGTGGTCGCTCTGCCACCCGGCTTCTTTTGCAAGATCAATTCGGCGTCAGGGCGCGTACGGTGGCCGCACTTTATGAATGATGGAAACCTCCTTAGGCCATCCATATACCTGAATCCCCGGCATCGCTGCGCTACCCCCCCCCCTCCAGCCCCTCTCCCTCAGGCCCCCCTTCTCCAGGAGGCAGGGATTCAGCAATCTTTCTTGTTTGGAAAAAAATACATTACCATCAGCCTCCTCGGCTCTCCGGCCTTTGCCCAGCACACAGGCGCACACATACGCTGCACGCACCCCTGCACACACCCCTGCACAGCTTGACTCTACGGCTACGAGAAGGGAAATAGTTCAGGATTGTGCGTTTTGGTGTGCGTGTGCGGATCTGCAGGCGCGCGCTCCACCTGCCTTTGTGTGCGCTCCCCATTTGTCCCACCATCAAACCCACTCCAAGAGCTGTCGTCATTAGTGCAGGTGATTTGATCGACTTGACGCGAGGCTTTTCCGCCACGCTTTGGCCATGATGACATCCTCTAATACAGGGAAGGTGTTCAAGAGGCCGGAGAAAAGAGGAGCTTTTAAACTGTTAATGCATAATGCGATAGATGTTTTAGTCAGCGGATGATAATGAAAATGAGCTAAAGCGGCGAGCGAGGGAGCCAGTCGCTCTCTCCCTCGCTGGCCTTTGATCCCATCCAGTCTGGCTTTTAAAGCATCTGCTTCCGTAATGAGGAAGAGTTTACCATCGCCGATGCAGATTCAGGAAATGAATTCAAAAGTTAATGGTGTATTTGTCCCGATGATTAAGAGCTGCGCCTCGTTCTTTATGACATCGCTGATCCTCGCCGTAAAACAGGTTGTGTCGAAGGAGGGAAAAAAAAGTATTTATCATAAGTTAGAACAATTATCCTGAAATACCCGGGGGGTAATTACGGCTGTTTTAGCTGCGGGTATATTCAGCGTAGGTGCTTTTAATGTGACGGGATGAGCGAGGCCTTGGGCCGGCGGTGCACGGGCTGATCTGTGCTGCAGCGTGTGTCAATAAGAAAGATCTGTCAGGGGTGTTTTGGTATTCCGGGATCACAGTGCAGCTCATCTAGCGGCGTCGGTGGCAATTTGAGAGCGGGGCGTCATATATAAAGATGTCACGAGCCGAGGCCTCCAGCTGAGAGGTTGAAAGGGAAAAGTGGAGTGACAATGAATACTTGCCACAGTTTTCTGGAAGCTATGAAATTTAAAGGCCTCCCCTTTCATCCCTCGCTTAGATTAAAATATAAAGAAAAAAGGTGTGTGGGGGGGAGGAGGGGGGAGGGAAATTGAGACAACAGATCGTGTGTAAGACTCAGAGGAGGCGGGGATGGTGAGAGGACAGAGACGAGGCAGCGCAGAGCCTTTACTGTTAATCTTAACTTTTGAGATTGATTGGCTCAAGCTCCCTGCAAATCAGAACCTGCATGGCAGTCGTCTTCTTTAATGATAATCTGGGTGTCAACAGCCAAAGAGGGAGAACAAAGTGGGTGGCAGCGAGAGACGGCGGCGCGCGGTCGTCCAATCGAAGCCGGGCTGATAGCCTCCCTCCCTCCCTCAGCATCTCTCACCTTCCCTTCATCCCTCTTCTCCTGGCTGAGAGGAGAAGATGAGCAGGAGGAGTGTTTAATGTTTCCTCTGATGCCACAGCAGAATGAGCTGGGCCCCTGGCACCTGTACAAGGAAATGAGCCGTGCGCGGACGATACTGTAGTTTGGAATATTTTATTATCGGCAGAAACCAGATTTCGGGTTTTATTGATAAGAGAACCGGTGTCACGCACACATGGTGATGTTTCCTGCAGGATGAGACGTTTGCAACGTGCAGAAATCCTGATTTACGACTACGACTAATATCAAATTAAACATTTCCTCGGAGTCAAAGGTGTCTCGTTAAATTTTCCATCACTCATTTAATTAAGTGACAGAAGAAGCTGCAACATGATATTTATTGACAACTTTATGGCAAACATTTATGCAAACAATACGCGGTTTATGCAGCCAGCGGAGACAGAACGACACTGTCATTCATTTTAAGTGTTTTTCCCAATTAGCTAACAAATTGCAGTTAGCTCTGTTTTGGTCTCCACCATCTCCCGACGCAGGTATCAGGCTCTCCACCACGTTCACCAACCAGCTGCTGGCAGGGAGCTCGACGCCGATGCGAGAGGCGACACCGGGCGCTGAAACCAAAAAGCTGAAAGACACTAAAATGGAAGCGCGGATTGGACGATAGCTCTTCACCACGGTGCGTTGTGCATTTTTATTTGAGCCTCTGTTATTAAAAATGTTTCAGCCAGAGCAGCTTTTGCTGAGAAAGTGCATTTTGAGCGACTAAAACACGTTAGCCTTGCTAGCATCAGATTGCTAGCGTTTGATTGTCGTACTATATAAATAACAGGATGGCAGTAACACTTCAAGAAGCCTGCTTTATGCTAAACTGCACATAAAGATGGACGTCCGGGATGTTCAGGCCACATTTTCCTGCAGCGGGAGGACGTTGAGACGCGTCGTCCATCTGTACGTACGGCCCATGCTCGACACCCACGTGTTACAGTTTCATAACAGAGGCCGTTTCTGTACGGACGTCTCCATGCACAAACAATCTGGAAGCACAGTGAGAACGCTGACTGACACTGTGAGGAGTCCACCGCACAAACCTTCATGTTCTCCCCTGCCACACACACACACACACACAGGCAAAAACTACCCTGCAACGCACACATGTACCACAGCTGGCTGCACCACCACACATGTGATATGCACACACACACAGTTTCCTCCAGAGCAACAGGGGATAAGATTGACCAAGAGATACGGTATCTGTGCAGCAGCCGCAGCAGCGGCAGCACTGAAGCCCTCTCCTTGTTTCCCTTGAGTGTTCTACATTTATTTTTCCTTTATATATTATTCAAGTTCAAATAATTAATTCAGGATATCAAATCAAGATGTAGGAAATCAATCAAGAGCCTTTTTCAATCTGCCTTTCATTACGCCAAACCCCCGGTCCTGGCTGAGCCTGTAGCGGAGCTGGCCTGGACTTCTATAAAGACAGACTGAAACACTTACGTGGCATCCCGTCCGCTGGAGAAGATGACTGCCTCGCTTCGCACGGCCATGCTGAAGTACTTAGGCTGCATCCGATTGGGTGGTTGGAATTATTTTTGTTTAGCGCTGATATAAAAATGAACCACATGGCAGGCTGGGATCTAATGGTCCAGGCTGATAATGACTTTGTTCGCCGTTTGTACGTACTTTGTTTTTAGGGAAATTTAGGATATCGGTTGACGCTTGACTCCGACGGAGACTACTTTTAGAGCGGAGGGCGTAAGAAAAACAAGCTTCTGCCTTTGATTTCACTCAAACTTTATTATCTCAACAGAAAATTTCATCTCACAGCCAGAAAAGGAATAAATGCAGTGCATGAAACATATCCTCTTTTGGATGCAGTCCAGCTTTCAGATCTGATGCGTTTGTGCAAGATGAAGCTGCTTGTATCCCGAGCAGAGATTAAGTAAGAACAGATGTTATTAGAAAGAATGCATCCCCGGTCACCAGGCATGTGTACGCATTACTGTGCTCTTTTACGCCCCGTCCTCTTGTCCCGTCTGCCGTCGCCGCGGCCGCCGACTTTATGGGAAACCCACTCTGATCCCGCGCAGCTTTGCGAGGATCAATAACCCTGGTCAAATGACACCGAGGGGGCTGGATTCATCTCATCCCCCTTTTTAGTTGGATACTTTAGCTGCATTTGGTGCAGCGACGGCTCTCCCATCTTGAGGCAGACGCAATAATGTTGCGGTAAAAACGTCAGTCAAAGAGCAGCGAATGTGAGGGAGGAGGGGTGTGTGTGTGCGTGTGTGTGTGTGCGTGTGTGTGTGGTTGTGCAGTTGGAAGGGGCAATTTATTGAAGGAAATGTATCTATATTCTCATAGAGCCGCTGCGAAGCCGAGATCTCCATCGCGGTGATAATTCGCGGTTGTTAAAGTGACACAGTGTTGGTAGGCTGGCCGAGGCGAGGAATGTGGGGGCCAGACCTGACAATTAGAGCTCTGTATATCACACACACTCTCAAAGGAGGGATGGAGGAGAGAGGGCAGGAGAGGTCAGGACACACACACGCAGAAATACACACTCAGGGACAAACTGCACACACGCTCGCAGAGGCAGGCGTGCACGGCGGCGGACATACTGTAAATACAAGCTCTTTGCAGCTAGAGGTCAGAGCGCCGCGCGGGTCGTGCACGCACGCCGACATATACGAGGCGGATCACAGATGGTTAGCATTTGCAAGAGCACAGCAAACAACAGAGCAACAAAACACTTCTCAGGTAAGTGCATAATAGAGGTTAATTCAATTTCCCCTCGCCGCTCATTTCCAAGCTATGAGACGCATATGACTGATAGGAAGAAAAGACTCCACACGCACGTTTGCGCGCCGCGCATCGGCGTCAGGCTCATCTGAATCGCTTTCTGCGACACCGCCTCAGAGTAATATGACCTAATTGGACAACAGAGGAGCCGGTGTGCTGTGCAGTCCACAATAAACTATTCAAGATTCCCATGCAGGTAGAAATCGGTCTCCATCCTCAAACGTGCACATGCTTAATACATTTCTTTTGTCCCGTTGCCCTTTCGGGTGCATCATCAGACAACCCCGGGCCGAGGCGCAAAAACAAGAGTCGATATGTGTCTGCGATATGAAGGTGAATAATTGTTGTAATTAATGACCTGTGGGTATTAACTGGAGCCATGTGACGGACCTCTGAGGCTAATCCTGCGACGGAGCCTATCTGGTATTGGTAGCATCACTCACACTCTCGAACCCGCATATTAAAAGATTCTGTAATTACACTTGCGTTGCACTAATATGTATCCGTGTGTGTGTGTGTGTGTGTGTGTGTGTGTGTGTGTGTTTTGCCCCGGTGGATCGCGCCGCTGTAAACTTCTCCGTGGATGTGTGTTGTTGTTCCGCTCACGTCCGGCCCTTACTCCTCTGTGACACACACACAAACCTGTCCAAAGTGTCTGAACTTATTCCCTGTAAGATAGCTGGAGCCATTAGCTTCCTGTGACCTTTTACCACTCTTTCTCCGCCGTCACATTCACATTCAGCCTTGTCCGCGTGTGTGTGTGTGTGTGTGTGTGTGTGTGTGTGTGTGTGTGTGTTTTACCATCTAAAAAAAAAAAAAAAAGTAAAATAAAAAAGCTATGGATTTCTTACACGTCTGTGCAGCGAAGCATAACAACGCCTCACATGTAAGCTCCAGCGGATATGTGCCATCGTATGTATGCATGTACTTAAATGTTGGTACATAACCACACACACACACACACACACTCGCACACACACACACGCCCAGGCATGTGTTTGCAATGGATTTTCTTTTTCTTTTATTTGCTGTAATTGGAAAATAATTCAGGCAACGTCAGGACGAATCAATAAAGAATTAATGAAAGGAGAGGGGGAGTCATTAAAGGCAATAAAGAGGGAGAGGTTATGATGAAGATGGCATCATGGAGACACAGAGGAGACAAGCGCTGCTGGTGCTGCTGCTGGTGCTGCTGCTGCTGCTGCTGCTGCTGCTGCTGCACGTGTGTGTGAGGGAGCGGGGAGATGTTTTCCATGTCGCAGAATAGGTTGCGTTATTTTATTTTTTTTTCTTTTTTGGCGCGTTGCTGTAAAAAGCAATAAAAGCTGAATTAAACATACGCAGATATTATTCGTTTTCTTTCTTAAAACTGCAAGCGAAGAGGCGAAATGGAGCCGCTGAGGGCGGGAAGAGGGAAAGTTTGCTCTGACAGTGGCAAATTACGCTTTTTGGTATATTTTTACCATAATTCCAACAGCTCATCTATTAATTTATATCATATACGTAAGACGGCTTTTCATCATTACGTCCTTTAATAAAAAGGCCATCTGATTCCACCGCTTCAACAGCCGGTGTCACAGTCAATCATTCAAAAGGGTAATTATATGACACTGCTACACTAAAATACCTGCAGTCCTTTAATAGGATCCGAGCCATCGAGATCCAACCTTAAGCTTCCATCCCAGCCCCTACCACTCATCTGAGTGCCGTAAAGCTGCCAGAGGAAACAATACGGCCTCTCTCCTCACCGCCGAGGTTAATGGCAAATGGGGCTATGGCTGCCGGTGATATTGTTGGATAAATGATTATTGATTAGGTAAAGGTTGAGCTAATCATTAGGCTTCATCCATTTTACGGACTCTCTCCGTGACCTTTCTGCCTGGCCCTCTTGGATCACCAGGATTTCTCCATACGATGATTTGATCGCCCCGCAGATGGGCACGGGGGGGGCAGAGGGAGGAGGGGAGGCAGAGCAAAGGCAGATTATTAGCGAAGGGGAGCGAAAGAGGAGGTGAGTGTGCAGAACGTGTGCTGATATGGGGCCGACGCAGATGATGAAGTCACCCTTAAACGCTCCACCTGGCTGACAAATGTGCCGCACTTTATTTCCCGCGCACATTTCACTCAGGAGTTATTTTTATCGTTGCAAAGCACAGATACCGGGTTGATGTAGAGGCCGTAAAGTCCAGGAATTACGTCAATAAATGCTTTTCGAATTTGACAATATTCCTTTTGTAGCGCCGACTTCCAACAACCCTTTTTAATATACGTGTGCAGATCTGTGGTTTGGAAGATTTGTGCTGAGGCGACCATACAAGAATGGACTCATACGACCAAAACACACCTTTTTATTCTTAAATTAAAAGTTATTTCAGATTAATTCTATATTATATGGCGTTAAATGTGGCAGAAAGATGCAAATTCTTGTGATTTAATTGAAATTTAAACAGGATTCATTTACAGTCTGTAACATACAAATGTAGTGGCTGATTTCCTGACATCTGATCAGTTTCCTCATTTCGAAATAACAAAAAATGTCTTTTTTTTATTATTATGCATTAATTTTGGTGTGTTAATTATTAAAATATGTTCAATCTAAATTGATTTAATTAATCTGAGTTGCACTGGCATGTACCCATAAATCTAGGAGTGTCTAAATAATGTTTAAAATATATGTAATAGGTCAACCATCATTACTTCAGCTCTGCTGCAAAGCTAAGCCCGTGTCCATGTCCTGATTCGTCATTCAGTCCCCTCCTGCAGCTCTGCAATAGCAGCGCTCTTGAGTTACAGTGTTTCAGATTGAGCCGAGTGCATAGGCTGAGCATTAGATACAGCATAGGCAGAGTGAAAACACCCAATGTGAAACATCCGCTCTGAAACCTTGACATGGTGACAAGGAAATGCCTCACTCCTAACAGCTCTATTTATTGAATTGTAGCGAATATTCCTGGCAGCGGGACTTTAACCAAACCCAGACTTGCGCTCACATCTGCACCCAATCAGCTCGGGAGAAAACCCCTCTGTTCCTTCTCCGTTCCATTTACTCACTAAGCCCGGCGTTGGGAAACAGAATGTTTATTTGAAGTAATACTTTTCTCTGAACTACTGGGTAGCCATACGTTGGTTTTTTTCGGTGCTGCATGCAGAATCTGCTCTGGAGAATTATGCAGAACATGGTTTTTTTCCCTCTCTCTCTGTGTTTTTGCTACAATAACTGGAAATTGTTGGTTATGAATGTAAAACACATACATATCGCAGCTTCCCTCGCCCCCCTCCTGCTTCCTTCTGCATATGCCACTCACCTTACTTACAATCACAACCAGTTATTTTAGATGATTTCAGCCTATTTTTATTTTATTTAAGGCGTCATCTTCATAAATCTGTGATTGGTGCCTGACAACAACGTTTCTGCACACAAGGGAAATGAAGCAAAATGCAGTTCAGTGCTGTAAAATACAAATAACACACTCTGCACGTCAAATCTTCATTTTTATTGACTTTTTTTTTCCAGTTATTTAAACACCACAAGACACAGTAAAAATTTTATTCACTTAGGGCCCGCGACGCTGCACGTTTGAGTTTGCTGCCTGTGCAAGCTGGCAGACTCTCTGACAGACAGGCCCGGTGTCCAGCTCCGCAGCAGGCACGGTCATTTGCAAGCAGGAAAACATACAAGTCAGTAATGCAACATAAATAAGCATAAATTATACTGCAGATGCAAACGTGTGCATGCACATGTCGTTGCACAGTGCAGTGCAGTTATGTGCTGTGCACAAAGGCCTACACACACACACACACAATGAAAAACACACACATGCACGCAGCTTAACGAGCAGCCAGCATGCAGCTAAGAAAATAATTAAAGGGAGCTCATAAAGCAAGTGGACAATTGAATGAATTGCACACACACACACACACACACACACCTGAAAGTGCTTCTTTATTCTATTCTATTTCTATTTTCTCTTGCACAGGAGATGCACTCAAACATTAATGGTTCTGTCGGTGTTCCTGGTTTGGAGATGTTAGGGTTCAAAGTTTTAAAATGGCATTCACTGAAGTTCACTTTCATTTGTAAAAAAATAAAAATAAATTAATGAATAAATAAAATAAAAATAACACACACACACACACACACACACACACACTCCAACGTCACTCTAAATATGTAAAACAAATATTTTAGCCACAGGTTTTTTGCAGAACGAAGCTGCTAATACTGAGATCAGCTCCTCTGTCTGGGATTGTTAAACTCTCTGCTGAGGCAGAAATTAAAGCAACAATTTGTAAAACAAATAGAAAATTCAGCCTTTTTGTTTTATTACCTTAATTCATGTATTAATCACTAAAATGAGGCATTAAATCTGCACAGCTGCGCATTTTTAAACAAGTGCAACTTCGGTTTGTTGCTGTCCAGCTCGTCTCCTGCTCTGCTCTTTGGTTTTTCGTTTCTCTTCTTTTCAGTGCATCTACCTCAGGTCGTCACTGTCGGTGTGTGAGCTCCAGAGTGGCAGCGGTAGGAGATGGGTTATCAGCACACACACACACACACACGCACACATGGTTAGAAGCTTGCAGAGTAGCATGAGATCATTTAGCTGCAAACCTCAGTTTCTTAAAGATCTGGACTTGTGCAAATTAGGAAGAAGATAAAAAAAAATGTTTTTTTTAATTAATTGCATTTTTATTAGTGTTATTCATAATGTCATCAATAAAAATCATCAATCTTTATTTTCCCAGAGTTCTGATTTTGATCTTTTTTACCTCTTTTAACCTGAATTTAAGGTAATCCTGTCACTTTTCATCCATTATTACGTTTTTTTAACATATAACATGTAAAAAAATAAAAATTAAAAACATATCGCAGTGCCTTCTGGATGGATTAGCGTCGATATTCACAGAGACCTTCGTGGTTCCCGGACGATGGGTCCTAATGACTTTAATGATCTCTTGGCTGTTCTTGCAGTGTCATTATGAGGTTGACATTTGCGTTTCTGAGGGAAACATCTCAATAAATATGGGAAGGATTGCCATAACATTTGGTGTAGACGTTCATGTTCCCCTCAGGATGAATGGTAATAGGTCTGATTGATTATCTGACTTTTCCTCCGGCATCAGATTTACAACTTTCTTTATGATCAAAAACCTGCCAAACTAAGGTCACGCCCATCAGCCGCAGCTGCACTTTGTGCTCGGTGCTGTTAAATGTTAGCGCGCTATCGCTTTAGACTAATATTATAAATACTAAACACTACAAATACTAAACAAAACCATCTTTGCTTGCGTCTCTGAGCCCGTTTCCATGCTAGCACTGGCATGTCAGAGCAGTAAGTCGTCGATTTAATAATCGCTGTGACGAAGCTGCACTTCGTTTGGCGGTGTTTTAGATTCGCCGCCCTCCTCGAAGAAGCTGAGCTGGCACGGTGCTCTCACCCGAACGGAGACTTGCAGATGATTCCAAGACAAAGCGATGTGATCTCATGCTATATTGGTTTATTTCTCTACAGGCTACTTTGCAGGTGAAAGCCAATTCATCTGCACTTCTTGTCACACGGGCCTCTCCTTGCCAAGAAAAGAAATCCTTCACATTCTGCTCACCGCCTGAACATCGCCGCTCTCTCCTTCCCTCGTCCTTCTGTCCTGTATTCCCTCTCTCTCCCTCCTTCTTCACCTCTCCTACCCCTGCCGTCTTTCATTTAAATATTTCATCCAGTTGTCTCGCGGCTTCTGCGGCTTGCCAAGTGTCATCTAGATCCCAGGGCCCGACACTAAAGTGGAGCATGGAAGTCATTTTTAGAGGCGCGTGTGTGAGGAAGGCAGAGACAGAAAGAGAAAAGGGAAGAGGGGTGGGACGAGGAGGAGAAGCAGCTCGGCCGGGGTCTGAGACATCGGGTGGTGATAAGAAGTGAAAAGGTGGAGAAGACATGGGAGTGATAACTAATGTACTTCCTGTGTACTTCCTCTTCTCCCGTCAAGCCCTCCCGCTGCCAACACCCCCCCTCTCCTTCAGCATAAAAGATATAACTGATGTGTGATGCGTGTGTGTGTGCGTGTGTGTGTGTGTGTGTGTGAATCTGGGGTGATCTGACGTGCGATGTAAAGGAGTTGCGTGAATGTGAGATGTACATTTATGTGTCTGTCGGACAAACTGATGGCTGATGTGGAGAGAGGTGTGTGTGTGTGTGTGCGTGTGTGTGAGTGTGTCAGTGTGTGTGTGTGCCGATGTGTGTGTGTGTGTGTGACTAACTGATGGGTGATGTGAGAGTGGAAGAGGACGTGGACAGATGGGAGAACGAGGGAGGGGAGATGAGTGAAACTTAGTAAAGAGTGACGTGTTCACCGCCTTAACCAGATGAGTGTGTGTTTCTTTGCCCGTAAGTGTGTGTCTGTGTGTGCGTGTGTGTGTGCATATGGACTCCCATACCCAGTTACTGTTGGTTCCGGTTGAGGTCAAATGCATTGGATCATAACGGCCGATCTTGCAAATCTGCGCACCGCCCTGCAAAACAAAGAAGAAGAAGAAGCAGACAGAGCGAGAGATGAGATTTGCGACCACGCAGCACCAATCTGTGTCGTCCGCTCGTCCCCGTGGTAACGCCGGCTCCTGTTGTAGTTTAGACCGTAGCTGTGAAAACACGACGACAAACACGGTTTGCCTTTTAACACGTTTCCCCCGCCGTTGTCAGGTAGCTCGCCACCCTCCCTCCTTGACATGAACCGCCTCCCGCTACGCCCACAGAAACCGCGGTATAACACATCCTCTTGTGCATCCTTACACCCTGCAGAGCGGGCCGCCGGGTCCCAAGTGTAAATGAAAGTCGCGCTTCTGTCGCTGCTGTGCAGGTTGACGGAGGTGAACCCGCTTTATTAACATAGCAGAGACAGAATTAATAGACTGTTTATAAAACGCATCGTCATGGTGTCGTGCATGCAGCTGCTAATGCACACGAGCTACATCCAGAGCTACGGCTGTCATCTTGTTTAACTGTAAATGTAAATGGTGCTTGAGCAGCTACAAACAGTCCCGCACCCTCAGCAGCTATCAGATGGTGATTAACCCTGGTGTGGTATCTGCTCTTACACAAGTTAACGGGATTCACCTGGGCAAAATGAGCCAGGGCGTAATCGATATTCACTAAAAAGCAATATAAAAACATATATAATAATAATAATAATAATAATGCTTTTATTTAAATACACGTTGTCCGTCTCTGCAGCTGGGTTTCCACATTGCCAGTGGTTTCGGGTGCCAGTTCACGTCACAATCGCCTCATCAGCCAACGCATGTGGACGTGCACGTCTGCATTTACTGTATGTATGTTAGTATTGGTTCAGATTTCTGAGACATCACTCAGTGTAGGAGCTCTGGAGCTGTTCAGGAGGCATAAACGTGATGTTGGTGTCGGTATTTCAACATAAATGAATGAAATGAACCGGCATGAACAACTCAGTCCTGTTTAATTAATCTAATAATTAATTAATCTCATTGTGGAAACCTTAAACCTGCGGCATCACGTCACTGGTTGTTCCTCAGTAGACACAGCATCAGCAAAGCCGCCTTTGCACGTGACGATAAAGCTCGACTGTGGCTGTTTACACACCAGCGCGGCGAGGTCGCAATCGCTGTTATTAAACCTCGATCAACGGTTAATACATGAAGCTCCTATGGAAACCACGATGCGATGGCTCCAGACTCATTTTACAGTAAAACACCTCATCACGTCGGCTGTTTGGAGGCCTCTCGGCGTTAAATTCAACTGATCGCAACATGTGACAGATGTGTGCAGGCAGATGTTGCCTCGGGTTGAGTAAGCTATAGGCTGAGAAACACCGGATCAGCCTTCAGTCATCAAACCTGTGCTGTAGACGTGCAGCACTCCTGCAAGCATTCTTTAAAGCTGCTGTTTAATGCAATTGGCTATTAATAATGAATTTAGTCGGCAAAAGAGTGGAAAATATGAAATTCAGAAATCTGCATGTCAGTTGGAAATTACATTAGAAACGATTAAAGACTTTGGTTTGACTCAAATTGTGCTTTTCTTTGAGTGAAACCAGATCAGCAGCGTCCAGAGATAAGTGTGATGATTACAGGCGTTGCCATGGCACCCTGCATGTAAAACATATGTAATCCTGCGCAACACAGACACACACACACAGCTGCCCTGTGCAAACAGGGTGTCTTCGTGTTTTTCATCTGCTCAGGCTCTTTTCATTGGCCACATATGCACACACACACACACACACACACACACACACACAATAACCGACCCGTGGGTTTTGTGTGTGTGTGTCATTTCTGCCAGGCTGCACACTGGACCCCCCCCCCATATGTGTGTTTGACCTTTCACCTCTGCTCCTTCCCCTCAGGAGTAAGGCCCTGCTCTGTGATGCACCTTTGTATGTCCAAACACACAAACACACACACACACACACACACACACACACACACACACACACACTGATCCATCCTTTGAGGGTGTGGATTTAGCCTTGCAGGGACAACTCCGGTCAGGCTTGTGCTCATCCACAGTAACAGATAAAAAGGATATATCACTTCCTCAATCCCTAAAACCATAAGAGTGGGCTGCTGGACACACACACACACGCACACAGACACACACACATGCACACACACACACACACACAGACCAGGCACTGAGCTCCTGAGTCCCCAGCTTAGCACTTGATCCCCTCTCTGGGAGGTTGACACTTCAGAGGGAATGCCTTCACAAACTCCTTTGGATGCCAAACACACACACACACACACACACACACACACAGATCCTTCCTGGAACATTCAGTAGAGTCCAAACCCTCGGAGGCCTGTTCATGGTGATCTGCTGGTCAGCATCTGTTTGCTGTCAAGGACGCTGCTTCCTATTTCAGTGACCATCAGTCATCACTTGCACAGATGAGAGCCTCATCGTTTGAGGTGCGGGGCACGCATCGAGAGAATCACGCCGGTAAACAATCCTCGGTGTCACCAAATATCCTGAAGCTACGAGTCCTCGCTCTCTGCAGAAGGGGGACATCATTTGAGCATACTGACCCCTCCACTGGCCTCCCCCGAGGTGGGGCATGTTGTCAGCCATTTCAGCCCGGCAGTGAGGCCCTAATTCAGACAGGCGTGGAGCAGACGCGGCTCCGACGTGGATGTCAAGTCAGCTAGCATCTCCGCGGGGCCCAGGGGCACCTGACCGCCAGTTTGTAAGGGAGAAACCGTGGCTGCAGCACCCCGGGGTGCTCGCATTTAACACGGTATCCTCTCTGCTGTTCGTGCACAGGCGCGGACAAGCTGTTGGTTCAACGTGAGGTCAGGGCGAGTTTATGTTAGGTGGTGGGGGAGGTGTGTGGACAGCGGTGGCGGCGTGCACACACACACAGAGACGTGTGTGTGCGGTTCAAGTGCATGAGATTGCTAAAGCTTATTTTAACTGACAAGTGTTTCTCTTGTGGGTTTACTGTGTACAGGATGAGGGGGTTTCATTATGTGCCATAACTCGACTGTATATCATACAAATGCTTAAAATACATCTTATTTCATTTGCTAAATTTTAGTGATGGGTGACAAATTAAAGGAAAACCCAATATAAAGTATCTTAACAAGGCACTGGGCCACCTTAAGCCTCCTGAACAGCTTCAGAGCTCCGTTTCATTGACTTTCCCAGTCTTAGGAGCAGGTTAGAGATGTATTTAATGTTTCCTGCATTAGATGATAATACATGTGACCCCACAACAAGTGTCTGAGGCTGAAAATCACCTGTATTTAACATTATCTTTAAAATAAAAACACCTTAAGCTAAACCCTCAACCCTGAACCGTAACACCTTAAATTCAGCGTCCCTTCATCCTGATCTTAAACCTCGTCATAAACTATGACTATTATTAATTCAAGCTCAACCTGAAACATGAAAAGGATAAAGTGCACACACATTAAGAATCAAATGTGTCACATCAGGGCCTCTCAGAAGTGAGACAGCATCACCACAGACAGACGAGGGCTCACTCCGTCTCCATCTTCCTCTGCACCACTTTCTGTGCTGCTCTCAACTCCAACTGGATGAATCTGTCTCTGTTTGCATTTAGCAGGTATCTAACGCAGGGTGGAGTTAGGCTGGAAGTGGGTGAAGTGGTGTGTGTGTCGGGGGGGGGGGTTGTGGCGCAGCAGTGTGGGGAGAATGTCACAGTAAGATAAACACACGGCCGCAGCTGAAGTGGCTTTGGGCTCTGCTCGGGCTGACGCGACGAGAGTCCCGGCCCGTGATTTGTATCCACAGAAGCTGTCAGAGTGGAGTGGCTCCCACACACTCGCCGTACATCCTGCGCCGAACCGCATTTCCCTCCTGAGTGTTTCTGCAGCCGAGTGCTGCGTTTGTGTGTGGAGGGCGATGTCATTACAGCGAGTTAGAAGGGCTAACATAAGGATGTAAGTGTTTCACCTGATGCATCGACGCCACACACTAAAGATCTCACTGCATTGAGATTGCAGTGATTTTACTGCGTACACCTCTTAAGGCTAATATGCTGCATTAGCCTGGCGAGCTAACTGTGAGTTTTAAATGCAAGAAAGAAGAATGGATCTTGGTTTGCATTTGGGTTTCAAACTAGGCACTCCCAGGGTTCAGATGGGTGAATCTAAAAGTCAAACTATTATATTTTACAAGTTAAATGAAAGACACATGTTGTATTTGTTAATAATAGCATTGCAATCAATAAAATAATTAGCAGAGGTCTCAAAAAGAAGAAGGTGCTCAGACTAAAACTATAATATTTGTGTGTTCGGTGTGTTTCAAAGAGGAAATTAAGACAAATTGGTTACAACTGTCAGTAGTAAACAACCTCCACGGTTTATAGCCCTACTAGTTAAACTTTGACCTGCTCTACTTCCCGTAGTCGTGTAGATGTGTTCACGGTTTTCCTGTTTAATGAACGGTGCGGTTTTCCTTTGAAGAGGAGCCTCAAACACAGACCCGGAGGCAGCCTGCACCTCAAACGTTCAGCCAGGTAAACTGATGCAGCTTCAGTCCGGGCTGGTTCTGATGCTGTGCAATGCATTTCACTTTGTCCTTGCAAATATTAAATTAAATCCATGTACCAGACACGACCTGATTCATCTTAGCTGCTGCTGATACCAGGTCTAGCACAGGCCCACCACCACCAACACCATCATTAAACAGTGCATTTAGTGCATGTTAGCTTGTTTTCTGCAGAGTTTAAAAAAAACCCCAATGCTGCAAAAATGTGTATAATAGCTGCAACAACCTTCAGTAAGCATTAATAATTGTTTTGCATAGTGAGTCACATCCATTTCTTATTTCTGCTCCTGCCATGATACAACATGCTCTATAAGAGACGGTAGAGTTTTGTTATTTAATGTTAAAATAATAGGTAAAATAAAAACCTTTTGATTTCACTTTAAATGTCGCCCGTTTATTAAATTAATATATATTAAAGATTTTTAAATGGCTCATCTGAACGTGTGTTATGCATTCTGGCCTGAAAACTCCCGAACTTGTGAGTTTTATAATGCATTTCAGACATTACACTTAAACTCTCCTGGCTCACATTACAGCACGTCTTCTTTGTCCGTGTGAATATTTGTTTTAGTCAGACGACTGGCAGCAGAATGCTCTGTTGTAAGGTTTCAAAATGACTATAGGAATGATAAATCTATGTTAAGGTACCACCTTTAAATAAGGTTATTTTTAATCAGAAGAGTGGCTCTGGTATGAGCCAGAGGACGCATCAAAGGATCTTTGGTTAAGTTGTAATTTTCCAAACAAAAAACAAGCGTATTTCATAAAAAGAGCTCTACCTCTAATTTATTCCTCTGTGTTTTTAAAACAGATTCATTATATGAATCATTACCATTACCATTATTTTGCTATTTTGCAGTGGCCTCTGTGACCACAAATCGCAATTAGTCTGAGCCCCAGGTCTGAACTCATATCGGTCGGTCTACTTCATAAAGGACCCAGTATTAAAAAGAAACTGATATCAGTGAGTGCACAGTTACTGCGGGAGACAAGGGTCACATCCTCTCTGAAAAATGAAATATGGAAATTTGTCCTCCCCGGTGTTTTTATAAAGCCCAGACACATCAACAGATCTTCCAAAAGGTGCGGGAAAAAGCTAATTGTTCCCCTTGATACTGGCAGTTAAACCGTCCCCTAAAACACTGGATGAGCAGCACTCGCTGAGCAGCACTCGCTGAGCTCCCCCTGCACGGTGCCGGCGTGCACGACAACCAGCGGCAGTGAGCGCAACAGCTGCGCGCGTCGGCTCAGGGGTGCATGCCAAAATCTTGGGTTGCTCTGAATTCTCTGCACGCCATAGACAGATCTCTGATACACAAGTTGGTCACTCGCATGTCTGCAAAAGTAAAACAATCTGCTAAAATCACTGATGCACATGTTGGAGCACATCTGGACCGATGCTTTTTAATGTCCTGTGCTGGAGGATGCTCCGAGTTTCCTTCAATCACTTGTCTTCTTTTCAAGAAGTCTTTTGCAAACTGGGTCTGCAGCTGATTTGTCACTCATCTACGCCGCTGTGACTCAACCAGGTTATTGATGCAGCCACTGGTCAAAAGACACATAAGCTTGCAGGTGGCAACTCCATGTTCCACTATGAAATCTGCAAATATGAGGCACTTAAAATTTGATATATTACTACATTCATGCCCACAAACATCTTGGCAATGCCTAAAGTGGAAGTTTAGGAAAATAAAAACGAAAATAAAATCAAACACTGTATTTCACAAGAGGGAATTTTCAAATCACATGCTGTTACACTCTCCGTGTGATATCTGCAGGCTGGAGCAGCACCAGATGTACTTTCTCTCTAATTTTGCCTGTAGGTTAATATGTTTTAAAGCCAGAGACGCCAACAAGAGCGCGTGTGTGTAACCGTTACACTTCCGATTTTATTTTTAAATACTCCTCTTCATCCCCTTCTGCACCATCCCATTTCAGTTTCCTCTCATCATTCGCTTGGATTCACGCTCTCCCTGCCTCTCTCTACTGTCGGTCTTTCTTCCTCAAAGTGATTTGTGCGTGAAAACAAGCAGGGAGGGATGGCGAGGGGAGGCCCTACGATGCCTACCAACGTTAAACATAATTAATAAAAGCGGCCCACTCCAATTTGAGAGGCTGATTAATGCAACAGATACATCACAGCGTGGAGTGGACCGTCGCTCTGTCTCTCTCTTTCTCTGTTCACGACAGGGCAGAGACAAAGCGTGGCATTATTGGCTCACGGCAGAATGATAATAAATTCTAATAAGTCTTTGCAGAAAAATTCTTGATTTTTGCATCTCACAGCCGCAATTACACAAAATGACCACAAGTTACGCGTTTGTCATTATGCTGACGATACACCCGTTTACCGCTGTGATCTACAGGATAAGCCTGCTTTCCATGAAAACACACGTTTTATTCAAGCTTTAAAAATCTATTTAAAAAATGTAAAAACATTTATTTTATCTGAAAAAATTAATTCTGTATAAAAGATTAAGAATATATTTATTTATTTATTTAGAACTGTATGTCAACCCAGAAATCCAGTTTGTATAATTCAGCAAACAGCAGCATCAACCAATCACGTGACTGAAATTATGACCACTTTAGCTCATGTGCACGAGTTGACTGGCTGGAAAAGACAAATTTGTCTTATATATTTTTGAATTAATAATAATATGTCTTGCTCATATACCCTGTGTTTTGCTTATCCCATTGCAATATCCATTTTAGTATTATATTTTAAATTAAAGTTCCATAAAGCCAATGAAAAGACCAGAACAAACCAACCAACTCTTCGCTGAGTTGCACCGTTTCACTGTGCGCTCCTCCTTTACATGTTCCAAACTCCCCCTTTTCAATAAACACAAGCCAACACACAACATGTCGTCCCACGTGCGCCATGTTGGCGGCAAATTGCTTTTCTTTGACAACGCTGTTGCTTAATTTGAACTTAAACTCTGAATATTCACTTATTTTTCCTCTCGTTGGCTGCATAGTGTGCAGATCACAGTTAACCACCCATGCAAATGCACATGCGTAGAGGAGCTGCTACAATGATGACTACTGTTTAAGCTACTAGCTTCACTGCTACTGCACCCAAAACAATAACAGGAAGAATAAGAAATGAGCAGTGCTGCGTCTAAACCCTGAAATACAACGTACTGCCCGAGGTAAATCAGATGAAGGAAAACAGGTAACCGGTCCTTTATTATTTAAAGAGGAACTCCCCTGGGCTCTCGGAGGAGCCCTGGTGGTCCCTGAACCTGACTTTGAGAAACCGCTATTTTCGAGCAGTGTAACCAATGAAGTACAGTAATGGAGTGTAGTGGCCTGAAGTGTAGCTATGAAGTCTCCCCTAATGACTCTAGCACATGTGTGTCTGGCTTTCAGCCCTCTCATTAACGTCACTGGACACTGTATACTCTGTGGCTATGTGCGTGCATGTGTGTGTGTGTGTGTGTGTGTGTGTGTGTGTGTGAGACACGCCGCTGTTTGCCAATATAGCAAGGCTTTAGAGTGCTCTGGTGATCTCATCTCCGCTTAAGTCTGCTCACCCTGTGGCTGTGTGTGTGTGTGTGTGTGTGTTCACGTGCACACACACCTCCACAGCTCACTGTGTGCTGCGGGTAGAGGAGTGCGCTCCATGCACAGGTGAGGGATGTCTTTCATTCGCTGGCAACTGGAAGGATACGTGTCACTTCCTGTTAGAGGAGAGCTGCTCCCTTTGTCTTCAGTTTTTCACCGAGCAGTAAATGTTTAGTAAATGTTTCTGTTTCATTTCTGTTCCAGTTACAGATGTTGCATCTCTGGTTTATGAATAAGCGAGACCTGTTTGTGTGTGTGTGTGTGTGTGTGTGTGTGTGTGTGTGTGTGTGTGTGGTAAACAGGGTGGTTTGCTCAGTGGAAGAAGGAATTTCCCCCAGCAGTCCCCATCAGTAATAGTGCCTGTAATGAGCTGCAGCTGTCAGCCTGGTTTCCGCACACACACGCACGCAAAAAAACACACACATGTACACAGCAAAGGAGGAAGCAGTGACTCACTCAGCAGTGCGCCGTCACACTGTATGCTGATAAACAGTGTAACTCATCAGACTTGCATCAGACGCTAGACACAAACATTTCCTCAGAAATACCTTCTCCTTCTAAAAATACCGGAGCCTGTGAATTTACTTTACGGTCACTGTAAAACTCGAGACGCGCGCGTCTGTGTCGTGCCTCACTTAACGACTGAATGAAATGAAAAACCGCCTCCATCGATCCGTATTAATTAATAAAGCCCTTATCCTCCTGTCTCATGTATTCATAAGACCCGCCTTTAAAATGCATTGCAGGGTGTCTGGACGCAGATGTCTGTCGCGTCTCTGTTTCTCCTGTCTCATTTTGCATTTACGGACAACAAACACTTCAGTTTATCCAATCAAATCGCGCTGCAAAACAACCCTGGGCCTCGTTAGATCGTGAAGAAGCTGGAGCACTAATACCATGAGTCATGTGTGGGGGGGGGGAACGCGTTATTGCAGTCTGATTTACTCATTTCTCCCTCGTCCACGTCCTCTTGTTCTCACGGCGTTTCAGGAGGAAGCTAAAGGTGCTTCTCCTCCACTGAAGCTCTAACCTTAATTTTAGGTTTGGGCTCCTGGAAGCGCGTTAAACGTTGTTTTATTAGCTAAATAACTTTATGAGATGATTTTCAGATTTTCAAATATTTGTTAATAAACACGAGTTTGAACCGCGGACATGTCTGTGCCACAGGAAATTACACATTAACTGCTGTTTGGATCTCGGCCGCTGAAACAAAACAGACTTTCAGACGCTCCTCGGCTGTGATTGGCACCACTTCTGATGAAGCACCACACATCTCAGATCCCAAATAATGCCTGCTGAGGCTGCTTAACACATACACCATTCTCTTACTTGGTGTAATAACAATGCTTTATGGCTGTTTCAGTGCTTTGTCTCTTTTATCAAATGCAGTTTTTGTTAAAAGGAGAGATTACAAAGAGGGTTTTAACAGAGAGAGAATATAATTCATTTTGAAATTATTGCCATTATTCCCACCTACAAACTGTGGGAGCCATTATTTCCATTTTATAATGTTGTTATTATTATTATTATTATTGTGGCTATAGCTGAAACCAATCACGGACCTCCACGTGTCATCCAGTTGTTCCTTTAACCCTTAAAACAGCACAGCTTCCAACACTTCTATTCCATTCTCTTCTGTTATGGTGTTGAGAATTATCATGCATCCTGTTCTATCCATATTAGCATAGTTTCTGGTTTATAATATCATATTATCTACTAAATAACATGTTTCTGTACATGTTTCTGATTCAGGCTGCAGGAGCTTTAACTGACTGACAGGTGTCTTGGATCTGAGCCGCCGGGCGCCACCAGCGAGTCGCTCCGCTAATTTGACTTTTCCCACTGAAAAAACAACCAATAAGCCACAAACTGCAGAGGAAAATAATAAAGGCGGCGGCTCGTGCCGGCCCAGCTGAGCCACAACTTTTGTGCTTTGACCGGCCCGGCCTCCGGTGACCTCTGCCAATTTTTTATCTCATTTCACTCTAACTTTGTAGATCAGACTTTAATTTTGAAGCGCGGGCCACGGGACAGTGATGAATAGGCTACATCAAGCAGGGCTTAAATTACCCCTCTCCCTGGTGGCAACACTGACCGCAAGGAGAGGTGTGTGTGTGTGTGTGTGTGTGTGTGTGTGTGCGTCTGTGTTTGGAGTGTGTATGTGTGTGTGTGTGTGTGTGTGTGGTGACCTAGTAACAGCAGACAGAGAAAGAAAGAGGGCTGGTCAGCACTTGCCCTCTCAACCCTGCTAGCTCCGCAGCACACCCAACAAGGGGGGGGGCACACAGGGGAGGGGGTGAAAGAGAGAGAGAGATAAAGAGAGAGAGAGAGAGCATCCACTCAATCTTTCTCAGCTCCTCTTGTCAATGCCTTGTCTTGTTTTTTGGTGGGAGTTTGTAACTTTTAAGGTTATTTGAGGAGAGTCTAACCCTGGCCTCCTTTCCTCTCTCCCCTTCTATGCAAATAGGTGCCTGTTTTTCTCTTTTCCCAGCGAACACCACCACCGGCGGCCTGCGTTGGGGGGAAGACGAGCTCTGGAGGTCGTTCAGATATCGACGAAGCCTTAACACTACATAATAAAACAGTCTGTCTCGAACTGAGGTGGGGTAAGGCAGCGAGGGCTTGGCCAGCAGCCACAGGCACGGCCTAAGGCTGCGAGGGAGAAAATCAAAAACACGGTGACAAAAAGCAGATTTCAGGGAGGAGAGGGGGAAAAAAACAACTTATAAAACTAAAGGAGGAGTTTAAAGGAAGCATGTGGAGCTCTCCTCTCAGCGTGCACACACTGATGCACAGAGCATTTCTTCCTTTTCCTCCAATAACACTCATTTCTTTTATTACTAGCAAATCTCAGACATTTATAGTAAATTCCTTTTATTTAAGCGTTTTGGTGAAAAATGGTTTTAAACCCAATGAAGGTGAGATGATTTAAAAAAAAAAAAAAAAGAATATTATTCCAGCAGCCCTGCTTTAAAAAACTGTACATGTAAGCTAATTTGCTCACCTACTTTTCCAGTTTTCATGTATTTATCAGCCCGTTGTCCCAGTTTTTGCCCTAAAACGTACGGTCATGCTGAGATAAAGGGATCCAGGGGCTGTGCCATAGTTTAGGGTGCAGGAGACGCACAGTACATCATGCTATTTCTTCCTTTCTTTCTTTCTTTTTTTTTGTTTTGCTGGGTTTTTCTTCCCCAAGCTGCTCTGCGGACTGTCCCTCCCTCTGGCTCTTTATCCAGTCTACTAGAAACCAGTGTGCCGTGAAGCCGGTGCGCCCCGCCGCCACGCCGCGCCAACGTGATCATCGTAGAGGAAGGAGAAGGAAGAGAGAAAAAAGAGCAAATCACGGATGGTGCAGAGTGGTGGGACTCTGAGATAAATCACAGTAGTTGCGCTCCAAAACCTGCCCCTGGTTCTACGGAACCGAACGCATCTATTTGCGTCTGGGGAGGGGGCAGCGTGGACTGTGACAAACCCCCTGCAGCTGCGGAAAATGTGGGAATATAACTTTAAAAACGCGCATTTTTAAAGTGTTAAAACGTGTTTTTAAGTGTTACTGGTTATTTTCCTGAAAAGAAAGTGCAAGAATTAACCCTAAAAACATTTTTTTCTCACGACACATCCGTGGGATAAATTAGATTTTGCAGGTCACTAATTACCCCAGTAAAACAACACTGAATGGTCTGGTGTGTGTCTGCGCGCCTTATGTCCGCGCGTATACGAGGTCTATACGCAACTTATGTCAATTTCGACTCCCTCCTGGCTGCTCTTCGCTAAATCTCAATAAAATTAAAATGATACGATCGAATCTGGACTCACTCGCTCCAGCGTGAGCGCCCACACCGTGCCATCCCGCGCGTCCGTGGCGAGGCTCTTGGAACTCCGGCTTGTGCGTAAAGGGAGCAGCGGCAGGAGGCAGAGGCGAGGTCCCGATTCCCTCACTACCACAACCCCCCTTCACCACACACACACACACACACACACACACACACACACACACACACACACACACACACGCCACCCGGGATTCTGAGGGAACACCGGCATAAATTACTGACCTTTACGCGTAAAACAGAGGTTTTCAAACACACACACACACACACACACACGTTTAAGGAGTGTGGCCTTAGGTGTGCGCGCGTGCTCACACTGAAACTCTGCCTCGCGCTCTCCAACTGTTGGTGAAATCAATATCATAATTGTTTACATTAACTTCATCACTCGTGCAGCAGCTTCCCTCGCGTCTGCGGCTGAAACGCTCAAATAATATGAGTCACCCACGCGGCTGCCGTAGCACTCCTGCGCGAGCCGGCGTCCTTTAATTGCACGGAACTCTAACGTCACCGCAGACTCATTTCTCTGTATGATGCATATTGTTTTTAAAGGGAAGGGGTGCATGTGCTCGGATCACCGGTGAAACCTGAGTGTCGCCCTCGGAGGCGAGAGAGTTCAACCGACTTGGTTTTAATGTGAGTGAGAACACGAAAACGCAGCGGGCGCGAGCGCAGCCCTAAACTCTCGCGCGGGCCTGCTGGAGTGAGGAAAGTCTGAATTTGAAACTTTATTTAATTTGCAGTGTTTCGGTTTTACAGTGAGGGGGAAGAGCAGGAGGCGAATGAAATGTCTGTGATTTATTTAAAACTTCGCCACTGATACGATCAAAGAAAAACTGGGATCACACGTGATGTGGGGAAAAAAACAATTTGCGGTGAAAAACATGAAGTTTTGTCCTGTTTCACAAAGATCCTGGAAGTTTGTTTAATTCCTCGTGGGTGAATAATTCCGTTGGGCTACCAGACAAACAATAAACTGCACACTCTGACCCGGAAACACGCCACAAATCTGCTAAACTACAAACTTCGATTCCAAACTGTTTTAATCCCGAGGGTTTCGCGTTTTTTATGTAATTATTTTTATTATTATTATTAATTTACGATGCTTTGAAACACACTGAATTACTTTTTTTTTAATAACTCGGGTCAGTGTTTGTCTTGGAGCAGCTTTAAATCCATAAAAACATTTCAGTGTTTTGCAAAGTTTAACGTTAACGTTTGGATATCTCCAAGAAACGGTGAACCATCAGTGCACCCCTGCTTTTCGTCTCTCCCCCATCTCTGTCTCTCTCTCTCCCATTCACACACACACACACACACACACACACACACACACACACACACACACACACACACTGCACGTCACTGACCTCATAATCTTGCGTAAAATGCAGCCAGAACCGAGCTTAATTCGTGCAAAATAATTGCCGGGGTTTAAAAAGAATATTAAAGCTTCGTTTCTGCGCTGGTAAAAATGCAGTTTTGGGTGGAAACGGTGATGAAAACAAACGCACAGAGATTTAAAACTGCGTGGCTCTGACGAAAAGCCACTCACTGTCTGTGCGCCACGCTGTATGTTTAATATCCACACTCCTGTTTCCTCTCCCGCACTTTGGCGCGGTGGTCTTTATTTCACACGTCGGTGGCCGAGAAGAACGCGACTCCTGCAGCACTTCGACGCGTATTTATCACCAGGCGCGAGTTAAAAGCGCACTCTCTCCAAACACACACATCTGGCACACAGCGGACTGGTGAGTTCCCCCACCTAAGCCCAGTCCACCGTCAGACCGGTGTGAGTCCTCAGAGCGGGGTGAAGCGACTTTAAAGCGGAGGGAGAATTATTTTGTGATAATACATTTCGGTTGGCAACTGCGTAAATCAAAGCCTTTCTCTCTCTCTCTCTCTCCCCCCTGTCTGCTCCCCTCTCCACCTCTCTCCCTCACCCAGACGTGGTCCTGCTAGGTAGGCGTAGTGGGTCACGTCTGCATGTCTGCATCCCCATTGATGAGCACACAGAGGGACCGGTTCAGATCACTTCCAGCCCACATCACTTTAATTTCAATAAAAGACCAGGGACAGTGTTAAAGTCTCTCGCGAAATAAAAACAAAACACAGCTTTTGCTGCACAAAATATATGGCATTCAGCTGATTAAGGGAATTTAAAAAAATAATAATAATAATAATAATAAAATAGTTTTAGGTGAGTTTGACAGAGTTGAGACTTTGAGCATTTTAACTAAACCCACTTTTATTTTTTGCTCCCTTTATTTAAAAAAAAAAAAGTTAAGAAACGACCTCGTTAGTTTCAGTTAATTAATAAAAAATAAATTATATGAGATTTTCTGGTGACAACGACCCAGATTTTGTATTTGCCCGGACACTTTAACAGGCAAACATCCCGCTTTTTTCAATATGACCTCTTTAATATCCTTTTTACGCTCACAACCTGAATTATATATGGCCTGCGAATATATTTAGTTTTCATCCAAGGCGCCGAAAATATGTCGAAATGTGTCTCCACGGCTCAAAATTCACCGACTTGACACGCGTTGTTTTTCTGTTCTTTCGGGTATTTGGAATAAATAAAAACACTCGGACTCCTGTTCGGAAATGGAAATGCCAAACAAACCCGCCGCGCGCTCGGTGACGGGCTTTTAGGAAAGTGGACTGTGTCAATCAGACCGGAGAGGAGAGCTCTCCATCGCCCGTGAGCGCGCGCGTGTGCTTGCGCGTGTGAATGAGTGTTATGTTTGAGTGTACACTGTGGGGTGGGAGGGGGTATTGTAGTATCGCAAGGAATGTGCGCACGGCAGCTGCGTGTGTGTGCGTGTGTGTGTGTGTGTGCATGTGTATGTGTGTGACACTGATGGATGCGCCAATGGAAAGACGGACAGATGCTTGGGCGGATCTAACGGCATGCAGTGGTGGAGCGGCGCACATAGTCGCGGCGAGATTAGGGCGAAAACATCCTTCGATCGGCGGAGAGTCACCAATCACCAATCCTTCCACCGAGCCCGGTGAACGGAGGAGGAACGGACAGACTCACCGGTTTAACCGAGGAGCGACGCGGGGAGAGAGGCTGAGGAGATCTGATTCCCTCGGCGGATCCGACGAAGAAAGCTGTTTCTCCGGCTATTGACGAGCGTGAGAGACGAGGCGCAGCAGCACCACATCTGGCGCAAAGGAAGACAGGAGGAGAGAGAAAGACAGCCTTTGGCAACTCACCCTTATTGCTCTCCCTTGTTCTTCCATTCCCTCTTCAAGAGTCCTTTATCCTTTGTTTTCACCGCCGTGAACCCACGCGTTCCGCCCGGAGGATTGCCTGAAAAACACAGGAGGATATTTTTTTATCCACTTCACCAACTCGGTTGAACCCAAAAACTTTTATTCTTCGCCGTAAGGTGAAACGCCGCGAGAAAAAAAAGGACCTCTCCAGAAATTACCTGAGTAACCTACATCTGAGCCGAGGAGGATTTTGAGCTTACCTGTGAAGAAAAAAGTACTTTATTCCATTCAGCGCTAATAAAAGGGGCAGCGCTCGGCGAGGGGTTTTGCGCCTCTCCGGTCACTTGAGGCGCAGGGAAGAGAGCGGAGCGCAGTGTTGGGAGGCACGTCTGATTCGCTGCGTGGCTGATTTAAATAGCTCCTATCAGGCCACGTAAAGAAAAAAGGGAGAAAAGTACCGTCGGCGGCCAACAAAGTGTTTGGCAGTAGGCGCTAGAGCTCGGCTGATCCGTGCGCTCCAGCCAGCCTGCGTGCATGGGAGCAGCCTGAGCCCGTCCCCTCCTCCTCCTCCTGTACATTATTACAACAAGGGAGACCCAATCAAGCACGTATCTCGTCGATTCACGCACACGCAGACACACGCGCTCAAACACTCGCACGTTCACACGCGCGAGCGCACGCGCGCACACGTACCGACTGTGTGACTTGCCCTCAGCGGATTTTTCAAAGCGCTCTCGGACAAAATATCGTAGCCGTGCCAGGCAGGGCAGCGTGTGGGCGACCAGTCCCGGTCGTCACCTCCTCCTCTTCCTCCTCCTCCTCTCTTCGCCTCCGCTGTCGGTCCTGAGAATAACAAACTGAAAAAGCTGCATGTGGCTTTTTTTTTGCTCACCGCCAACAGGACTTGCCAGAGGCGAATGGATTTTATGAGATGGTTTCAGGCACGTTTCAGCTGGTCCACCTCTTGGCTTTGAATAGTGCGTGATTACCGGGAGGGAGAAGCGAAAACCTCATGGATAGCGCGGCGGAGGATCAGCCCGTAAAGTAAGTATGCATTTCCGCTCAGATCACGCTGTCAGCCCGTGGGTGCTTGTGAATCGTACTGTATATGTGCGCTTTTTGTTAGGCTGCCATGTGTCTGCACGTCCGCTCCTCTCTTTACGCCAATCTGCAATATGACTGACACAAGGCGCATTTCAAGCCGTAACCAAACGCCTCTGATTACCCTGCTCGTTTGGAATAAACGGGGCTAGAATAAGGCAGTGAATGACAGAAGGAGAGTGAGGGGGGGACAAGAGAGGCAGAGAGAGAGGGGGAGATAGAGAGAGAGAGACGGGGAGAGAGAGACAGGGAGCTACGTGACGCCTATCAGCGGCGGAGAGGTTGAACCGTAGAGGAGGCGCAGGGCTTCAGTTGTGTCAGCTCTTGATGTGTTGTCCCCTTGTTTGCGGACTTTTGACTGACGCGATCATTTGATTTTATCCCTTCAAGCTCGCCTGTTGCAGCCTGCGACGCCGAGTAAAGAGGATCACACGGAGGCACACGGCGCTTTTTCAGCCTCCCTCCTCTGTTTTTGTACCGCGGAGCCCCCTCTGTTCCTGCTCCCGCCGCGTCCATCCAAGTCGGAGCGGGCGAGACTGCGACCGACAGAGAGAGCAGCCAGCCGGGGGTTGATTCCCCCCCACGATCCCTCTCCGTTTGCCCCTTTTTTTTACTACCTTCGCATCTGCTGGCTCTTCCTCCTCTCATTTATTTTTGTGTTCGAAAACTGCACACCCTCCCCTCCTTACACACACACACACACACACACACACACACACACACACACACACACACACACACACACACACACACCCCGATCTATGTGGGAGCCCTGAGAGCGCACCCCGGGGGGAAAACTGTGTATCAAAGCTCCGAGGAGGATCCCCCAGGCAACCTCGGATCACCGGGGCCAGAGAAGAACTCCCTGCCGGGCCCCCGAAGCCGACATGCCGCGGAGGAAGCAGCAAGCGCCTCGGCGCGCCGCAGGTAAGCCCTGGCTTCGGTTTGCGTACAATTGACCCCTCTCTCTCTCCCCCCCTCTCTCTCTCTCTCTCCTTTTCTCTCTCCCCCTCTCTCTCGTTGTGTCCCCCCTCCTCCCCCTGCCTCCCCCATCCCGTTACTTTTCATTGATATTTCCCTCACCCTCATAGTAACGTTTATGTAACGTTGTGTTCTGCAAACTAACAAGGACAGGTCCAACATCCAGCACCCTGGATCTGCTCCTCACAGCCCTCAGCACAACTTTTACCTCCTCAGACCTGTCCTGTAATTTGTCATGGTAATTTCCTGTTATGATCAGCTGATGGTGGAGACCAGCCACCTCTCTTACACCAACTTATCAGGGATTTTCAGGATCCAAAACACCCCAAACTCCACTTTCTCCTTGTGCAATTAGTGCTATTTGCCACCCCCACAAAGGTCACCCTGTGTGTGTGTGTGTGTGTGTTGCAGCAGGGCTGAAACAATGAGTCAATTAGTCGATCAACAGCAAAATTAATCAGCAATCTGCAATCGTTTGTGCCGCTTTCCACGAAAAACGTGCGAGACACTTTGCAGCCGCCGGCCGCGTTTACAGCTGCAGGTGTTTCATCACAGCACGCCGGGTTTCTCCGGGCTGTGGCTCGCTGCTTCGACGTCACCTGGGGCTTTGGAAAACGGCGTTTCACTTATTTCCTATTGCCAAAACAATCATGGAGCAGCCGTTGGTGGTTTGTTGATATTTAACGTTTTTCACACAGGCAGCCGGTTCGGGGGCATTTGCAGGTGTGACACGAGCAGTTTAAGCCATCGTGCTGTCGCCTCTCGCAAAGGTCACAGGTCAGCGTCCGCGCACTCGTACAACAGCGTCCTCAGTGTGAGAAGCCTGTTTCATTCTCCTCCTCTTCACTTCTCTCCCCTCGCCTCGATCTTTCTCAGGTCTCTCTCTCGCTTTACCTCTTTTTACTCCTTCACGCCTCCTCCTCCTCCTCCTGTGCTTGTAGATATTGACTGTGGAATTAAGGATCTATACTGGGGAGGTTTGGTGGAGCCCTGGGGTCAGCTGACTGCCACAGAGGCCTTTGACGCTTGCTGATTCCTGCCGGGGAAGTCGGATTAACTCGGGAACGTCCGTAAATCGCAGGAAGTAAACTCTCTCGGCCGCGCTCCTCTTCCATGCTCGGCGTCGTTCTCCTCCATTTTTCTTCCGGTTCTCATTCAAACACCGCTTGAATATCCCCAGCGTGTGTCTGATTGCCCATCGGCGATGCTGTTACACCATCACGTTGCTGCAACATCCTCTGCAGGAATTTGGAATTTGTTTTGAAACACGATGCTGGGTTTTAGTGACCTTTTTTACATTTTCTAGGATATCCTATCCGCCATCACGTCCACAATATTAACATAAAGCTATTCATTATCTATATCCCCCTTTAATATCCTCACATTCCTGGTGATTTCTTGCAGATTCACCCTCCTTTTCTCCGGGGTTCGCTCTGTTTTCTGTCTCTTCCCTTCAGTTTCTGGGAAAGACTTTTCCTCTAGTCTAAAGATTATTTCACAGCCCAGGGAGGGAGTGTATACTGGAAGAGAGCTTTAATGGACAATTGCCATCTTTGATTTGACGCCTGATTGATCACCTGTCATCTGGCCGAGCCTTTGATCTGTTCATTCCCGATAAGTGTCAATAAATCACCCCTCCCACCCGCCTCCCCTCCTCCCTCCCTCCCTCTGGTAGCAAAGGAGGGCCTGCTGAAGTCACGTCTGGCCTCACAAACTTCCAGCCATTAACGCCGTCGTTTAATCACATCCTCTTATCTGTTTCCCCTTTTTTCTTCTGTTGGCTCATTTCCCTCATCGCCCTCTGATTCTGAGAACTGAGCTCAGCTTTTATTTCACGTTCCCGTTCAACCGGGGGGAGAGCTCTGCTTGCTCCCGTCAGATCACCTCCAACAATCCGCGCTCCGTCGTCAAATTCTGAGATTTCGACTCAATCAAACAACACGATCCTTGGGTTTTTTTGCAGCTTGCGTCTCGAATTAAAGCCGGCGTTGAAACGCCGACTGCCACTTTTGTGTATCATTACATTTTAGTAATGATTCGTGCATGACCTTTCGCGCTTTACCGTGGGCCGTTTCAACCTAGCGCGCTGTTGTTTGCCACTTTGTTTAACTCCAAAGGAAGTTTATTCGCCAAAACAGCCCACTGGCACACACACGCACACACACAAACACATAATTACATATGTGCAGCGGCGCATGAGCAGGAGACATGCTGCAATGACTTTACAGCACATACGTAAAAACCGGCGCGCAATGCTTCTTGTGCACACGCGCACACGTGCACCGCAGAGTGGTATGAAAAATGTAACTATTAGCCTAATCGCGAGGCGGAAGACTGGTTTGCTCCATCAGGAGGGCCCGTCAGAGAGACTTTGTTTCATATTTGATTTAATTGTCTGCCCTCTGACAGCCACATTCATCAATGGCCCTAATGGTCAATCAGAGGCTGGCACAGAGAGAGAGGGAGTCTTATGTATTCTCAGCCCAGGGCTTTACTTGATCAAAATGTTTTAGCCCTAATGGACACAATGGGTGGGGGCAAAGGAACGGACGGATGGATGGGTGGATGGATGGATGGATGGATGCATGGAGGGATGACTGAAAGCCTTTTTATTCAGCTGGAATGAGCGAGTGAGTGTGCCGGCAGCGGGAGCGGGAGAGAAAATGAGGCATTTATTTCTTTGATGAGCGGACGAGAACAAACACGAGGCAGGCGAAGGAGGAGTTTCATTTTAGACTATTGGCAGCTTCCTATTTTTTACCCTTCATCCCTCCTCCTCCTCCTCCTCCCCCCCCAGCTCCCCTCCCACTCCGCTCCCCTCCCTCCCTGACTGGCTCACAGCTGCAAGTTATAAGGTTGAGGAGAACTGCATGGCACACAAAGAGTGATGACAAATTGATTGCGCCGTAGTGATGGCAAGAGTTATGGGAGGATGGCAAATGATAGGCCTTGATTAGGAACTTGGGTGGGTGCAGTGTAACCCCCCCACCCCCCACCCCCCCATTCTTGAGTTGTTGGTTTTTTGTTTTTTTTTAAATCAAACCCCTTCCTTTCTTTTACTTTTCCCCCTCTTTCATGTCGCCGATCCGGCCTCTCCGTGGCGGAAAATGAGGCGCGTTAGCGGTTAAAGGCAGCAGGTACATCATCCTGAGCGTCAGCGACTCGTTCAACCATCACATTTTGGGTTTTTTTAAACGACACAAACTTGTGAATCTGGTTAAAGGTCAGCGTGCTTATTAAAAAAATCAACATAAACCTACCTTTCATGTTTTTTTTTGCCTCATTCCTTTTTTCCAAAACAGGCCGCGCGTCGATCTGCATGTGGCGTCACTCTGTCTTTATCCTTCCCGTGATCCCGCACACTCTTCCTCCTTCTTTTCCACCACACACACACACACACACACTTCCCACCCCAGCGACGGAGCGCACTCAGCTGTCTAAAAAGAGGAGTTGTTTTGCCAGCTTCATTAGCGTTCTCCTAATTAGCCGAGCATCTGATGGATCTCTGACAGGCCTAATGATTGGAGATGACAAGCTCCGCACACTGTCACGCTCACCAATTAGGTCTGTGGCATAGTTGGATGTAATCAACTTGATCTTACACTGTCCTCATTTGCCTCCCCCCATCCTCACCCCTCCTCCCACTGCGCTCTCTTTTACAAAGGTGAGGCTTTGGACAGTCGTGGCGTTGTACGAATAGCGCTAGCTGGGGTTAGCTTGGTTAGCAGTGGAGCTCTTTCACTGATCGACCCGGACAAGCTACATGTTTGATGAGCTGCTGATGTGTGTGTGTCCACATAAGTCACGCGCGTGTGTGTGTGTGTGTGTGTCTCTCTGTGAGGTGAGGTATTTATTTTTTCAGTGCTCCCGACTTCAGGAAGGGACAAAGCTCAGGCGAGCGGCCGGGTTTTGCCTGTGGGCTTCAAAGCCCTGCTGGACCAAACAGATCATTGTTGTAGCAGAGGAAGCTCGAGCATCAAACATCCCGGATGTTTTTATAAGTCGTCTGTTTTATTTTTTTTCTTTTTCACAGTTGCAGATTTTACATGTTTTATATTTATATCGTCGTATGTGCAGCTACAAACCTATTGTGTCGAAGCTCTGCAGGTTATTTAAGAATGAAGGATGTTTAGCCGTAAGTAGCAGCTGCGTGATGCTAACTCAACATCGCGCCTCTGTGTGTGTGTGTGTGCAAAGGTGTACCTTCCTCCTATGAGCCCGCTGCAGATTGATGACGTTGACACTGGTCATTATTAGCTACTCAATGACACTTTCCCGGCGTGGGGGGATTTTTCAGCGGCGTTGATTTTTCAGAAACACCCATCATCAGCATGGTGTCCAAAGAGGCTAAGCATGATTTATGTAAATATTAACATCAAGACAGATCTGGTTCTGTCCAACGGGAGATAGATGGCAGCCGAGGAGGAAAAGCAGCTGATTTCTGTGATTTCTCTGCCTCTGTGTGTGTGTGTGTGTGTGTGTGTGTCTGCGAGTGTGTGTGATTGATTGTAGATGAGAGCAGGAGATTAATCATGCTTGATGTGTGTTAACGTTGCACTCGCGGTGGATCTAAGTCGAGATGCAGTGGCCCACTTAGATGTACTCACTCACACACACACACACACACACGCGCTCGCAGGAGGGTGCTGGTACTCACACACAGATACATGTCCACATTGTTCGGCTTTGCATAGCATTACATTTCCAACGGGAAAGAGTGTTTTTTTTATCTTTTATGCAAAAGAAAATAATAAAATACGACTCGGCCGACACACGGGCACCTCGTCTCACGGCCTGCACAGTGTGTGGCAGCAGGATCTAATATAACAAAGCTAATTAACCTCGTTTGAAAAGGTATCGATAACTCTGTTGATGGGTTCCTTGTGATTCTGCATCTCAGGCAGCTGTTGTGTTATATTCCGCTTAATAATTGTGACTTTTGGATGAATCGTCTCCGCCAGGACGCGCTTTTCCTTTCCCCACCTCTGAAACATTTCAAAGCTTCGCACCAGGACGTTTTAAGAAAGGAGAATAACTCGGGTCCTCGGTTTGAAAGCTGAAACTCACTCATCCTTGAAGTGAGAGTCGTCCACTCCAGTTTCTAATGAAGTGGACGCACTCTCGGATAACAGTGCTCCCACCTGCAGTTCATTTTTTTTTTTTTTTTTTAAATGCACGG